>BSAI01000129.1:381082-418876 GCA_036245035.1 Adrianichthys oophorus | reverse complement strand
CTCTGGACATACTCTGAACACTCTGGACACTCTCTGGACACACTCTGAACACTCTCTGGACAAATTCTGGACACACTCTGGACACACTGGTTATACTCTGGACACACTCTGGACTTAATCTGCTGCTCTGGCCTCATCCCCTCACACTGCACAGATGATGACCTTGGATTTGTCTGGTCACTTTCTGGTTTCTTGTAAAATGACTTTACCAATCTCCTCATCAAACTACCTCGTCTAGTTTATTTCAAGTATTTAAAGAACACTGGTTTACAACTGAATTGTGATCCATTTAAGCAATCCAAAAAAGGGTGCCAACTTGAATGGCTCTTTAAGAAATCCAGTCTCAATGTTCACAGACATGAACAAAGCTCATTGGTTGATAAGGCTGGAAAGGGCTACAGGGCAATTGCTAAGCAGCTTGATGAGTTAAAGATCCAGTATCAGAGCAATTAGTAGAAAATGGAAGAAACTGAACATGACTGTCAGTCTCCCTCAGACTGGGGCTCCATGCAGGATCTCACCTCTTGGGGTCTCAGTGATTCTAAGAAATGTGAGGACTCAGCCCAGAACTGCACGGGGGGAGCTGGTCAATGACCTGAAAAGAGCTGGGACCACCGTTTCCATGGTTACTGTTGGTAATACACCAAGATGTCATGGTTTGAATCATGTCACAGAAGAATCCCCTGCTTAAACCAGCACATGTCCTGGCCCGTCTTAAGTTTGCATTGACCATTTGGATGATCCAGAGGAGTCATGGGAGAAAGTCATGTGGTCGGATGAGACCAAAACAGAACTTTTTGGTCTTAATTCCACTCGCCATGTTTGGAGGAAGAAGAATTATCCCAAGAACACCATTCCTTCTGTGGAGCATGGGGTGATAGCAACATGCTATGGGGGTGTCTTTCTGCACATATGGGAGAGGACGACTGCATTGTATGAAGGAGAGGATGACCGGGGCCAAGTATTGTGAGATTTCGGGGAACAACCTCCTTCCCTCAGATAGAGCATTGAAGAAGGGTCGTGGTTGGGTCTTCCAACATGACAATGACCCGAAGCACACAGCCTGGAGAACCAAGGAGTGGGAAGCATGTCAAGGTTCTGGAGTAGCCTAGCCAGTCTCCAGACCTCAACCCAATAGAAAATCTTTGGAGGGAGCTCAAACTCCGTGCTTCTCAGCGACAGCCAAGAAACCTGACTGATCTAGAGAAGATCTGTGTGGAGGAGTGGGCCAAAATCCCTCCAGCAGTGTGTTAACCTGGAGAAAATCTACAGGAAATGTTTGACCTGTTTGATCACAGACAACAGCTACTGCCCCAAATATTAGCAGTGATTTTCCCAGGTGTTCAAATACTTGAATGCAGCACTGGCAGTTTTAGGAGCAAGTTTTTTTAGATTATGTCTTTCACAGTGGACATGATCTGACAATTTCAGATCTCTCCATGATTTCTGATGGGGAGAACTTGAGAAATCACAGGGTGATCCAAAACGTATTTCCTTCATTTACCTTTAGGTTCATTGGTTGCTCCTGCTTTTAAAAGTCCTTTACAAATACATCAATTGGTTGACTAGTATATTTATCGATTAATATATTAATTTATTGATTGAATGTTTGGTTAATTGATTGATTGAATAATTACCTATTTGGCCACAACATTTCCATTCCGGACAGGGCTCTCCCATTAAGTGTTTCTTGATTTCACTTTCACCAAAAAAGGTGTACCTTTATTTTTTCCAGAAAAATGTTACAAATACAATTGAGGGTATTTTTATCATACAGGTATGATATCAGCCATGAAAATGAGTGTTGCTTTGTGCTTAAAAAATGTTTAATAAATTCCTTTTAAATAATGAACATTGTTCAATAAACCTTTGTTTTAACATACTGACTGTTGGTCTCGCTGCTTGTATTTTTCTGAAAGCAAACCTTTCCCCCAAACAAATCTAAAATGCTAATGTTTAGCAAAAGCACTGCTTTTTTATTTGATAGAAACAAATTACTGGTAGTTCTTCATCATCCGGGTCACCATAACAAACACAACTTCCATAGAGCATGTTCCAACCTCAACGAAAGCATTTGTTTCCCAACTGAGTTATACTCAACACTTACTTACTTAGTAATGAGAAGTAAGACTGGTTAGTACTTTGTTAGTACTAGTGCTGGCCACATAAAAAATAAAGTGGCAAAGGACATATCCAGAACATCTACTCAAGAGAAGTTAAAGTAACCATAATGTCACATTTGCATGGAATTGTTTGTCTATAATCATACAAAGCAATTAGCAGAACTTGGAATTATCTTAAATGAACTGTAATAGAAGCATCTGAACCTTTAATTAGCTCAGATCTTGTTAGGTATAGTCAGAATCGTAATAGTCGCTATAGAGTTGTTTGTTTTGGCTATAGTCAGCTAACCTATTGTAGCTGTGGTACGGATGCAGAGAAGAGTATGGAGCTACTGGAGGTGAGCAGATGATGGCTCTTCCACCATCCAAAAGGTAACTGACAAGTGGTTTATTTGACCGGGAAGGCTCTTCAATGAATCGCGTGAGGAAACATCTTTTCTCTGCAGTCTTCTTTCCTGTTGTTCTTCATCCCACCTGTTTTGGGACTCGTACATTTTTTTCAAAATGCTTGCTGTGCAGTCGATCAAGTGCACATGGCTTTGGCATATTCAGATGAGCTTGGTCTTCTTCTTACAAAGTAAATTTAAGAACTTTGGAATTTACTGAAAATATGACACAAGACAAATTGTTCCCCTAAATTGAATGTAGCAAAAAAAATATCCATCAAAAATAAAATATAGAATCATTTTAATACTCAAGAGTGGCTATGTTTAATGAAGTATCTGAAACAGTTACGCACTTGTGGTCTCCAACCACAAAATTATTATATTTAGACGTATTTTAGTTCCTTTAGAGCAGGGGTCACCAACCCTGTTCCCTGCAGCTAACCCTGCTTCAGTAGATGCTGATTAGCTGGAATAAAGCAGCCCAGTTTCCGATTGACTGAACACACCTGATCCAGGTGAGCAGAAATTACTGAAGAGGGCTAGCTGCAAAACAAGCAGGGCAGCAGCCCTTGAGGAACAGGGTTGGTGACCCCTGCTTTAGAGAGAGGGACCAGAGCCTTTCCCTCTACGTGTGGCCAGCTGCTCAGTGCTGTCTGCTCCTTCCTTACTGGATTCATCTGAACGACAAAAACCAAGTCTGTTATTTAATACGGTCTTCATTCATTCATTCATTCATTTTCCAATCCGCTTTTTCCCTTTCGGGGTCACGGGGCTGCCAGAGCCTAACCCGGCTACTCATGGGCGAAGGCAGGGGACACCCCTGGACTGGTCGCCAGTCTGTCGCAGGGGTTAATACGGTCTTTTACAGGAAAATACTAGCTAACATTATGCAGTATTATAACATGTAAAGTTTATAAACTTAGCTCTAAAAACCGGTTTATACTTCAAAGCAATTTGTACTCGCTGGTGTCACAGTGTTCTCACGGCCATCGGAGCGGAATCGCCCCCATTCGCCGCAGAATGTGACGCCTGCTGGTGACGTCACTACTAGACTAGAATATTACGCCCTTTAACTGGAATTTATTTCAGTTATTTCAATGTATTTATTTCATTTCTAACAGTAACAGCAACAAACAGTGGTTTAAAGGAAACTCTGCCCAGAACAACAATGAAAATGATGAAAACTTACTGAAGAGATTAAAGGAAATACCGAGCTTCACACAGACACAGAAAAACAGAGAGAGAGGCAGAGAGAACGGACAGCTTGATAGAAAATAGAGCGAGGTACTGGAAAATATGTCTTGGATGTCATATCTTGCAGCACTCCAGAATAAATGTTGCCGCTTTTTAAACTTTTAATTTATCGCGTTTGTATTGCCTGCCTCTGTTTAGTGGAAGAACACATCACTTCCTCCTCTGCCTTTCATGTACTTGCGTGTGTCAGAAAGATGTTCTTAACGTTAAACAGAAACGCTGGAGACGAAGTCAGAAGTTCATTGCCGTTATCACAGACAGTCGCAAGCAAAACCAGCCAACGTCAGTATGAACTAGACTGCACGATTGTGAATCCGATTGATCCGATGACAGATCGCTTTGAGGAATAAATGCTACCTTCAGTAGCATCAACGTTTTGGCTCACGGGTGTGCTACATCTTTCCTCGTCCTCAAACCCAACGTCCATGCCAGCTGAAGGGCCTGGAGGTTTGAATATGGTCAATCTCCCATTACACCAGTGTTTCCCAACCCTGGTCCTTGGAGAACACTGTCCTGCATGTGTTCCATGTTACCCTGTTTATACACTTCTTATGGAGTGTTTAAGGGTGTGGACAGGTGTCTTTATACAGATAATCAGTTAAAACAAGTGAAATTAAAACAGGGAACCAGTGGAGGATAGAAAAGATTCTTAAAGAAGTAACCGGTCAGAATTCTTGCTTGTTTGTAGGAAATAAATACATATTTGCTGCAGCACTACATACATTTTTCCGTTAAACATCATACAGTTTGATTTCTTTATTTTTATTCTGTCTCTCACAGTTGAACTGTATCTATGATGGACATTACAGACCAAACTTATCTTTTTAAGTTGGACAACTTGTAAAATCAGTGACTGACAAAAACATTTTTGTTTCACTGTAAAATAAGTGTAACTTGTCAGTTTCACCTTCATTGTTTAGCAAACATTCACACCCAACGTTTCATTAACAACCATTGTCAGTTTCCAAGCTTTTGCCTTTTGTTAAAAATACACACACACACACATACACATATTTCTACGTTTCAACAGAAAATACAAGTATGGTAAAAGAAAGAGCAAAAGAGTTCTTATACCTGTGATGGTTTTTATACAGAAAATGCTTCAGGTCTTTTTCAAAAAGGAAAATAAAGTAGCAGGTGGTGTGGATAAACTTGGCACTGCTTCTGCTCCAGGTAAAACAAATGAACAACAGAGTAAACTCAAAACAGACTTAATGAATAAAAGGTTTTAAGCTTTAATTTCATCTTAATATACCTTAAGAGTTGTTAAACGTGCAGAGGAGTGTAGCACCCCTATTTGGATATGCAAATCCATCATGGAACGGTGAGGACGTTTTATAAAAAGCTTACTTGCTGATTTATCTGGTACACAGCTGGCCTTCAAAGTAGAGTACATGAGTCAGTGCATCTGCTTACGTACTGCTTTGTTTTGCTGACGCACTGCAAAAGCCAGTGGGGAAAGAGGTGGAATTGCTCATACAGTTGAAGAGAAATCTAATATATTTTATTTTGAAACCTCCCCGGTCATGCCTGTAACCTGGGAGGTCCTAACACAAACAACAATATGTCTTACATAACTGTAATGAACAAAGCAGTGGTGTGGAAACAAAAATCTGTCATGGTTTGTGATCGAGGTCTTCACCTCATTAGCATTTGTATTTTTTAAACAAATAAATGCATCAAAGCATCGTGTGCATGTTTTATCACCTTTTAGCGAGAAAGTCCTGATTCCAATCGGGTTGGGTTCCTTCTGTGCGCCGTTCACTTTTTCTCCTCATGCATGTGCGAGATTTCTCTGAAGATTCCACCCACAGTCCAAAGACGTGCTTCATAGGTTAATGAATTCATAAGTTAATGAGGCGGCCGTGGTGCAGCGGTAGGGCGGTCAACCTCTGAGGTTCCAGGTTCGATTCCTGCCTTGCCCTCTCATGTGTCAAAGTGTCCTTGAGCAAGACACTGAACCCCACATTGCCTCTGTTGGTTATAGGTTGGCACCAGTCTTGGCAGTGGAGCCGTCATCAGTGTGTGAATGGGACTGTGACAGTAAAGCTTTGGCCTTCAAGGAAGGTAGAAAAGCTCAAACAAGTACACACCATTTACCATTTAAATGGTGACTCTACATTGTTCCCAAGTGTGGACGTGTCAGTGTTTGTGATTGCGTGTCACTGTTACAGACTGGCGACCTGTTCAGGGTGTACCCCGCCTTCTCCCAACAGTAGGTGGAATAGGCTCCAGCAACCCTGTGAGCCTGAAAGGGAGTCAGCCAAGAGTAACTGGCTGCAGACTAATGGTAGATGGAGCTCCACTCCATACCGGAAGCAGAAGTTGATGTTTTCCAGAGTGGAAGTTGTACTTTTTTGTATGTATGTTGTGTGGAGATGAGCAACAACGGAGAGCACTGATGGAGAGAAAAGAATAAGAGACAATTCTCTAAATAACAAGTGTCATTTACTAACACATGCATTCTATGAAGGCAGCAAAACAAAGGACTAGAAGCCTCATAAGTTGCTGTTTGTCATTTCTCTGCTAAGTTCTTCTATCTGAAGGATTCAAAAGTCTGTTGGCTTAGTTGAAGAATGTGTCCGTTTTAACCACAAACTTCTCAAGTGTAACAGCAGCAAACTGACAGGTAAATGAAGCATACACTCACGAAAGGAGAAAAACCTGCTTAAGAATATTATACATTTATGAAGAACAAAATGACACATTTGCAGTACATTTAAAATGGCAAATTCAGGTTTGTAGAATGTGGTGCTGATAAGGACAGTTTGGATCAGTTCTTTTTTTCTGATCCCAATAATCATCCTGCAAAGCAAAGGAATGACGAGACTGCAGGCTTATGGAGGCTCAGGAGGGACAATATTAAATAAATATATACACCATGAAATCCTCAAATAAAAGTGTCATTAATTATTTAACAGTGGCATTCATTATTTAAAATTGGAAATCAATCAATAAATTTTTAAATATATTCACATTCTCTCTATGATGAGAGAATGATGATCAGATGATCTGAGTTGACCACGCCCGCTGAGTTTGATGGGACAGTTTGACAGATCAGAAATGTGGCCTTAAATCATGAAATAAAAAAACATATCGTTAAAAATTGAATTTTAACAGAATATTGACATGTTTTATGACACTTAATTATTGATTGCCTATTTTAAATAATTAATGACACCTTTATTTATTTATTTCATATAAAAAATATTTATTTCAATGTGTCTCTTTTAGCCTACACTGGACAATGAAATAAATAAATATGTCATTAAATGTTTAAAAGTGCTTGTTAATGGCAATTTTAATATTTTATTGCCGCATATAACTAAACATTTATTTATTGATTTCATTCATTCATTCATTTCCCAATCCGCTTTATCCCTTTCGGGGTCACGGGGTTGCCGGAGCCTAACCCGGCTACTCATGGGCAAAGGCAGGGTACACCCCTGGACTGGTCGCCAGTCTGTTGCAGGGGCCACAATCACACACCCATGCACATTCAGACCTAGGGACAATTTAGAGTAACCAATTAACCTATGAAGCATGTTTTTGGACGGTGGGAGGAAGCCGGAGTACCCGGAGAAAACCCACGCATGCACGGGGAGAACATACAAACTCCACACAGAAAGGTCTCCCAGCCAGGACTTGAACCGGGAACCTTCTTGCTGTGAGGCAGGAGCGCTAACCACTGCGCCACCGTGCAGCCCCTTATTGATTTCCAATTTTAAATATTTAATGCCAATTTTAAATAATCAATGACACTTTAATTTAATGATTTCATGGCGTTAATTTTTATTTAATATTGTCCCTCAGGGGCATTTTTTGCCTTCCACTTTATTATGTTTGCTTATTGTTCTTTGCTGTTAATTGTTCGTGTTTAGTTTTACTCATCCATGATCGTTGTTCTAGCTTTGACTTGTTTTAATTCTCTTTAAGTTGATGTATTAAAAAAAAACATTTCTTGTAAAAACTGTAACTCTTCTCAAGTTCTTAATGTTGCAACTCACACGTATGATGGTGTCCTCCAGAAAACATAGTCTGAAAACAAATGTTAATGTTGAAGCAGGGTGGTTCTTGCATTTTATTTAAGTTCCACTCCAACCACATTTTTTTCTTTTGTAAAATAGTTTCCAGTAGTCTTTTAATTACAATTGTGCAGTTTTTAGCCAAGATCAAAAAGACGTACCATACCTATATCATACAAAATCACGTTTTTGAGCTTTTACGTGTATTATAATGTTCATTCCTCACTAGAAACAACACCAAAGCAGTATTTTGATCCGTTCACACATTTCTGAGTATTTGTCTAAAAACCTGCACTCTCAGCACCAGCCCCTCCCAACCCATGCAAACGAACAGGTTCTCATGAGCTGATGTAGACAAGTGAGAGCAGCGCCTCAGGAAAATTCTGTGCTGTCAGCACCGCCCCCAGGCTAACACAAAAAAAAATATTTTCTCAACGTAGCAACGAATCGGCAAAACATTCATTCAGTCATTTTCCAAACCGCTTCGGCAAAACATTTTCTGTTTAAATGCACAATAATACCATATATCTTCCAATTGTGTTCCGTCTCCAAAAAGTTCTGGGTCTAAACATAGACAGTATATAGAGAGAACTGGAAATACAATCCTCCTTCTCCTCATGGAAGTTATTCAGGTTCTAAACTGACCAATCAGATGCCTCAGTAAAAGCATGAGGTGCCCGCTGGGACGCACCTCAAACGTTCGAGGGGTTTGACTGATTCTCCCGAGCTGCTTTCAGTGGAAAGGGTGAGGCTTTGCAACGATCTCACTCCTGGTTTCTGATCCAACGTTATCTGGAATGAAGAAATACTCAGAAATGCAGTTTTAATCCTAAATTATTTTATAAAGGTCCTCTATTATGAGAAAAACACTAAAAGAACATTTTAAAAACACACAAGAATATTTTTTTTTTTCATTGGAGTGGGTCTTTTAGAATAATAGTAATTTATGAGTAACTAATGAGATGTTACAGAGGGAGATGGAACAATGATTTGAAAGACCTTCTTCAGCAGATCCAAATAAGACTATGACTGAGCACACTTTGTTATCACTGTGTTCTGTCCAGGATGTGAAGAACCGTCCATTATCTCTAACTGCTCACCTGTTTTTAGCAGTCAGTCAGTTTTTAACTCTTTCATGGTGAATTGCATAAATTGAACTCAGTTTTAAAATATAAATATTTCATTGTGATCTGTGCTTTGCCGTACAATGGTCCTTGATTATGGCAGTGGTTATAATGTAAAGATAACCTAAGGTAGGTGAAATCAGCAAAGTAGGATTACAGATGTTTTAAGGTTGTAAACTCCTCACTACACACTTTTATCAGTCATTTACATTTTCACACTTTTCTCTCTTTTTTAAACTTTCAAAGTTCATACATTTTTAGTAAATTAAGTCCAGTTTTAAAAAATGAAAACAAAAATCTGATCGCAGTCAAAAATTCATGCAAATTTGGCAAACTGAAGCATTCTGCACAGGAAACGTGGCACAGAGGAGACTATCAGGGCAAAAATCACACAGCGCTGTTTAAAAAAAAATAAAAGCATGCAAAAAATGTCAAAAAATCTGGGAAAGAAATGTAAAACCAACTTCTGCTTTTAAGAGCACCAACTTCGGCTTCAGGCATGAGCTCCAGTCGTCATCTTGTGTGTAGCTGGGTTCATCTGGATTCAGCAAATGGTTGGATAAATTTTGTCATTCTGTCATGTATCACTGGAGTATACATTTTTCTAATGCACAAGATAAAAATACATGCAGCATGACAGGGAATGCGTTTTTCAATATCATTTTTTACCCTCTCATTAAGGTTATTTTACCTACAGTACAGTACGTGTTTTATCGGTTTATCCTACAAAACCCATCCAGAAAGCGTTCAAAACTACAACAAAAAAATGAAAAAACACTGCAAAGCAACCAGAGAAGACATGCACTTCTAAGCACCACCACTTTGAGCTATAGATGTGAAGGGAAAATGGTGTTCTCTTTCTCTTATTATTTATCAAGTTTTTACACTTTCTGTAGTATCTCATCACATATATTCACTGTTTTATTGAGTGGTTAATATCATTTTTTATTTAAGAATAGAATGTATTGATAAAAGTCTTTTTTTAGATTAATAGAGTCCTGTTGTTTTTAAATAAAATAATTATTTTATTAAGGAAGAAAAGGTTTACTGCCCACGCAGCTAGAACAGCATTTGTTTATCTTATTTACATGTTGTTCTCCTTTTTGCACTCGTGGTCCCATAAAGTATATAAAGTAAATGAAAAGTATCTGCGCTTTCTTTTCTTCCAGGAAATAGTTCTCTTACCGTTGTTGACCATTTTCATTCTGACCTAATTTCCGGTGTCTGGTATTGCTTTAACTGCATTTCCCAGAGTTCATGGTAACAACTTGTAGTCTAATGAGCCAATGAGGGCAAAAAAAACGATCACGTGGGTGAAACTCGCCGCATGGTTGTTTCGTTTTGAAGGTGAAGTGCTTACCGCTCCGCATTAAGCCTCTTCTCAGTGTGAGTCTTCTTTTAATAAGGTTCAGCGCTTTACTCTTTATATTGTTCTTATTTCTTTAAAGGAGTTCGTAGCTTCAGCGCACTTCCGGGTTTGACTGTTCTGGGGAAGTGCTCGTAGCGATGGCTAATGTTTGCTAACTCTGGGGTCGTTGCGCAACAGCTCTGGAGGAAGTTATCCAACGTGAAGCGAAATGTATTTTTTTATTCATTTTCTTCTGGTGTACTGAGGGGCCTGATGAGAGCTTAATAACACCAGCGTTCTCCTGTAAATGAGGTGCTGCTGATCTTCATACAGAGGGGAAATGACCAGAGCCCCACTGATGCACATTTATCGATGTAACTCAGGTTAAATGCTCCTATGGCTCAGCATTGATCTGATGCTTATTGGTCATATATATATATATATATATATATGTATATATATATATATATATAAAACTATAAATATAGTTACATGTTTGTTTAAAAGTCATCTTCATGTTGGATGATAGACGTGGTAAAATGATTCACGGACTTAAGCAACATGGCTGTAATGAAGGTGACTCTGTCCTTGAGTGCATCTATTATGAAGGAAGTGGCACTGGTTTGGGTTTTTACTTTTTCGCGTGCGCTTCTCACACAACGGGAACGTGTACTTCCGGAACTTTCTGAAATGAGGACAAACTAATACTATGACGTGACTTAAAGAATTTGAGTGCACAGTTTGGTGAGGTTTGGGTGAGGCCCATACTTTAGTAGGGAACACAAGCCACATGTTTCAAAGGCCCTTTAGTGACCACTAATGAGAACGCCTCCAATTCTAAACACACAAATAAACAAAGCAGCTCAATAGACCTGAAATTAAGCAAGATAATAGAATGTTTTATGCATCCTCCCTTTGTGTGCTCTTAACACCATCAGAACATTGTTCACGTAATTCTGCAATTTTCAATATTTTTTAGAAAATTGTGATTCATTTCTGTCATTACCTGCTTCATGTCTACCAAGTGCACTTTATAATTCTTTATTAAAGGCTTGGGCCTGTGGGCACTCCGTACCGCGCTCATGAACAGATTTTATCTTAATGTGACATATGGGACTGCGGTCTGCAAGTTTCCTCAATGATCAGTGGGTGGTTTTGGGGACCAAATTTACCGTGTACCTTTCACAAAGCTGTGAAATTGATCCAAAGTCATGAGAAAGCTGCTGTTGGCTCACAAATATCAAGTAAGTCCACTGTACCTTGTTCTGAGCAACACTAAAGTATAAGCTGTGCCAGAACACGCTGTAAGGCATATACTCACACTAATTTAATTAATTCTTTAAAGGCAAAGTGAACATGCGCGAACGGCATGCGCAGTGACCACCTTTGCGGTACCTAACGTTAGCAACTGCCCAAGGTCTCAGGACATGGTTCAGCCACTGTTCTTGCCTTGTGTTACAGATCGTTTTAAAGCTGAAATTCTTCAGGCTTAATGTAGATCACTCTCATTGGATGTTTTAGGTCAGGTGTGTGGAAGACAATTGTAGATACTCACAGCCTGTAGCTTAACCATCACACATTCAAATGCACTTTGATGATGTCAAGAGCACATCTTGATGGACTCTTTGGTCTCAAGAAGCTAAAAGCACTGTCAAGTAGGGATCTCTCGATCCAATCATGATCGGAAGTTGGGCAATTTAAATGTTAAAGTCTGTGCTGCCGACAGAGATGGCTGCACAGCAGCTGCTAACCGTGCTAAGTGTTGGCTCTGTGATTTAACCCCTGAAGACCCGAGCTCTTCTTTGATATGCCTTTTTAATTCTCTGAGAGAACCCCAGTTAAGAAAATTAACAACTGTGGGAATAAAACCCAGAATGTGATGTCTTAAGAAGTTTAACAAAGAATCCCATAATCTTACAAATAAACACATAACAAAAGGTTCTAATGATATCAGCTAGTCATGAATACTCATCATATTCATGCTACAGCACAAACATCATTTATTTGTAATAATTTAAATGAAGATATGAATCACATTTGGTAAAAAAAAAATATTCAATAGTTCTGAAGATATTAAAGCTAAAGTGACAAAACTTTCTCACATGACTAATTATCACCTATATTTATTAGATAACAGTTATTTTATTTCCTATGTAAGAATTATACTATTTTTATGTGATTGTTCTAAGTTATTTCACAGAAGTGCTCTATTTATGTGTTAAATGATAAAAGAAGGTCAATGAAATAAAAATGTGGGACAAATGAATGTGTTTATTAAATGTGTTCATTTTTTAAATGTGTTCCAAAAGCATCGGATCGGGACTCCGTATCAGCAGATACTCGACATCAAATCACTCCGAATCGGATCAGGCCCAAAAAAAACCCTGATGGGGACATCCCTACTGTGAAAGGCTGATTAGAACAGCATGTTGTCTTTCAGGATGACCCAAAAACAAGAAACTTTTCTGCAAAATGCAGACAAATAGATTTGTGTATGTCTCTGTGTTTCTTCGTCTGAGCTGGTTTCTGGCTCAAAGCTGCACAGCTAATGTTTGATTGGGGTGTGAGGGGCTGTAAGCTAGCAGGGCAATGTAAATAAAGGAATGATGGGAAATGAGCACAAGCTCTCTCCACGGCAATGGTCCTACCCGTATCTCAGGGGTGAAGTTCTCATGAACCCCTGCTGCTCTGCAGAAACTGTCCTACAGATTTTTGATTTTGCTTCAAAACAGCATCGTTATAGTTAAAAGACAACGGGGGACACGTTTACAAAAGATCAAAAAATGATTGGAGTAGGACTTGAAAGCATTGGTGCCAACATGTTGGTGTTCGTATCCCAAAAATGGCGACTGAATGGACGTTTCATTGGAGCTGGTGCTGAGTCATTTTCTATGGGTGATGTCACCCTCACTCGGTCCAGTTCTCACATTGATTCTCCTCCAACATTTACCAACCATGTAGACCTGTGTCTTTAACCCTTTGAGTCCCTGCTCGACCACATGATTTGGACATTATTGAAAATGGATTTTAAAATATAAACATAAATAAATGGAAACACTAAATGTTGTGCGCAGCTTTTCTACTGGGAAACTGTTGTTGTGCATTTCCAAACACAAGGCATTTTACAAAAGCATCTGCTGAAGACCATCCTCCAAATACAAAAGTCAGAACCTGAAACTTCTGTTTCCTTCATAGTGTTTCAGCCTGAAGATGTCGTCCCTTTCTGCTGCCAGTGTGGAGCCTCCCTCTACCCCTGAGAGCACAGAGAAGAAGCCCCTGAAACCATGCTGTGCCTGTCCTGAGACCAAGAAGGTCAGAGATGCTTGGTAAGGACAGAACATGAGACTCTTGTTATCTCCCAGCTTTAAACGGACAGTTTTGACACAATGTTTTTATCTGTTCTGCAGCATCATTGAAAAGGGAGAGGAAAATTGTGGTGACCTCATTGAGGCACATAAAGAATGCATGAGGTCTCTGGGGTTTAAGGTGTAGCTGCTTGTGTTTTTGTGTGGTAAGTGTTGTACAAAATCGCTTTGTTCTGTGGGACACAGGAAGCTGCACAGCCTGAAAATAGCTTAAAGAAATGGATTGTTTGGTTCTCTTCCCGGCTGAACATCACTCTTTGGTCTTCCCTGCAGAGTGTGGCTGTGCGTGGAAGAAGACCTGGATATTCCTTTTTCATGCTCGTATTTATACCTCCTCTCTCTGAAGCGCTTAGCCTGGTTGGAGAATTCTTTTAAAGTCTCTGTGTGAATATTGAAAGGTTACCTGAAAATAAAGAGAATTTCTATGCAAGAAGACCTCTTTGTCCTGTTTGTCACTGACTAAAATCCATAAATGAAGCCCAGAGTTTTGTATTGTGGATTGTCGTTCCTGGTGGAAATGGTTGCTGGTTGCAGTTGCTGTTCCTGGTATGCACTTGTGCTTAAAAATAACTCCTGACCCTGCAAAGTCAATCCTTTGCATTCTTTCACCTCAGTGTGCCTGCCTGCACATGCTTTTGAAGGTGCTGAGGGAAAGCACAGGTGTGCCCAAACTGCAGCAGTTTAGTAGCTTCACGTTGTAAAGACTGCCAATGTAGCTGAACAATTTTCAACTTGGCGAGCTAAACTCTATTCTGCCTCCAACTATAAGGACACTGATAGGGTGAAAACTGAAGCCACGGCTGTATAAACATTAGAGAAATGAACTAGTTCAACAATTCTCCTGATTCCACTGCAACTGTTCACTGGTTTCAGGAGGATGCTTTCAGAGAAATCTCTACTTTGGCATAAAGAAAGAACCAGATCTTTTATGGGGAGGGGGGGTCACATACTTTGCCGCTCCCTAAAATCCAGTATTTTCAAAATGCATCAAGTTCCAATATTTAAAGCTGCCTAGTTGAAAAAGGTCAACTTTTAGGTCATTTCAACTGAAAACATGATTCTTTGATGCGTTCTTGTCAGTGAGTTTAAAAGCTGTCCCAGCATGTAAAAGTTTGTGTATTTAGTAAATACAAACAGTAACTATTCTAACTGTATTATGTTAATGCAGTGTAGCATTAGAAATGCACACACTCTGCCATGAAACCCTGTCAGGGTCATGTTTCCACGTCACAAAGCTCAACATGTTCAACAGCACCTCAAATGTTCTCATTCTTCTGAGACTAATCCTTTAAGGTCATCTTTGTGAACATATTCTTATGATACCAATAACGTCATCCTGCTGTCACAGACACGCATTTCTTAAAAAAATAAAACCCTCCTGCCTTTCATCACTTCGATTCAGTCCATGCATCACCCTGAGCTTCTGAGCAGATTTTCAGAGAAGACATAAGTGCTCAAAAATCCCAAAGTTTATATTTAAATCATAACATGCCAGTGACAGAAGAGGCAGAAGTGTGTCCAGCATACGCTTCTCTGTGTTTGGTAGATAAAGTCAGATTCCGCTGCAAACGTTCTTTTAACATTTGCAGCTTCGGATTCTCGTACTGTCTGTATTTTATCTTGCACTTTAAAAACAGGCTTGAAGCAGCTGGGGGATTCAGCTGGATGTGTCCCAGCGATGGGGGGGGGTTGTTTCCAGTCAGACATGAGCGCCTGTGACTGCGTTTACACCTGAAACTTGACCTGTGCTGCTGTTCTGTTTATTTTTGTCCCCTAAGATTCACCAGTGGAGCCGCTCTGCTGGGAGTGGATCAGAGAAAGTTTGGACCAAACTCTGAACCTGTACTTTTGCCAGCCTTTGGTCGTACCCCCCACCCCACTCCCCCACTCCTTCCCGTTTCCTGTCCCAATTTTACTGTTATGTTAAGTAGCAGGCCTGCTTTCTGTCCGTCGCTCTCTCCTCCTTGGGTTTCAATTCCAAACATGGTTATGCTTCTGTGCCTCTATCAGTGCCCCCCCTTATCCCTTGTCCTCCAGCTGCTGGCTCCTCAGTGCCTGCCAGAGGGTGAGAGTCACAGGAAAACAGGGAGCTCAAGAAGGAGAGGAGACACGGGATGAGAGGAGGAGCTGACAGAACCCCATTCCAGCTGCATCTCTGCCACAACAATAGCCAGAACTTTTTTTGTGTTGCAGACATTTTTATTGGATCGGAAGGGAACAAACATCTGTTGCTTTGATTCAGCAGATAGCAAACCAGTTCATTCAGCTTTTAAACATGAACACAGCCAACGTAACCCTCTGGGACACCGTGATCTTTTCTCCTCTCTGTGATGGCTGGAGCAACAACACTGAGGGAGCCTTGTACCAGCTGGGCAACACCGTCCTGTTCCTGGGGTACATGGGAGGCAGCGGAGCCTTCGGGTGCCTCTTCATCTTCGGCCTTATGTGCCCTGCCTTCCTCTGCCTCACCATGTGGGGCTGGATGACGATGTGCGGCATGGATGTTTTCACCTGGCACCTGCTTCATCTGACCACCTGCCTGCTGCAGGTCTGCCACCTACTCTACCGGATGCACCAGGAGGGCATACACAGCGAGGAGCTGTCCTCCCTCTACCAGGCAGTCTACCTGCCGCTGGGTGTACCTGTTCAGGTGTTCAAGGAGATTGCAAAGGCTTTTGAGTACAAAGTGGTGGAGCTAAAGGCAGGACAGACGTATGCCCTGGAGGGCAAAACGCCGGTTGATCAGCTCTCCTTTCTGCTGTCAGGGAGGTGAGCGGCGCGTGCGTGTGTGTTTGTGGGTGTGTGTGTGTGTGTGTGTGTGTGTGCGTGTGTGTGTGTGTGTGGGTGTGGGTGTGTGTGTGTGTGTGTGTGTGTGCGTGCGTGCGGGTGGGTGGGTGTGCGTGTGGGTGTGTGGGTGTGGGTGGGTGTGTGTGTGTGTGCGTGCGTGCGGGTGGGTGTGTGTGTGTGTGGGTGTGCGTGTGGATGTGTGTGTGTGTGTGCGTGCGTGCGTGCGGGTGGGTGGGTGTGCGTGTGGGTGTGTGTGCGTGTGTGCTTGCATCTGTAAGGGGATAAATGATCTGTAAAACATTTTGACTTCTATTAAAGTTAGCTTTTAACTAACTGCTCAAAAGTGAAGTGTCACTCTTTTCTGCAGCAAGGATCTCCAGTTTGTTAAGTATCGGGGCCTAAAATAGCTTTAGGTAAATGTTGAGGAGCTGAATGCAGAGTTTTAGCTGCTCAGCTAGCTCACCTTTGGCTGTGCTGTTAATGTCAAGTCATTCCAGTGTTTTTGGGGGGCAGCACGTCAGCAAAACCCAAGTTTTGAACTATGGTGTTACACTGTTATTTCCTGCTGAGATGGTTCTGTATTTTTCAGCGTTAGTGTTGTATTCACACATGGATCTGTATATGTACTGCTATAGTGCACTTCTACATGAGCAAAAGTTCAGAAATTGTGCACCTGGAGAGTGTGATGTCCCCTCAATCTAAAGAAACCTTACATTCTGTTTGGTCAATCTCTGCATATTCTATTATATTCAGTCAGTTCAGTGTTTCATTGCAAACCCACGCAGGTTCACTCAGTGTGATCCTCAAAAATGAAAAACAACTGAGCAAATTTGTAGAAATTCATGTTGGACAGATCAGTCTAATGAGACCAAATTCAAACTCCAGTTTGATGAAGTGTGTTTACCAGCGTTACAAGAGAGCGGCAGAGGAAGGGAGACCTCTGACTGCAGAGAATTTCAGAACAGTGGGTAAAGATGGCTTCAAATCAAACAACTAAACTCAGACAGGACAACTTAACGTGTGACAAAAACCTGAAAATTTTCAACACGTGTCTGCACCGGTGAAACCACAACAACCTGAACTGAGGAAGTTAAAGGGTTCATTTGGAGAAAAAACAGAAGGTGGTTGCATATGTCTACAGAACTGATCTGTGTTTTAGCAAACATGCTACTAGCAACAGGAAACATGACTTATCGGAAAAACAAAGTCAACCCTTATGCTACTAATTCTCTCCCCGATGGGCCTGACCTCTGTGTCCTCTCATGAGCACATCAAAGATATTTGTTCAGTGTTTGTGTGTTTTTCTTCTTAATCATTTTAACTGTTGTTTGCATTCAGAAGCTAGTGTTGTTCTGTGGTCTTTGCAACATTTTTTCACTGTTTAGCTTTGTGCATGGCCCTTCTATGGTCAGCTGTTACATATTTAAGGCTGCTTCTAGAGCCCTTGACACTGTTGGCCTGATAAAAACCTGAGGCCACGTTAAACCTTGTCTCGCTGGCGTGATTGATGTGCAGGAATACTCTACACTGTTTGGTGACATGGTGCCATATTAGTGATGGGGGATTATAAAAATCTGATGGGTGAAGGATGCATCCATCACTTCTGAACAAGACAACCTTAAACTGAACATGACATAGTGGTCAGGAAGGCACTGACAGTGTCTGTCTGAAAACCTTTACACACAAACTGTGAAGGTGGTGCCTGCAACACTAGCGTGAACACAAATAAAGAACTTTAATTCAACGTGTAAGCATGTGAAATGACATATTGAGGATAATTTACTAAACTGCAGTCAGAAAATCATATTTGTGGAAGCTTCATTCAAGAGATTCCCACTTCCTGTTAACTTGAAAGTTATAATCACACAAAACTAGTGTATACTTTTGGGAAAAAGCCATGATGTTGTGTTTTTTACACTCAAATATCCTCAAAGAAAATGTTTAATTGACCTCTTGAATGCAGCGGTTGCATCAAAAGTTGCATGTTTTGACTAACTCATCAGTGCAGATCTTATGATGCTCTGAAATGAAATCTTTGCCCCGTTTCTCCCAGCTCTGTGGGAATTTGGCCCGTTTGACACAATCACATCTGCACAAGATTTTATTTCTAGGATTGTTTGCCCAAATTTTAGATCCACTTCAGGTTTCACAGTAGATGCAGTTTCACACTTTAGAGGATTTTTTTAATTAGTCAAGCTCAGCTTTACTTAATAACCACTAATGAGTCAAATGTGACTAAAGTAAGTGTTTGTTCTTGTTTTTTTTCTATGTTTTTAATCAATTTATTTCAGTATCTCTGTAATGAGTTTGATAAAACTGATTGATTTTTTTTGCCTTGTATTGTCCAAAATTGATGCTTGAAAAATACCAGATCAATCAATGTTTTTGAGAATCTGAAAGCCGCATAAAAACCGTTTCTGCTTAAACACTAATCTGGACTGCAACAGTCTTAGCCTTTCCAAGAAATGGAGAGAAGATCAAATAAAGAAATAAGGAAAGGCTTCTGGAGCTTTCTCCCAGCTCCCCACATTGGTTCAAACTCAGACACAATTCAGAAACTTGTTGATAAAAATGCGTGAGTATGGATTAACTTTATTCCCCCCATGTCACACAAAAACAGCAAACTATTAACTATGCAAGAGAGAAGATTTGAGCAAAATTAAAGAAACTATTAAGGATTAAAGGAGAGCTTAAAAAAAGAAGAAAATCCAGATTAAAAAACAGAGCAGACGAAGACACAAAAGCCAAAGAAAATGACAGTCAAAGCAATGTTTTCATCCTTTGAATAAAACAGATGAGTTTGCAAACCCTCAACTTAAACAGCTGACTTTCCATGGACACCTCATGTTTATTTCAGCCCCCCCACTCCCCGGATTTTTGGATCTTAGCATCAGCCAACATCTAGATTTAAAGATTACATTACATTTTCCTCAACAGGTTGTTAAATTGTCTTAGCCCTCATCATGTCTGCCATCACAACAAATTTACAAACATTTCCTCACCACGATACCACTACTTCCATGTTCACAGATAGATTAAAAAAACAGGGAAATCAAAGAAAATTTGAAAATGTATTAAATGTTCTTTCTGAGAACAATTGAAATATAAGCAGCATTAGAAATAGATTATTTTTTATAATAAAAAGTTTAATCCAATAGAAGGTTGAGAACTGTAGAGCTCTCATTTTTGGTCTGCTTTCAGGTCAGTTTGAACTAATCTTCTCAGTTTCTGTGGTGAAATGAGGAGATACTAGGACTGCACACAGAGCTTTAGTGAGACCTCTGAATCACTATTAGCATGTGATCTTCTGGATGAGGGTTCCTTGTTTTCTGCAGATATTTGAACATCAGATGATTGAGACGAACCAGACTTTGAACTGAATTATCCACCTTAGATTTTTTTTTTCTTTCCATAAAACTAATCTTAGAAGCAGGGAACTCACAGTAATGTTTTTAACAAAAGAAACATTGCTTTCTCAGACAAATTTCTTCGATCTCAAAACACAAATCACCATTTTCATTGTTTTTGTTTCTCTTTTCTACATTTGTAGGATCAGCGTTTCGCTGGAGGGACAGTTCCTACACTACATCCATCGTCACCAGTTTCTGGACTCTCCTGAGTGGGAGTCCCTCAGACCAAATGAGGAAGGAAAGTTCCAGGTAAAGAGGCAGGATAAGGGCACTAAAAAAGGACGTTTCCACAGATTTTTGGGAGCTTTGTGGGAAAATGTCGTCAGGAGTCTGGATGAAATATTTGGTTTAATCTCATCTTTGGTTCTGTCCATTTATGCCTGCTTGATGAGTGACAGGGTGGTGCTGCATTGCTCTTAGTTGTTCCTAAGGTGAGGACCAAAACCTTTGGGGAGGCCTCGTTCCACCATTATGGTCCTCGTCTCTGGAACGGCCTGCCAGAGAGCCTCAGGGCCGCAGAGACCATAGAGTTTTATAAGAAGAGACTTTTGTAATTATTGAATTTGATCTTTTCCTCTCTTTTTATTTATTTATTAACCTTTATTTGAATCATTTTATAGTTCATTTATTTACACAATTAGTGTTTTAATATAATAACCCTGTTTTTATGATTATATTCCAATTATTAAAGTGTTTGTTCAATTGTTGCTTTTTATTCATTTATTCTTTAACTCCAGTGCTTCCTCTCGGGGATCCGCTGTTCTGGGGTTCTCCTGCCTATGGGTGAGCTGGTGCTGCGGTGCTCATTCTCATTGGGGCGGCTGGGGTACCTCCATGTAGAGTGGGCTCTGTGCTGCCCTGTGTTGGGTGGGCACTGCGGTGATGACCCCTGCGGTTGGGCTGGACCTCGGAATAAACGGATCCCCGTAATACCATTTCTGCACAGCATTACTGAGCCAGACTTTTTCCTTAGAGCCGCAGTTTATAGTCTTTGTTCAGTTTTCCTGTTGGGGGTGGGGGTGTTGGTGGTTGTGGTTGTAGTCATGTATTGTGGGGGCCTGGTGGATGGAGGGAGGAGCTGGGGGAAGGAAGGGTGGTTGTTTTGCGTGGCTGTTCCTTTTACGTTGTGTGTATTTGGTTGAACCTCTAAGTTTTATTGCCCTTTATTTTATTTTTTTTTTTTTAATGTAAAGCGCCTTGTGTTTCAATTGAAGGAAAGGTGCTGTACAAATAAATAAAGTTTGAGTTTAGTCTCTACAGTGTGTCCTGGGTCTTCCCCGGGGCCTCCTCCCAGTGAGACATGCCTGGAACACCTCCCTAGTGAGGCATCCAGGAGGCATCAGAACTAGATGCCCGAGCCACCTCAACTGGCTCCTCTTAATATGGAGGAGCAGCGGCTCTACTCCATGTTCCTCCTTGATGACAGAGCTTCTCACATTATCTCTGAGTGAGCGCCCAGCCACCCTACGGAGGAAGCTCATTTCGGCCGCTTGTTTCCGGGACCTCGTTCTTTCGATCATGACCCAGAGCTCATGACCATAGGTGAGTATTGGAGTGAAGATTGATCAGTACATTGAGAGCTTTGCTTTCTACCTTAGCTCTCTCTTCACCACAACAGACCGGTACAGACACCACATAACGGTGGACGCAGCACCAATCCGCCTGCCGATCTCCCGTCACTCGTAAACAAGACCCAAAGACACTTAAACTCGACCACTTGGAGAAGGAACAAGCTTTAGTGGAGTAAAGTTCTGGTGCCACTGACACAGGGGGGTTTGTCAGCCTGTCGACTGTAGTGAATAACTCCCCAGAATTATGAGAGTTTCTGGAAATGATGTCAGAGAAATAAGACTTCCTTGCATTGCTCAGTTGTAAATTATAAAAGTGAAGTTTCCCCTATAGATGTTGTAATCAACCTGCAGTTTAGTGTTTCTCCATTTGCGTTCTGATTTCCGACACCCTCTTTTTCCATTTTTTACAAGAATGGAATTTCTCCATGGAGATTTTTTCTTTCCATAGATCACCTTCACCTTATTGGGAGCAATACTATCCATGATACTTAACATATTTGCATTAAAGCTCTTGACAAGTTCATTGACTGAAGCCCTTGAGAGGAGAGGTGTTAGAGAGAGAATCTGGTTGAACATCTCGCCAGTATTTTCAGTTATATACCGTTTTGTGATCTCCTCTCTCACAACATTTGTGTGTACTGGAATTGTGCTTCCAAAGGAAACACAGCAGTGATCAGACAGACCTAAATCACATACAGTAATCTTGGAAATGTTCAGACATTTGGAAATCAATAAATGAAGAATATGTCCTCTGTTGTGTGTTACATGCAGAATAATTGACAATAAGTCAATTTTTGTTTGGTGTGTCTCTTTGTGAAACTTATCTGAGTGGTTTGTTTTTTAAATGCTTGTTATCGTTAATATAATTTTTTAGGTGTTAATAAAACCCTAAAAACTAAACCAAATAACTTTTCACCAAGATTACTATAAAAATATATTTTCATAATTTTGTGCAACACCAACAGTAATCATCCTCCCCAAAACTTCTATGTATTCATAAACAAACGCAATGCAATGACCCAGATTATTAAGGATTGCGCAATTGGGACTGTGCTCCCTGCATGCAGTTCCTTTTCACAGCCTGTGCCATAATTGTAAAATAAACATGCAAAATACAGTGATTTTGAGGATAAAAATCATTAAATGTCATTCATATAAACTACATTTTGAGAATACCGTGGTGGGCACTTTTATTGTTTTATTAGTACCTCACGATGGTGCGGATTGTTTATAGGTGAGTCTCTGGCTAACCTACCTCCCCTGACCGCACATCCCAGCTGAGACATGTTTAAATAAGGAATTTCCGAACCAAACCTAAACCCGCCAAAACAATACCCATCCGCCTAAAGCTATTTTTGCCTGCAAATTTAGAGTCAAAATCGTCCTGTTGGGCGGGAAATCCCCCATTGTGACAACACTGATGTTCAGTAAGGCAGATGAAGCGCTGCATGATGGGATGTGTTGTTCACTTGTGATCAGCGCTAAATATTACCGGGCCATGAATACCAATAATATAAAATGATCTCACGGGCTCGATACAATTACATGGCGGGCCAGATGTGGGCTGTAGGCCTTGACTTTGACACATGTGCTCTAGATGGTAGAAGGTCGAAATCCTCAGTGGCAGGATGACCAGAGAGATCATTGACAATCTGTGTTACTCTAGTTAAGAGTCCAAATTTATAAATGGCTTCGAAGACTGGAAGATTGCATACGATTGTCCGGCTGGTGGATTTAATGCAAACACTGCTTGGAGATTTCTATTTTTTCACAGATACTTATTTGCAGCGAATAAACGGGTAATTTGGGGTCACGGGGCTGCCGGAGCCCCACCCGGCCATCCAAATTCAAAAACATTAAAATGTATTCTATTTTCACTAGGTGACCTTGATGGCAGACGAAGACTCCCGTTATGTTTCTTGGCGTCGCCGCCGTCTCTACATGCTGATGTCAAAGGAGCGTTACATTGCCCGCCTCTTTTCTGTGATGCTGGGGTACGACATTGCAGAAAAGCTTTACAACTTGAACAACAAGCTCTACATTAAGAGCGGTGTGCTGCTGGACATCCGCCTGCCGAGCCTCTACCATGTGCTGGCTCCTGCCTCTCAGGGTAGCGAGGGTGGCAGCGGTAGTGACAGCGGCATCTCCAAGGAGCATCCAGCTGACCTACAGAGCCATGACTCACTACCAAGTCACCAGATGTCCCATCCATCCCAACATCAGCATCATCCACAAGGTCCAAGGATGACATCCTCAGATGTTCCTCTGGCACCAGAACATGACCACTGTGAACCTCCATGGGCTTCAGACCCGGATCTGCTCTCTGGTGAGGATTCCACCAGCCTGGTTTTGGAGGACTTTGCTGATGTGCCTGGCTCTTTAATGGACTATGGCAGTGAGAGGGATTATTTAAGGTAGAGGGTCAGGGTACTGGAGCTAACACACTGGTCACCACCTAAGCTCATGTAAGTAATGTAACTTGATGTGCACACATTACTAATCTGCTTGTTGAGTATCTAGCAATAACCGGATTACAGCACAGTACATATGCCTTTTTCTCCACCTTCATTTTGACATTTATACAGTGCATTTGGAAGTGTTCATGGCGCCTCACTTATTCCATATTTAATGATGTCACAGCCTTATTTCCAAATGGATTTAATCAGTTTTCTTCCTGAAAAATTCTTTGAAAAACACGCCATAATGACAAAGTTGAAACAGTTCTTTTGAAATTGTTACAAATTTACAGCAAATGTTGTAAATTTGTGACAATCTCAAAAGCACATGTCGTTTTTCAGGTTTTTGATCTGTAATAAATTTGCTATGTATTTATTGTTACAATCCACAATTACAGCATTTGGGACTTTTATGAATGAACACCCTAAAACCCAGAAGAAACCCTTCAAATGGATTCCAACTCAATTCTACAGGACTTTGAACAGTTGTTTACAGATTATCATGCTTAAGCAATAAAATGCATTTTTACAAGTAAATGATGTTTGTTTAAAAACAAAAGCATAAAAATCCCCATGACTAACTGTCATGAAAGAAAAGGAAAATCTTTACTAACTTTTGTAAAGTTTTTCATGTTTACTTCACGTTCTGTCAGAAATGCACAAACAATTGATTTCTGTGATCAGTGAGCATGTTGATACTGTCAAAGAGATTCACAAGCATAAGCACGAAGCAAAGACTACACAGAAACTGAGACTATTGAATCATTTCAAGTTTTTAAATGCAAACTATTTAAGGGAGCTTTAACATTATTTAAGGTTTTACGTCTATATTAGCAGAAAAGGGAAATTTATAAAGAGTCTTTAGTTATGAATCACTGAAACCCACACATGAATGGTAAACAGTGTTTTCTTGTATAGCATTTTTCTACCTTCCTTGAAGGCCCAAAGCCCCACTTTACAGTCACAGTCCCGTTCACACACTGATGGTGGCTCTACTGCCGAACACTGGCATCAACCTTCCACCAGAGGCTATGTGGGGTTCAGTGCCTTGCCCAAAGACACTTTGACACATGGATGGGCAAGGTGGAAATCGAAAATACAATCTTCTATTCAGAGGCTGCTGGCCCTGATCATGGCTGCACCATGGCCGTCCACTCGGGTGGTTCTTCATAAAGTAGACTCCAGCTGCTGTTGCCTGTGAACATGCCTGTGCAGTCATGATCAGGGCCACGCCATGCAGGGTTTATCTTCTGTTTCATCATGTTCCCTGCTGGTATCCTTTTTGACACACTGGAGTATCATTATGGTTTCTGTCCCTTGTGTTTGATCTGTCACTTAGAGGCTTGCATCCTTCCTGTTGCTTAATGTGTGACTCAGGGTTGTAGGACTGAATCCTCTGTGTGTTGTTAAGAGCTCTTAAAGCCTAATGTAATCTAATCTAATCCACTTTTTTGCCACTTTTATATAAACCAACACAGATGATCTGAGAGTATTTGATGACCAAAACCTTATTTTAAAGCCTTCATGCAAAGACATGGCAGAGTCTAAGGATGTATTCAGACTGGACACACTTGGTTCACTTAAAGTGAAGCAAAAAGTCATGTGAGAGACATTGTGCCACAAGATTTCCAGTGAAAATGAATCACTGAAGATAATACTTTTTTACATTATTTGTTTAATAAGTAATCAAAAATAAGAAAGCGGGAATACTTTAGTGACTTATCTTATGCCTGCATTTGGATTTTTGACTGCATTTATCTAAATAAAAAATATAGTTTGGACCTTGAATCCTGATGGAATTAAATGGAGAACAGTAGAAACATTGTATGCAGCCTTTATGTCACCCGTAGTTTTTAAAATAATTCCAAACACATTTTCCCTAACCCTGCAATACTCTTTTCTGTTTATGAAGAAAAGGTTGACAGGTATGTGCATAAGAAAATCTGCGTTCTGCCTCAATTTCATGGTCTTTCCCCTTTCTATCTCAGTCATTAGAATTTTTGTTGTTGCATCCTAGTTGTTTTTTCTCTTAATTTAAATATTTGCACTGAGACTCCTAACAAAATCTTTTTCAACGTTGGACCTCTGCAAACTGCACCGGTTTTGGTTATCTGTTTGCTGAATAGCTGACAGCCAATAAAAACATGCAAGTCCATTTCTCATTAACATAGGTCTTCTATGGACAAATCAGGGTGGAATGAGGGATGAGAACATTGCATGCGCATTCATGCACAGTTAACCACAGGTTTATAAAGAGATGACAATATGGAAAAAAATGACAACAAATGCAACTGTGAGAATGTAGAACAAAACAGTGGCTCTAACATCTTTTGGGTTGCAATGGTTCCAGTCTGGAGCTAAAGCTCAAGAATCTGCTGGACAGAAGACAGCAGACAAATATAGTCACATGTTGATGAGCAAGATGAGCCATTGCGTGTCATGAGACCAAGAGATGGAGTTAAACATTGTTACCTACTGTACTGATGTTTATAATGACTCTTCCCAGGGCCACATGACAAATGGTATATTAGCTTGGGCAAAGACAGCAGGTAATTAACCCGTGTTACATTTCTGGCCCGCTTCAGTACGAATGCTGTGCTTTGAGTGGGTCCTTAGCCGCCAGTATACAGATAATTTCCTTTTTGGCTGCTGCTCATGAATTGATCCCTGTGCATGCACAAACGTGACTCTAGAGGCAGGTTTTTCAGTGGTGCTTTCTCACAAAAATCTATTTTGAATGGTTGACGTCAGGTGGATTAATATTGCTTTTTATTCAAAATGACAATAAATAATTCTTTCAGTATTAGCAGTTGTGTGTTGAATCTTGTTACCCATGAGCAAACACACTGTTATGCCTGTTGCTGTAGTGGACATTCTTTCCCCAGGGGACATGAGGCTAATGGTGGTGTGTGCATGGGTGAGTGTCTACACTGTACACTGTGCGGGTGTGTGTGTGTAATGTCAGTAATGTCATTCAGCCACACAGCAGCTGTCTTCTTATCTCACGAGGATTACAGCTTGTAAATTTAGGGGATGTTCAAAAAGTTCAGTTCCCCACCATTAATCCCATGCATGTCCACCCTTCAGCTATCTCTCCTCTTGTGTGTTGCCCCCTCCCCCCGCCTGACTCTGCCTCCCCAGCCCCAGCAGCAGTTCCCGTCCAATCACGGGTGGGGGATCTCATTTCACGACAGGGTTGTCTGGTTGATGCTGGGTTTGGGTTGCAGGACAGCTGTAGAGCAGCAGGTCTTATGTGTCGCTCAGCTGTAACACCGTTTCAGCTCTAATGATTCACAAACAGAAGTGCACAGGTCTTTATGCTCCAAAGTGCCGCTCGTGCTTGATTTAGCTCTTCAATGTAAAAGTCCCCATAAGAAGCACAAAATAGTTTTCTTCATACCTCTTGTTTCACTGTGTGTGGACTGCTAGAAGTCCTATAGATACCCTATAAAGTAGTATAAATGAAGCAGCTATACGGTCTTGTTTTTGTGATATTTATGAACTTCTTTTTAAACAAACCTTCAACATGTGATGTGTATTTTTTGAACTCTTAAAGCATGCCCATTTGTGGTTAGGGTGGTGATAACACCCCATCAGCTGATCAATACTGGACAGTGGGCGCAAGTCCCTAATATGACCATTTTATTCTCAAGTAACAGCAGATATTCTACAACCGCTATTCTAGAATAAATTAGTAAATATTTGGAGTGCAGGCTGGTGCCTTTAGTACAGTTGACATGTTCTCACTGTGTATTATTGTGTTTTCATCGACCTCCTCCGGCCTTGTGTCATAAGAAGGTTTCATAGTTCAACTTTTGACTGTAATTGATGTTGAGTATTTGTTCTGGTGGCCTGTTCAGGATGTCCCTTGCTCTGGCCCAAAAGTAGCTGTACCACTGTAACAGCAACTTGTCATATTGTATAACTAGTCATTTTGTAGACCTGTTTTTTAGGCGCCATTGGACTATAACAACAGATTACAGGTCATGATCTGTTTTCAAGATGACTAATTTTTCTGATGTCTCATTTACAGCTAAGAATTGGAAAAGATTTTGCAAAAAAATTTCATCCATTTATTTATTTATAGTTTTCAGTGTCCTACATCTTGAAATCTTAAAATCTGAAGAAAAATTGCATTAAATGTATTATTGTTGTGTTAATGTTTTAGGATTCATTTAGGATTCATTCATTTTCCAATCTGCTTTATCCCTTTCGGGGTCACGGGGTTGCCGGAGCCTAACCCGGCTACTCATGGGCGAAGGCAGGGTACACCCCTGGACTGGTCGCCAGTCTGTTGCAGGGGCCACAAACACACACCCATGCACACTCACATTCACACCTAGGGACAATTTACAGTGACCAATGAACCTATGAAGCATGTTTTTGGACGGTGGGAGGAAGCCGGAGTACCCGGAGAAAACCCACGCATGCACGGGGAGAACATGCAAACTCCACACAGAAAGGTCCCCCAGCCAGGACTTGAACCGGGAACCTTCTTGCTGTGAGGCAGGAGCGCTAACCACTGCGCCACCGTGCAGCCCTGTTTTAGGATTAAAAGCATAAATTATTCTTATTAAAGGTCAAGTCACCTTCTAGTCAAATGAAACCCCCACAGCCCGTTTTATGTTTAGTGTATGATGTTGTTCTTTTCTGCTAAGACGAAACGGAAGAATGTCGTAACCTTTTTATTAGCATCCCATCGCTGCACTTGTCTTCCAGTTTATTCAAAAAAAAACCTTTAGGGAAATAGGTTCTTGTCACCAATGAGCCAGCCATTCAGGCCCCCAGCCACCAGAGGGAATCCTCACCTGAGTATTGAGCTCCGCAACACCTTACTACAATTCCCATCAGCCATCGACACAGTCTCCTTCCTCTTCAGCTATTTCCCATTGATGTCATTATCTGCTGGCATTTATACCAGCTCCCTGCCCTTCAGTGCGAAGTCTTGTTTTGCCTTGCATACAGTCTGAGCAGTTATTCCCTAATTTGATTCCTTGGTACTCTGACCACTTGCCTGTTTATCAACCTCCTGCCTCGCCATTGTGTTTTTGTTCTTCGCCTGGACTCTGACTTTGTTTTATGTCATGTGTAACGTCCGGCCAGAGCTGCTCCAGGATTTTTTCTCTCTGTTCACTTAGGGGTTGCTTAGTGACTGTAAGGAGTTGCTAATTCGTTTTATGTAAAATTACATTTCCAAGAAGGAACGTAACTGAAATGCATGTTCATGCGATGCTAACTATTACCACATAACAAATGTAGTGTCTTGTCAGTAGTCTGCACGTTTTAACTGTCAAAGTCAGAAGAAAAAGATGTTCAAGTGTAATAGCTAAACTAAAAGTAATTTATTTAAGAAGAGCTGCTGAGAGTCAACGGGGGTACCAGTATCAACCGCCTTTGTTTGCCACACAAATTTGCTGTCGGAGCAGAAAAAAAGACATGTTTGATGGCCAAAACATTGTTATTTACACCCCTTTTTCTGCCGATTTATGACACTTTAGCTCGACACCTGTCTAAAAAAGTGCTTATAAGCTTAGCCCCAGCAGCATGTGGGAGGAGCTACTACCAAATGTTTTCAGTCTGATCGTGAATGGAGCGGTGTCTGTGTATATCTCATTACTATGCACGAAGACACTAAGGACGATAAGAGCAGTGATGTGCGGTGAAGGCTGTAGTTGGTGAGGGACTGAGTGAGTCTTTCAGAGCCAGATTTACAAAAAAATGAGAGGCCTATATGGGTCATTCTAAAACTAGAGAATGTTTTATGTACCATCCATCATATTTCACATTATCCACAAACAAAAAGCTAAAAAACATGGTAGAAGCATAGATTTGCAGACCAGATCTGCAGAAACTAAGAGAAAAGAATTCTTGAAAATAGTTTTGAAAATAACAAATCAGTCTGGAGGTAACCCCAAAATGCCATATTTCCCTTGCCCCCTCCTCATGGCCAAATCAATTTTTTTTAAATAGTTCAAATTAGACTTAAAACTACATTTTTGTATTGTTTTATTGAAGCCCCTAATTGTGTGAACATTTATTTTAATATACATACATTGCCGTATATCTTCCAAAAATAGCAGGTCTCTACTAGACACCGGTCTCCAATAAACGCCGGGTCTAACAGGTGTTAGTTGTTTTAGACGCCGGTCTCTAGTGATCGGGTTATTTAAAACCCAAGCCTTAAGTGACACTAACGATATTAGAAAGGTGCTGGACGGCATCCAAGCTACGGTAACTCCTCTGATGGACATTCAAGCTAAGCTTCTTTCATGGAACTCATGGAAGAGATCCAGAGACTCCGCACTCCGAATGATCAACAAGATAACTGGGTTGAAATTCTGGAGAAAAGAGTACATGTGGAACAACAAGCAAGGCAGAATTATCTAACTCTCACTGGATTACAGATTAAATCCAAAGCAAGGGCTAGTGCAGTTGCCACTAGCATAGAAGCTAGTGGCGGCGCTGCTTCTGATGATGGCAAGAGCGTGGAATGTCAAGTTAAATCCTTTCTGAGGTCTAAAGGGATTTCCCTGAATCTAAATACCATTAAGATCTGCCACCCGCTCCCCAGGGGAAAGGATTGGCAAATCAATTATTCTTATCAGGTTTGTGAATCAAAAGCACAAGGTAGCTCTGATGAAGCAAAGGAAAAATCTGAAAGGATCTGCTGTTTATTTGAATGACCATTTGACCAGAAGGAATGCTGAAATTTTTAGGCTTTTGGGGAGGCGCAAGGAGACACAAAATACTCAGGTAACAAACTGTTGGATCTGCGTTAAACCACTCGGTCCACTGGACTTGTCCAGGGTTCTGGTTGTCAAAAACATAAAATACTTTGACAAGTGCTTGATCACGGATGTCTGAACAAACAAATGGAGTAATAGAAGAGCCCAATATGATTTCAAGAAAATCATGGCATCTGGGATCTTCCACTGTCTCTCAAAGTCAATTGCGACCCTGATTTCCCGCAGAGTTCTGACCTGCAGACAACTTGACCTCAATATTAGCTTGCTGTGATATTAGCTGCTGAAGGACACGGACTCTGACAATCATTGTCTGCAGACATTACAGCTCAGGACTTTATTAACTGGTTAAAACCAGAAGGAAGGCTGTCAATCAGCCAGCCGAAGAAGGAATACCAACCTTGGACAAGGGTGTGACGAAGAGGCAGAAGCATTTAGATCCATGGGCAAGATCCATGATCCAAGACAGACAAGGGCAAGGGAGGACGAAGCCAAAAACCAGGCAGGACAGAGTCAAGACAGGCAAGGGTCAGGCTAAACGAAGAGACAGCCATAGAAATGCTCTGACTGTATGTCACAACAAAACAAGACTTTGCTAAATACTACAGTGCCTTGCGAAAGTATTCGGCCCCCTTGAACTTTTCAACTTTTTGCCACATTTCCGGCTTCAAACATAAACTGTAATTTTTTGTGAAGTATCAACAACAAGTGGGAAACAATCATGAAGTGGAACAAAGTTTTTTGGATATTTCAAACTTCTTTCACAAATAAAAAACAGAAAAATTGGGCGTACAAAATTATTCAGCCCCTTTCCTTTCAGTGCAGCAAACTCTCTCCAGATGTTCAGTGAGGATCTCTGATGATCCAATGTTGACCTAAATACTAATGATGATAAATAGAATCCAGCTGTGTGTAATCAAGTCTCCATATGAATGCACCTGCTCTGTGATAGTTTCAGAGGACCGTTTAAAGGGCAGAGAGCATCATGAAGAACAAGGAACACACCAGGCAGGTCCCAGATACTGTTGTGGAGAAGTTTAAAGCTGGATTTGGATACAAAAAGATTTCCCAAACTTCAAACATCCCAAGGAGCATTGTGAAAGCAGTAATATTGAAATGGAAGAAGTATCAGACCACTGCAAATCTATAAAGACCGGCCATCCGTTTAAACTTTCAGCTCAAACAAAGAGAAGACTGATCAGAGATGCAGCCAAGAGGCTCATGATCACTTTGGATGAACTGCAGAGATCTACAGCTGAGGTGGGAGAGTCTGTCCAGAGGACAACAATCAGTCGTATACTGCACACATCAGGCCTATATGGAGGAATGGCAAGAAGAAAGCCATTTCTTAAAGGCATCAATGAAAGAGTCGTTTAAAGTTTACCACAAGCCACCTGGGAGACACACCAAACATGTGGAAGAAGCTGCTCTGGTCAGACGAAACCAAAGTCCAACTTTTTGGCAACAATGCAAAACGTTATATTTGGTGTAAAAGCAATACAGCTCATCACCCTGAACACATCATCCCCACTGTCAAACGTGGTGGCAGCATCATGGTTTGGGCCTGCTTTTCTTCAGCAGGGACAGAGAAGATGGTTCAAATTGATGGGAAGATGGATGGAGCCAAATCCAGGAAATTCTGGAAGAAAACCTGATGGAGTCTGCAAAAGACCTGAGACTGGGACGGAGATCTGTCTTCCAACAAGACAACTACCCAAAACATAAAGCAAAATCTACAATGGAATGGTTCAGAAATAAACATATCCAGGTGTTAGAACGGCCAAGTCAAAGTCCAGACCTGAATCCAATCCAGAATCTGTGGAAAGAGCTAAAAACTGCTGTTCACAAACGCTCTCCATCCACTCACTGAGCTTGAGCTGTTTAGCAAGGAGTAATGGGCAAAAATTTCAGTCTCTCGATGTTCAAAACTGATAGAGACAAACCCCAAGAGACTTACAGCTGTAGTCGCAGCAAAAGGTGGTGCTACAAAATATTAACTTATGGGGTAAATCATTTTGCACGCCCAATTTTCAGTTTTTGTTTTTTGTGAAAAAAGTTTGAAATATCCAATAAATATTGTTCCAATTCATGATTGTGTCCCACTTGTTGTTGATTCTTCACCACAATTTACAGTTTTAAATCTTTATGTTTGAAGCCTGAAATGTGGCAAAAGGTTGAAAAGTTCAAGGGGCCGAATACTTTCACAAGGCACTGTAAATACTTTGCTTAATACTAAATACTGTTTGAAGTGATTGCAAGATGAGGAACAGCTAGTGGGACCTGGAAGCAGAGGGCAAAGGCTGATGGGAGAAGCAGTGAGGAAGATGCTCAGGAGAATGTAAATACTCAGGTGATGGCTCCCTCTGGTGGTTGAAGGAGGAGATGGAAGTTCGACCCCTGACAAAGGGACAGAATATGGACTGTTTTATTTCACAGCATTACCATATCTTCATAGTAATAAAAACATTAAATCAATTATTGACGACAGGTGAAGTGATTGATTTATAATCATATCACTTCACTTGGTTTCCCAAAATGTGACTAATGTCACAGATTTTTCTAATTAAACAATTTGCACATTTTCATTTTTTATACTTTTTATGTGAACGATTTTTCAAACGAAAAAAAATCTACATACATTTTTATTTTTGATACTTGATCTGCACATGCTATTCAATACATATGAATTCTTAATGACCTGAATCTATGTTGGTAGGGTAAACATATCAAATTCGAAGTCAAGTACCTGATAATGATAACTTTTGTAAAGAAAATGGTAAAGTAAAGCAGGTGTGGAATTGCATAAGTCGCTTCCTCCCGTTCCCTTTCAAGCAGTCTACAATTTGATGCCTAATTACCCTATGTGTGATATGATCTCTGTATTTATTTAAGCATTTCTTGATTGAACTGTTTATGCAATATTTCTTGATAGCTTGAAATAAACCAATTCCAATCCACCTGTGGCCGACAAGCTGATCTCCATCCTTTGCTTCCTCCTGAAAATCTCTTCAGACAGCAATAAGTCTCCTGATTTTCTTTGGATTTTCCTCCTGGCTCTCATCATCTTCCCTCACCTTAACATGTTTTGTAGGACTCTTAGCCTAGACCATCTGTTCTTGAGAACATCTAGATGATTCACGTGAGCTAACATTTTATCCTTGTTCCAAATGCTTCATGCTACTTCCACCGTGCACTGCCACACCCTCACATAATCACAACAATCACTAACTGCTAGATAAATAAATCTGTGGCAGTGAAACCATGGTTCTAATTAGCAGGGCCAGGCAGTTACTGTTTTTTGCTGTCTCTTCAGTATTCTTAAACAAGGGAAAAAAGTCAATTTTGGCACTATAATGTCCACTGCCACATCGAAATAAAGGTTTTCTGGAGAAGTGGATACAGATAGGAGAACCCCAAACATTACCTTCATTTTCATTTACATCACAGGCTTAATCTTTTTGGGTTCGATGCCATCTGAATTGTCTATTGTTGTGCTTGTGCATTTAAAAAAAAAATGCATTGCATGCTCTTACCTTATCCTTTCAAGCATGTTTTCTTATGTAAACCCTTATCTGGACAGTAGATTTGTTTTTCTTGTGCGGCTGTACTTCCTTCTCATGCTACGTTCACATTGGGTTTGGAATTTAGGTGATCACTTTCAATGAGAAGTCTATGTGAAGGAACATATGTGCTTTGCCATTCAAAACGCTACATCGCTACACAAATTTTAAAGTCAGTTTTTGGGCTCTGCGTACAAAACGCACAGCAGTTGAGCATGCCTCCAAAGTTAAATCAGTTGAACTTTGACCAATCAGGGACTCTGATATAGTAGTCACAAGTGGGTAGCATCCTTTTCAACACACAAGTACCAACTGTTTAAAAACCACTTATGAAGAAAAAAAAGAGTATTTGTGGTTTGTGCCCAGCTGGAACTATATGACGCAAAGTCTTTCATATATTGGAATAGAGCTGTGAAAGAAAAAGTCTGGAGCAAAGATTCACCAGATTTGCACTGCTTCCACATTTCACATCAAGCCTCTTCCAGCTGCATGTACATGTGTCACTATTGGGTAGCGACAAACCTGTGTGAACGCCATATGTTGAAAGCCTGACCCGTGGTCAGTGTGTTCTTGAATGCACCACCGATGCCCGGTGTATACATAGCATTATAACACTGTTTGGAAATGTGACGGCACATTCCTTTATCTTTTTCAATTACTTTCACCTGGATTTTGATTCTATGTAGTGGCATTAAGTGTCAGCAATGACTGTGAACCATAACCAGGGCACAAGTTGAACAAGAGACTGTTTTTTTTCCTAACTCACTTTGTTGTCGCCCTCTGCAGGAGACGATGGTAAAGATGACTTCCCTCCTCGGTTCAAGAGAGGAAGAGCACCACTTGCACCCACTGATACTCCCAAACTATGAAAGCAGCCTTTTTGTGGAAACCCTAAGCAGCTCCTTGTTTTCCTCTGAGAAGAGCCAGAGCTGTCATCTTTTTGCTCATTGTTGATGGTACATGTTTTATGCATGAGAAAGGCTCACTTTTTTCATGTTATACATTATGCCCTAAATCAGATTTTAATTTACTGTTTTTCTAAAAGTCACAATCAAGTGTTTCATTTCCAAAGCATTGTTGAATGAGGAACTGAGAAGAATCAACAATGCCGGGAGTGTCACCGCCAAACGGAAAAAGCTCACTTGTAGAATGCAGCCTAACATGATATAACATTAGTTCCAACCAGCAACATATTGAACATTTAAAAAGTTTGGTTTTGAACCTTTTTTTCTGATGCAGGTTTTACAATCATGTGAAAAATGGTACTTTGAAGATTTGCTGCACATGGGACTGTTTTGTGCCAGAATTCTCTCATTTTAATCACTCTGCAAGCTAAGGTGATTTCTCACATTTCAGCTTTAGGTGTGTTTGTAACTTTGGTTTGTGATTTGTTCTAATGTCACAAATGTGTCTGAAATTAGCACACAACAACAAATTCCTTTGTAAGAAATATTTCTTCTGCATCTAAAGGGATACTTGGTGCCTACAGACCATGTTTTTTTTATTTTTAGCTTGGATAATGGAATATGTAAAACACAACCGAACATTGTGAACTTTATTCTGCTCAACAAAGACACAAAATGAGATATGTGTGTTTTGGGACGGTTTTCTATTGGGGCCAAGATTTCTCCATAAAGCTCTTTGGTTGCTGTGATTTAGTTTAGATTTCAACTGTCTATTTTTTTCATGTTTGTCACAAAACTACAACTGTAGAACCAAAAAATTTATTTTACTTTATCTAGATATTAAAGGTTTAAAAGCTCTCCACACCTGTTTTTTGTAACTTCACAATAAAAGCTGGATTCTCCATTTTTCTGGAAATAAATGTTGCTTTTGCTCATAGATTTATTGATTTAAATGACATCCAGTCACTGCCAGTGCAACACTCTATCTACTTTGTAAAATTTACACACATTCTCCAAACAGAATAAAATGTTATTGAATAGTTTTATTGTTGTTTATTGCTGCAGATGAAAAACTAGCTTGGATTTTACAAGTCGGCTTTGTGTTTGAAGTGAGGAGGAAGATATAACGATACAATCCAAATGGCAAATGAACAAACCTGAAAAATCTGAAAAGTTTTCTGTTACATTCGTGAAACAAAAATCAGAGGATTGCCTAACAAATGCAGCATGAATGCTCTGCATTTTCAAGCATCCTTACAGATTAAATTCACCTCTCCAGCTTTCCTTGGCAAAGTAAAAATCTAATCGTTTACCTTCATATGTGACAAGCCAAACCTTTTCTAAAATATGTTTTTCCGATATCTTTGAGTAGAACTTTTGCCTACGAGGTGTCACACACCTGGACAAAGTCATGTGACCATGGAGCATTTCGTCGAACATTAAAGTTGTTCACACACAGCGGCTTCCTGTACCTGAAAGACAGACACAGTTCATAAAAATATAACGTTACTCCTGAATAAAACATTTATTTTGTTTTCTTATCTCCGTTTTGGTAAATGATGATGATGATTTTTTTTTACATTGTTTAGAGGGTCAAACTACAGGCAGGCAACAAGGAAACCAGCTTAGACAGACCGTCAAGGGAAACACAGGGGAACAGAGTGCTGAGCAGGAATATAAGCTGCAGGAGTAAGGGCGTTGATGAAAAACAGCTGATGAAGACAGGAATCAATGCTGATGGATGATCGGAGATGAAGTACTGCAGGATGACAGAGGCTGTTAGTATTCAGGCGAGAGCTCCATCTGGTGGTCGGAGGAGGACATGACTGGCTGGGCCCTGACAGCATGAGATGTTATAATTTGAAAATATTTCTCTCTCAAGGTCTCCAGTCTGTTTGGTTATATTCATTATCAGTGTTAGGTAAGTTACTTCTTAAAAGTAATTGATTACTTTACTTAGTTACTGGATTAAATTTTAATTAAATTACTTTACTCATTAGCAATTTGAAAAAGTAATTCACTACTCGTTACGTTACTTTTTTCCACTCATATACAAATTCTCAAGGAAAGAACAGCTCCTCACAAACAAGATTCTCTTGTCTTTATTCAACAGGCTCCTTTGAAAAAGAGATTCTTAATCACAACAGGACTTCTGTGGTTAAATAAAGGTACATAAATAAAAATAAATGAACTAAAAATTAATATTTTTAAAGCAATAATCTTGTGCAAGGTATGAACATGGTTCAAGACAACAGGGCTTCATTAAAATCAGACAACAGTGTGAAAAATGACGCAAAAATAAGTTAGAACATATGTGGTCTGTGGTACTGCTCAAAGTCAGATGTGTAAAATACTGTTACGTCATATTCATCTCTATATTAATGTCTTTATTCATGTCTTTATTCATCTCTATATTCATGTCTTTCTTCATCTCCATATTCATGTCTTTATCCATGTCTTTATTCATCTCTATATTCATGTCTTTATTCATCTCTATAATCATGTCTTTATTCATCTCTATATTCATGTCTTTATTCATCTCTATATGCATGTCTTTATTCATCTCTATATGCATGTCTTTATTCATCTCTATATTCATGTCTTTATTCATCTCTATATGCATGTCTATATTCATGTCTTTATTCATCTCTATATGCATGTCTTTATTCATCTCTATATTCATGTCTTTATTCATGTCTATATTCATGTCTTTCTTCATCTCTATAATCATGTCTTT
>BSAI01000129.1:312135-380510 GCA_036245035.1 Adrianichthys oophorus | reverse complement strand
TATTCATGTTTTTATTCATGTCTTTTTTCATCTCTATATTCATGTCTATCAAATCAGAAACTAAGCCAGTCTTTTGAAAACACAAAGAGATCTATTAAATGCCTCCATGTTCATTCTGGCTGAATTTATTCCATTACAACAGTGTTTCTTTAAGGATCATGCAGGTATGAGTTGATGTCAGTAAAACAGAACACTCCGTCAGCTGTTTAAGCCGAAATAATCAGTCACTGAAAATCAGAAATCCCGGGCCGCCGAGCACATAGCCATATTACATTATATTTTTATTACATTACAGTACATGATTGTTTTTACAGTCAAGGTCCGAGCAACTCTGTCTGGTGCGTTCACTGAGTTCTGTACATCCAAAGAACCAAAGAAGTTTATCAGAGAAAATGTCAAACACCAGAAGAACTGATCAATTATAACAGACTGTTTTAGTTGTGTCAACATTTTTTCTGACAAAATGCTTTGTTTTGCTGCTGATTTTATAAAAATAAAATAAAATATTGTAGCGGACTGAATTGGGCTGTGTCTGTTTGAGCTCGCCAAGGTCAGTGAACGCACCAGGGCCCGGGGTTCTGTCCTTCAACGAGTTGTCGGAGATTTGTAAGAACTAAAGGGAGGAGCTGGTGCATGAGATGTAATGAAGGCGTTTGAGGAGAATTTCATAATCTAAAAAAAAAGATGTTAATAAAAAAAAGTTATTGATTATTCATAACTAGATTCATGTTTTTTATTCCTTTTTGTATTCTCTAATGAAAATAAAGACACAGTGTTCTGCAGAGATACTTTTAATTTGAGCAACTTGACTAATGATAATTGCAGCAGAAAGCTGTGGGGTAAGTTCTTCAGGAGGAGGGGGCGGGGGTAAGAAGTCCTGCATTACAATGAGTCTGTCCTTGGTGCACAGTTCTGCACGGCTGCGAGTCTACCGAACTGTACAGGAGAAAAGGAATGAGCTCTTATCGCTCACAACCAAAGAGCGGCAGCAGACAGCACACGGGCGGGTCTCTGCCGCTCACCTGAAGGACGCCCTGCAGTGCAGATGAGCTTTCCGTCTCATCTTTGTGTCAGTTTGGAAAGCACTGTGACTGTAGAAATGAGGACATGTCTGTACTTTGATCCATCCCCAACTCTGCGTGCACATGCGTGCGCGTACGCACCACTTGCTCTTTATTAAAATCTCTGTTTCGTTTCATTTATCCAAGAGAAAATGTCAAAGCCTATAAAACCTAAGTAACGAAGTAACGAGGGTTTCTATAGTCCAGTAACTGTAACTATTTACCGAAATTTAAACTGTAATTCGTTACGTTACTCCGTTACTGAGAAAAGTAATTAAATTACAGTAATTTGTTACTTTGTAATCTGTTACCCTCACCATTGTTTATTATTTATTTATTTCAAACATGTTTTAGAAGAACAGCATTATCAGTCTCACACAAGAGGTCAGATATTAACATCAATAACATTAAAATGGTGTTTGAAAGGGCGCAGGCAGAAGCCTTGTTTCATTCAAGCCTTCCCCTTAGATAGCAGTTAGGTACTCAGATCATAAACTAGTCATCATCCTCTACATTACATACAATAGTTGCTTCAAAACCATAAGAATACTGTGTTGTTATTTACTATTTGCATTCCATTTATTTTGCTTAAATGTAATGGTAAGATAATGTATATATGCTTTAATTTGCCCAAACTATTTGTTTGTGGCCACTTTTAAACGTATGTATATTTTGACACTCCTTTAGGTCCAAATTTTTCCACAGATTTATTCCACACACGGACTCACTAAATCATTTATGTGATGATCATACCGTGGGTAGTTTGAATTTTTCTGTTCCTCTTAATTTATGATAATTGTCTTTTACCAGGAAAATGTCTGTATTGTTTGGTAATTAATGAATGCATGCTTTGTAAAGTATTTGCCATGTTTAATAATAAACTATGTTCTGTGATTTTAGTAAATTTCATTGCAAAAAAAGTTGAATGTTGCAGTAGTTAAGGTAAGGAAGCACCAAGCAGCTACGGTATATATGTAGTGAATTGAAAATCCTTTGCTTTATTTATTGTTGAAAGATTTTGAGATTGTCATTTTGTGCGTTCAGTACTTTCTGTGTTTTTCAAGAAAGTTTAGCATCAATTATTAGTCTTTAAAAACTCTTGTACTTTTCAATTTATGTTCTATTTATATTTAATTGTTGCTCAAAAGTGTCTTTATAATTACAAAAACTATGTCTTTCGTTTTATTTACATTTATTCATCATTTATTGGTATCCAGCCATTTTTTCAATATTTAGCTCATTATTGAAAGTGCTAATAAGATCTTTATAAGTTTCAACACATGTAAAATATGTTTGTGTCATTTGCAAATAAAAAAAAACTTGAATCAATTAGATATGTCAAATATACCAAATAATATACAGTTTAAACTATTTTGCTCCTACTATAGAGCCCTGAGGGACACCACAAATAATTTCCAGATTAGGTAATGCATATTGCTCAATGTTACTGTATTTTATGCTTTCTGTTAAATAACATTAAATCCTTTCTGTGCCATTCCTCTGTTTCCATTCCGTTCAAGTTGATTAAGCAGAATGTTATGGTTTATTGAATCAAATCCTTTTTATCATCTAAAGCTTTTGTGATTTCTTCAACAGCATGAATTATAGCCATGGTTATGTTTCTTTTGGATCTGAAGCCATACTGTCCTTCATTGATTATTGAGTGTTTATCAATTATTGTTTCTAAGTGCAAATTCAACAACTTTTCAAGTATTTTTGAAAAGTGTGGAAGCATTGACATTGGTCTGTTGTTTGTGTACTTATTTTTATAATCACTTTTGCAAATTGGAATGACTTTTGCCGGGGAAAGGATCCCAGCAAACCAATGATTCTTATAAGATCTGTGAATCAAAAGCACAGGATAACTCTGATGAAGCAAAGGAAAAATCTGAAAGGATCATCTGTTTATTTGAATGACCATCTTACAAAAAAACCCAAAGCTGAACTGGCAAAGCACGCCAGGCTCCTAAAACGGCGTAAGCAGATCCAGAGCACCTGGGTGCTGAATTCCAGGATCTTTGTTAAACCACTCGGTCCACCGGACCTGTCCAAAGTACTGGTTATCAACAACATGAAGGACTTCCAGAAGTGTGTGATCACGGACATCTGAGCCTTTAATTGAAGCGAAGTAAGAGTCTATTTTTTATTTCAAGAAAATATGATGCCTAGCATCTACCACTGGGTCTTAGGTCAACTTTGACCCTGATTTTCAGCAGTGATTTCTGTCCTGCAGAACACTCGAGCTCAACTTACTTGATGTGATATCAGCTGAAGGTCAATGGACCTAATAAACAAAGTCTGTAGTCATAACAACAAGGAGAACTCTATAAACTGTTCAAACCAGAAGGACGGCTGTTAATCAGACAGTAGAAGAAGGAATACCGTCTTGGACAAAGGCTTTAATCAAATTACTTCCCTAAAGTGTGATTCATGACTAATGAGTTTTCTAATTAACACAATCTGCCCATATTTTTGATTTTTGAAAAAGAATTTTGTAAATGACTTCTTTGATTTACAAAACTTAAACTTTTCTAATGAAAGAAAATAATAATTATAATCTACATATATTTTTCTGATGTTGGATACTTGCATTACATTGCTGACGTTCTAATGAAAAAAATATACGTTTGAAACTTATTGACATCACTGATTTTTTTCCAATGAAATATAATCTGCACTTATTTTTGAATTTTGGTGATAGATCTGCACATGCTTTCATAGTCAACCATCCATCCCCTCCTTGGTAAGGTATAAATACATTAATAGAAGTTATGCAACGGATGTTGATAATTTATGTAAAGTAAATGGTAAGGTCCAGCCGGGGTGGGTTAATAGAAGTTTCCTTCCTCTCACTCTCTTTCAAGCAATCTATCATTTGATGCTTAGTTATCCTGTGTTTGACATGTTTCGTGGATGTAAACATCTGTTGATTGTTTGTGTTACATATGTATTATACTTGCCTGATTGCTTGAAATAAACAATTTCAAATCAAATTTATGACTATACAGTGAAACTCCTCCTCCTAGTTTATTTTTCTGTTCATATGACTGAGGGCACACTCATCTAAATCATGACTGGTATTTTTTTCTCAGTGAACCGTGTTTCAGAAATGACAATGATGCCAAACGAGTGGGCACATTTTTCCAAAAATTATTTCATGTCGTCATAATTCTTGTACATGCTTATGCTATTGAAATGTATTATTGAAAGTTTCCCTTCTAAATTCAGAGTACTATTGAATTTATCTTGCATGTAATAACTACAATTATTATTGATTGAGACAAAAAAAATTGTTATCTGGATCCATTTCAGTTTCAGCAGATTGTTCAGTCACTCACTCCACCCTCCTCATCAGCATGGTCTGGGGGGCAATCAGGTCATGGACATTACCTGTGGCTCTCCAATATCAAGCCTGCAGAACCGCTTCAGTGCCCGGGTCTGTATTGTAAGATTTGATTGACTTCTAATGAACACTTGTTCAGTGTACAACCCTGCCAGAAACTATAATAATACTAATAATAATAATAAGAAGAAGAAGCTTCACTGCCTGTTCGTCTTGACTCCTGACATGACAAAGTGTCCGGCTCATATGTTTTGTTTTTGCTGTTTTCTGACAACTGACCTGCTCATCAACCCCTTTTCTGGATTTTGGACTTGTTCTCCTGCCTCTGAGCAAGCTGTTGAGCGTGTCGCTCCTTTTCCACTGTGACATCTTCTGCTGTTCTCTGGCTGCAAGCTGCCTTAGGGCCTGGTCACACTTTGCTGGAACGTACCTGGAGTGGCGCCGAATTTTGACATCGCTCGTCACCGCGCACAAAATGTGAAAAAACAAATCGAACACATGGGCGTTGGTGTAGCGATGCACCGCTGAAGCCGGCGTAGCTTTAGCATTGGTTTAGTGGTAGTGAGCTAAAGCGAGTGTTGATGTAGTGTTGGTTGCTAAGGAGTCTGAGGACGTTCCGATTCTGCTGATGGACAAGTGCACCAATCATTGCAAGTCTCTCAGGATCCATGGGGATGCAGTTTGGGATAATTTAATGTTGGTCTGAACTCAACTGCAGCTCAATTACAAATGAGTTTCTGCTCCATTTCTCCCTGTATTTTTGGCCGATCACCGGTCCCGCTCCGGCTCCGCTGTGACAACGCCACATCAAAGTTCATCGCTGCCATGGATCGCTGCTTCAACGCCTGACACTGTTCCAGCAACGCCATGTCTGCTCGTAAGACGCTGATGACCGCTTACCGACGTTTGAGCAACGTTTAGTTGTCGCCAGTGCAACGCTGGTGAAGCAGCGGTGGTCCAGCGTTCTAGATTCTAGCGGACCCAAGCATCCACGAAGTTGCGTCTAGCAGAACCAAACTGACTGGGCGTCGGTGGAGCGGGGTGAACTTTGCCGGAGCGGAGAATGGACCTCTCCTCACCACTGCAGTATTTTGTGCACCTCAAAACTTTCTGAGCAGTGGGAGGAACCCTCAGGAACATCAGCGGTGGCGGGGCGTATGCGGCGTTGCTGTAACGGTGATGAACGGTCAGGGATTTTTTTACTCGCTCTAGGAACGCTCCAGCATGGTTCGGGCGGTGTGACCGGGCCCTTAGGTTACCCCCACAGCTCTACCCTACTCCTGCTGCTATGAAGACCTTCCTACCTGCCACCTCGGATTCCTCGTCCTGCCTTGAAATCAATAAATCTTTCTAACTTCCGTTAAAAACCTTTGTTTATTGGGATCTAAATACAAAGCCATGAACATTTAGCAAAGGAGTTTGTGTAGAGAAACAGCAGAAAGGGATTTGGCTTCTTTCAGATCAGGAGCTAAATGCCTGAAGCTCTGAACACATGGTGGTAAAACGGCACCAGCTGTTCTTTTGGTTCCTCAATCGATAGATGCTTAATGTTTTGTGAATGATGCTTCAACACATACCTGATACGGGGAACTTCTGAGACACACACAGACTTCACATGGACGTCTCCTTGTCTGTACAGGCGAGCTCCGGTGTTTCTCATCTCAATGGAGTCGAGCTCACACAGAACAGCAGGGTGAGCCACCACTGTCCTGTACACTGTAGTATCTGTCTGACTACAGAGAAGGAAAACGCAAATCATCACAACTGAGGACAAAAACATTTTCCAGACTGACTGTGTCAGCTGAAGGGATCTTAAGAAAATGAGATAAAATCATCTGAATGAGAAGAAAGCCATCAACAGCAGTAAAGAACACACTGAAAACACAATAACTAAAACATGTTTTCAGCAGATGTTGCATGCTTGATGATTCTTTTGTAATTGTGGTGTATGTGGGTTTTGCAACTTACTTTTTCTCTTTATTATAGGTTGATGTTTCTATGTTTTAAAGGGTAACCCTTAGTCTTTTTTCTGTTATGATTAGTAAAAGACATGCTCAGAAATGGCTTTTCTGTTCTTTCCTAGTTGGTCAAGTCTTCCTTTTTTTAACAGGATGAAGTCATTCCTCTGGACAGAATTAATTTTAAAAAATGCACACAATCTGAAAACAAAGAATAACTTTTTGGTCTCCCACTGGCCTCCAGTAAACCTGTGCAGTTACTTCTGCTTCATCAGCATTCTGCTGCAGCATGGTGCACCTGCTGGAGCTCCTCCACTCTCAAAATAGCTCACTTTTTATACGAGAAACATGCATGCAAAGAATTTACAACATTTATAGAGGAATGTTTAGAGGATTGAGTTTCATCAACTGGTGCAAATACACGGAATCTAATCAGGTTTTCTCTACTGTACATCAGAATTAATAAGAACATGTGACTGTTGATTTACTTCAATGTCTGTAGATATCAACATCTGCCCCACATGTGGATTTGATTTATTTGCAGTGATAAGAAAGCATATGACGGTGGAGTAGAAAAACCTTCAACCATCCCGTTATGAAGAGGTCTTTAAATTGCACACAAGAGTATGTGTTAGAGGTTGTCTGTTGTCTTTAAAAGACTGTCAGTTTATACATAGGAAGACATCGCTATTGCTGGGAAAGACCTGGGGTTGGTGATGTTAAAAAGTATTTACTGTACACTGAAACCACACTCTCCTGAATATGAAAGGGAAGTAATCCCTACACTGCAAAAACAGGCCCTGCATAAATAAGTCTGATTTTTTTTAAACATATTCCATGTCTTCTTTTAAAAAGCACAACATGTGTGGATGAGGTAAAGAAAAATGCTCTTTCCAAGTATTTGAATGTCAAGAATGAAATTCTCATCACTAAGACATGGATTATTTTGCTTTTGAAAAACTTTATTGAAACGATTATTTTTCGCAAGACAGACATTAAGGGCATTTTTCTTGAAACAAGCGTCTTTTCCCATTTAGTTTTTGCAGTTTACTTATAACTCATTCTGTATTATTTTTGTTATTTTCCCCCTTTTTTGTCCATCCATCAATCTCCATAACCCACTGAATCCCTTTCAGGGTCACAGAGCTGCCAGAGCCGAACCTGGTTACTGTTGGGTGAAAGAGGGGTGCATCCTGGACAGGTCGCCAGCCGGGCAGGGCCCCCTTTTTTCTCATTTCATGAATTGTAAAGAAACATACCGGATTTGGCTTGACCTTAAAACTGATTTGATTTTAAAGCACAAACACTTCTTTGTGCAGGACAGAGATGTGACGTTCCACAAGGTTCCATTCTCTGCCCTCTATGCTTCAGCATCCAGGCTTACATGAGCAAACAAAAGGGGTAATCTCAGCCATGCAGATCGCATCTTTTTCAGTAAAGGACTTCGCTTCTTCTCAAATGTTAAGATCAGCAACGTGGCTGAATCGGCAAAACCTTTCTTCCAATAAACAACAGTAAAATGTTGCCTCAAACTGCTCCGCTTGAGGCAGTAATGCTGTGATTCATTGTTTTACATGTAATTCTGATTTAGACTTAGTTGTATTTAACTTGTTATTCTTAGCCGTTTCTTGTCCTCACCCATAGGTCTTTTGCTCGACCAAAACACCTGCAGGATCTGGTGCCTGGTCAAATCTCTGCTCCAAAAGTTCGAATGAATTCAACTTATAAAATCATTTTAAATGGGCCATCTGCAGGTGGCAAAAGCAACTCAGGATTTGAAATTAAAAGAAAAAACTTTTGAGTCGGCCCTGTTAGCTCTTCTGTTTTTTATCATCTGTTTTTTTTTTAACTGTATGTAAGCAACTCTGATGTCTCAAATGTGGCCATACTGTGCTTTTGAAAGGAATCTGCCTTAAATGTACCTTTTCTAAAAATCCACACATGTCCAGTTCCCAGCAACAGCTTCCAATGAGATTCAGGAATTCTAGTGTTGTGACAGCAGGTAGTCATGTGATACCTACAGTCTGAGCTGGAGCTGTGTTCCCAGCTTCTCTGTCATCAGTGTCACTTGCACCTCTGCGCTCTTGTCCAGGGCTGAAACTTCCAGTTGCACTAGGATATGATGAGCTGAGGACAGAACCAGCCATGAGCAGGACCACATGGACAGAGGCCTGGATACAAGCCTTTACAAAGTGTGAGTGAGTGAAAAATATTTCAATATGGTATTGGAGAGAAACAAAGAGATGATGAACCAAAATGAGCTGTAAACACAAATCTTTGTTCAGTTTAATGAATTGAATTTGCTCAGTTAACACCTAAAACTAGTGATGTGACGTTCTGTGTCGAGGCTTCGTGTGTCGAATAGTGGAAGAGGGGCTTCTGCGTATCGAGGCTTGCTTCATTTAGGGGAGGAGCCCAAAATGATGACGTCTGAAGCTTCGTTGCCTGGCTGTGCCGCGTGACTGATTCATGAAGTGGTTCAGATTGTGTGGCATGGATCCTGCAGGCTCCATTCAGTAAGACTAATAGGAGATTTATGGGAAACTGTGGTTTTTAATTCAAATAAAACTGCTCAATACACCAAGAATAAATATTACACAACAACTAAATTAGTTTATAGACAGGGTCACCCCCCTGACCCACACAAACCCCTCCTTTAAAGTACCGGCTCAGCACCAGCACCCATAAAATCTAAATCCACTCCTACTCTCATCTCACTTTGAATGATCGTTTTCATCATTTCCTATTTTTCCTGTGAGGTTAAGCAATAGAGTTATTTCTTATTTATTTGTATCAATACATAAGTAAACAAACACAAAGAAAGCATTCAGTAATGAACATGTTTTGTAAACTTCTTTATTTTGCAGACGTGTTTATTCCTAAGCTTTTTGGTTTTTTTCTTCAAAATACTGCTTTTAATGTAACCGATGCTTTTCGTGTCCACTAGATGTCGCCCTAGAGCAAATGAAGCTTCATCTGCCCATCACTACCTAAAACTCACCGCAAAACGGAGCCGAAGACGTTGTAAGCAAGAACATGGTCTGCTCTGTGGGGATGGGTGACATGTTTATGCCACTGCTCTCTGATAAACCTGAAAAACATTTACACACACAGGTGATGACAAGCTTTCATGTGACACACCTGAACTTAATGTTTTCATTTTGCATTCAATCCGTTTCAGCATAAACATCACCAAAACTGTTTAAAAGAGGGCTTCACGTAAAACATGGAGGGACTTTGACAAAAAGCTGATCTAAGAAAAGTTCAAGCTCAACTTAGCTTTTGGTAACAGAATATCTGACAATCTTGATATTCATCTTGTTGAGGAAAATGCATTTTGGTCTTAATTCTGTTTGTTTATTCAATCTCTGAGCAGTTTGTTTTGATATCAGATGTTTTCCACAGTTATAACTTTGACAATTTTGATATTTACAGATTTAGAAAATTCTGTCTAAGGTTTGAAGCTTACAGGAAAGCTTTCAGCCTACTAAAAGCTGCAGGCCCGCTCTGGCGTCTTTACCTATGTGTGGACACGCCCCCTGGAACACATCGCAGGTAACACAGTTTCCCTTCAAGAAGTCTTCATATGTGGAGCATGGGATCCCAACAAGAGGGCAGGAGCCGTTCAGCGCACTCATGTAGATAAGCAGCGCCCTCATGTGGTCACAGATCACATAGCCATAAACTGCAAAGTACACAAGAACTGACAACAGACAAAAGAACTAAGAGAGCCAAATGCTAGCTTCTCTGATCCAAAGGAGAATCAGATCTGCTCAGATGGTGTGAAGTCCAAGCAGCCGGAGCTCTCAGAACTTACCTGAAGGGAATCTGGTGCGCGCGCAGCCAGCCTGGTCTTTTCCTCCGTTCAGATAGAAGTCAATGTGACCCACAGGAATGGAGATGCCAAAGTCTGAAGCAAGAGAGCAGCCGTCAGCACCTTCTACTGACACAGGTGAGCAGAGTTACAGCCAAAACCAGAAACCAGATCATTCCTTCAGTAAAGTTACTCTCTCTGCCTCCAAAGGTTTAGCTTTTGGTTCCCGAGTCATTTTTCCCAAATCAGCATTACCTAGAATTGCACCAACACCTGTCTCTTGAAAAGTACACACTGAAATGAGTGAGGGTTTGAACACAGTCAGAGTTCAGAGTCAAAGCAGCCTCACAGTCCGTGTCAGTGTGAATGGCCTCCACAAACTGAGCGTCTGAGGGGTCCAGCCTGTCGTAGGTGTCCGCTCCCTTAAACAGCGGACCGGCAGGGTCCAGACCTGTGTGGCAAAGAGGAGAACGGAGAAAATCAACAGAAAAATACAAACCAGAGGCAGAAAAATGTGGCCCCTGTGGTTCTTCTCCTGACAGTAGTAAAGAGGATGTTTGAAAAGTGCAATGAAAAAGATTTGGTCTTCCCAACAGGCTGAATTCTTTACATCAAATGTTCTTCCACAGCATGTGTTCAGTATTACTGCTGCATAATGAGTTTTTTTCTGAACCTACACACTATTTGAACACAAAAGGTCTGTAAAATCTTTTGGCTTTTGTGAAAAAGTTTATGTTTGAAATTCCTGTTTCTGTCAGATCAGTTCTCTGATCTTTGAAAGACGGTGAGACGCCTTCATTGTTTCCTTGTTTCCTTCACATCATTCCAACAAACAGTTCTAGAAACTGTATGAACTCACATTTTCATGAGAAGAAGACAGCTGCTTTTTTCAGTAAACATCTACAAATGTCTTCAGATTTTTTGCAGCTTTTCCAGCATTTAGCAGCATTTCTACATGTCAGTAGGTCTGACTTGGGCTTCTTTTACTTCCTCTCCTTCAATGCAGTTATTTATCCAATCTGAGGCCTTTCCAGAACAGTCAGTCATCCTGTTCTTGATCTGCGATGAGACCCATACCTTAAATGATGAGATTTAATACAAGTTTCAATAAAAAAACTCTGGAAAGTCAATGTTTAAACAACTACCTTTAAAGTGGAGTAGGCCTGCTGCTAATCTACTTTTTAATCTTAAAAAAATGAAAGTGTTTATGTTGTCCTTGATGATTGATTTCTCTTCTTTTTTTTTTACTAGTAAGCATTTGAGAACACAAGATTTTATAACCAAAAGAGAACTGGACTGTAGAAAACCTGAGAACCTTCTCTTCACTCCAACATACTGAGAATGTCTGGATTACCATTACAGGCAACTTCTCCGCCTGTCAGAGGGCCTTCACTCATAAACTAAGTGCCTATGATTCTTACTTTCTCCACTTTAAAAGTGACTTTTTTCTACCAAAGATAAAAACAACACAGTCCCAACATCCAAGACGCACAAGTGCTGTTCGTCCCAAATTCTTCGTATTCTGCTGTGACTTTCTGCAATGTAAAATAGAACCACCTCATCTGCAATAGGCCGGGTCTGGTGGAGTCCGACATCCACCCTATGAAGAGTCTGAACAACGGCTGATAAAGGAACAGTTGAACAGAGGAACCAGAGGACTGTGGAACGGCAGTGTGGTGGTGCACTGTTCACAGTTTTTGTGTTTTTCAGGGCTTGTCAAAAGCCTGTCTAAGTTGTGACACGTGTGCCCCCACAGACTGCAGTCTGATGTCAACAATGGGGCAGTCATATACTGTCTTGCATCGGGAACCTGCATCAGAACCACAATGCCTCTTATCAGAGTGCAGCTGAGCCTAAGCTTCTCCTGCTCACTGCTTGGAGAAAACCAACAGCTCTGAAGGAGCGTTCCTTTTGCTTTTCTGGATCTATCTTAGGGGTTAAACTCAAGTGTAGGTAAAAGCACAATTCAACACAACAGACTTTGAAGTGGTGTTTCATTGTCTGACTCACCTGTGATTCTTCCCAGTTTCCCTTCAAAGAGAGTCCCCACAAAACCAGCGACATGTGCTCCCAGACTGACCCCGATGAGGTGGAAGGACTGCAGCTTGCATCCATAATTCTGTTGGCCATGCAGATCAAACAATGCTGAGCATAGTTTCCCATTAATGTGCATTTCATTACCAAGAAACCTTGAAAGAAAACGTCTTCCTGATTTTTTTTATTGATGATGCTTTTAGACTTCCTTAAACAGTGATTATATTATCATTATATATATTACTATTACATTCCCAGCCCTCTCATTCTCAACCGCCTGCATAATGTGGTGGAGGGTTTTGAGAGCTCGAGTGGACCCGGGACCTAAGCTGTCTGGGGCTTTTGCCCATGATAGGGGCTCCCATGGCAGACAGGTCCTGAGTGACGAGCCAGACAAAGAGCGGTTCAGTAACCCTAATGAGAAGACATAACAGATCCAGTGACGTCACCCGGATTGGTGTCACCAGGGCCGTGGAGCCAGGCCTGGGGTTGGGGCTTGCAGGTGAGAGCCTGGTGACCTGGACTCGCTCTTCCCACGGGCCCGGTCAGGTCCAGCCCAAAGAAATGATATGGGATCCCTCTCCAGTGGGCCCACCACCCGAAGGAGAGCTCAGAAGGCGCTGGTGCAATGTGGTTTGGGTGGCAGTTTAAGACAGGTGCCTCAGCGGCCTAAACCCTGGTCATATAATTTGGCTTTTTGGACATGGAACGTAATCTCTCTGAGAGGAAAGGAGCTTGTGCGGGAGGTGGAGAGGTACCAACTAGATACAGTTGAGCTCACCTCTACACACAGTCTGGGCTCTGACACTCAGTCACTCAAGAGGGGTTGGACTCTCTACCATTCTGGAGTTGCACATGGAGAGAGGTGGTGGGTCAGTGTTGGAGTTTACCCCAGTGAACGACAGGGTCGTGTCCCTTCGCCTTCGGGTGGGGGACAGGTCTGACAGTGGTTTTGGCCTACAGGCCAAACAGCAGTTCAGAGTACCCGGTCTTCTTGGTGTCTCTTGAAGGGGTACTGGAAGGTGCCCCAATGCTCCATTGTCCTCCTGGGGCATGTCCCACTGGGCAGAGGCGCCGGTGAAGACCCAGGACACACCGGAGAGGCTAGTCTCTCGGCTGGCCTGGGAACGCCTTCGGGACTTGGACTATACTACCACCACCACCCCCAACCCCCAACCCCCACCCCCCCCCCCCCCCCCCACCCACCCCCACCACCACCCCCCAAAAAAAGACATCATAGCAGGAGAATGAAATAAAGCCAAAATCTCAAAATCATTGATTTCAAAATCCACCAAAGTGGGCCAGGGATATCCAAAGGAATTTTTTTAAATTAGTGACATCTTGCAAGGAGCCCCAGATTGAGGAAGATTATCAGTGTCTCTCATTTCCTAATAATTGCTCCCACAGTTGATTTTTTTACACCAAACTGCTTACCTAGTGCATATTTAGTCCTCCCAGCCTGGTGTAGGTCAACACTTTTGTTTCTGGTGTCCTTAGACAGCTCTTTGGTTTTGGCCACAGTGGAGTTTGGAGTGTGACTGTTTGAGGTTGTGGACAGGGGTCTTTTATATGGATAATGAGTTCAAATAGGTGCCATTAATACAGGTAATGAGTGGAGGACAGAGGATCCTCTTACAGAAGAAATTACAGGACTGAAAGACAGAAATCTTGCTTGTTTGTAGGTGACCACATACTTTTTTCCACCATAATTTACACATAAAATCCTTTAAAAATCAGACAATGGGGTTTCCTGGATTTTTTTTCTTCTAATTTTGCCTCTCATAATTGAAGTATATCTATGATGAAAATGACATCTATCTCTCTCTGCAATACTCCTAACATCAATGCTTTGATTATTGACAAAAAAGCAGAACATGTTACTTATCCTATTCCAGTGCAGGTACAGAGCAAAATTCTGCCAGTGTTTGTGATAAAAATAGATCTTTTACTGACACGATGCTCACCTGAAGCTGATTTATGAGGACAGAGATCTGCAGAGCCACTTCTTTGTAACTCTCCACCACCAGGTTGTAGGCAAAGGAGGCGCCATAGATCCAGTCCACCACCAGAACATTTACATCTTGAGCCACAAGAAGAGCCTGAGCCAGCTCCTTCACCCACAGCGGTTTGCTCCCCAAGGCTCTTTGAGGGGAGAGGGACATGTTAGACTTCAGGATTTAAAAAATGGATAATTGACAGAGAGGATATTTTTCTACGCTGAATGAGGAACTTCATTCCCCTTCAGCTAGGTGTAGATAAAATTTGAGGCTTTGTTCAACTTCAGTAGACTTTTTTTGGTGGAAACCCTTCAATGAACTTCAATACAATGTCCTTCAGTTCATTTGGAAAGCACCAGTTCTGCTTAGAGGTTGTCTGACAGCTCTACATCAAAATCCAGAGAAAATCTTATGACTGTTTATGTCCAACTCCAGTCACATCATTGCAGTAAAGACAGCTGTTTTCATTAAAGTCTCACTCCGATGATCTTTTGATCTATTGTTAAAGCATTCCCGGTGGTCTTTTTATTATGGTTATGCTGTTTTATAGGCAAAATAAAAAAAAAATCAAAACCTGTTGTCTTCTAGGACATAGTTTCTGCAGAGCGGCAGGAGTTTAGACATTTACCTCTATGTTGTGGGCAGAACCGTTGGCATGGAAGTAGGCCTTCACTCATTTCTCATAATACCTTTGTTTACGCTCTTTCCCACAAGTTTACACCTCTCTCAAGCCCAAGCTAACATTAACGGTGTAACAAAAAAGGTGAGCAATATTGGAGCAGTCCAGCGGTACCATTTGTAGCCAGATACCAACTCATGCGAGGAAAACAAAGACGTTCATGGATCCATCTGTCTGCAAGTGAATGCATCAGAATGGAGCGGAGCAGGGAGCTTTTGGTTTGTAATGTGACAACGACATGTAAGGATTCTGTGGTTTCGTTTGTTGCTCTTGGTCATGTTTTTGGTTTCCCTTTGGCAGTCACCAATGCTGTCTTCAGTTCAGTCAATTGTCCTCAGCCTATTTAAGTGTCTGGTTTTTTAGTTGGTCCTTGTCAGTCATCTGCTCTGTTTTGACACTCCTTTGTTGCTCCTGTGGTTTTGTCATGTTTCAGTTTATTTACGGTGTTAGATGCTTTTGTTTCTGTCGCCAAGCTCGGTCTCTTGCATTGTAGGTCCTACATCACCACTTCCTGACATGACAAGCATTTTCCATCTGCATTTTCTTTGTCAGCTCTTGATTCACCACGATTCGAATAATCATGAAAAAAACACTACCAGAACATGTTATGAACACGCCAAACACTATTTTAATTGGGCATTAATCATTTTTGCTACCATCACGTGTGTTGTCCGCTGTGATGGCACTTGGTCATTTATACATTATGTAAGGGACAATGCCTGACGAGGTGTGCATTATTAGACATTAACAAACTTAAAGGAAGCCTGAACCATCAGACACTTATACTACGGTCACTTACAAAATAAAAACTAAATATTAAATCAATTGTTTGTATTTAAATCATGTTATTTTTTCAGGTTTCAACCATTTTTCACAAAAAAGAAGACTGTGATAAGCAATGGAACGTGTTGTCATGGAAACAGCCACACAGTCCCACCAACCTGAACTGAAGCGGCACAAGAAAGCGATTTACTGTATATAGGTTAAAAAAAGCACCAGTTTTGTGAGAAAGTTCCACTGTTATTGCTTATCTTTGTCCAGATGATGAAACAAAAGTTTGTTTCAAAGAAACAGTCTAAGAATCTAAATACGGTAGTTAAATTCTATTAGTAATGGAAATACTAATATATATTTATACAAATACAAATACTGATATACAAATACTATTAGTAATATTAGTAATATTGTGTTCTGAGTAATGCTCTGAGTTTCTGATGCTCCAGCTATCAACTAGCATTTAGGCCAGCACAGTGCTATAGAACAATTGGGATATGTGACCGGAACTTATGTTTTAGGTGTGCATTATGTAGTTTATCACTTTTTATCCAAACCCTACAGCCAATTAGAATTGACTATACACTCAAACCAGACCACGGTGTAAAGTAAAATTAACCTACCATGTCTCAATCCAAATGGTATTTTCCAATATTGATTATTGAGTCATTTCATTTTGAAATGATTTTTAATGGTTTAGGTCAATTAGATTCGATTCAATTGACAACTTGCCTCAGACATATTGATCAGGAACAATTGATAGAAAATCAATTGTTACACAGCCATGGTACCCCCCTAATGCTGAAGCATCTTTGTTTAAAGGAGAAAATAATATTTCAGTTTGACAATCATGTAGCCTTAAAACTGACAGCAGACCATTGACTGTATATAGAAACCTGGACTGAGTGAGTGTGACACCACCCTCCAGCTCCAGCAAAGTGAAGCCAATTCAGTTGCCATTTTTCGGCGACACGGATGTTGCCCCTCACCTGTACCCGTGGATGATGACTTTAGTAGGACGGGAAGCGTTGAAGTGAGACTTCTCTGTGCTGAGAGATTCCTGGTGAAACCTTTGCGGACAGTTAACATTTTCCCGGGTCATCAGCAGATACTTGACTTGCAGTTTGGCTCGGCGCTGGCGGTACTCCTGCCATGTGGTGTTCTTGAGGTCAGCACACTGATCTTTGTCCTGCTTCTCCTCCAAACCTGTAACTGCACAAGCATGTTGTGTCTGTCCACGTTGGATTGCTGAGTTAAGCTTCATCTCTAGAGAGTCCTCGTCACATGACGGTTGATCAATGCATCACGGTTGACAAAGTCCACTAGATTTAACTGCAAGGAATTCAAAGCTACTGTGGCTTCCAAAAGTATTTACACCCCTTGAACTTCTCCTCATTTCTCACATTTTGACCACAAACAAATATATTTTATTGGAGTTTTATGTGAAAGACCAACACAAAGTGACACACACTTGTGAAGTGGAAAGAAAATTATACAAGAGTTCAACTTTCTTTACAAATAAAAAAACTGAAAAGTGCAGTGTGCAAAAGCATTCAGCCTCCTTTTCTCTGAGTGCATCCAGTTCCCTTCAGAAGTTGCTTGATTGGTGACTGATCACATGATGACTTCATGACTTCATAGAGCCCACCTTTGTGTCATTTCATCTCAGTATACAAATCCAGCTGTTTAGTGACAGTCTCTGTGGTTTGTCAAGAGAATATTGGGGAGAAAACAGCATCATGAAGTGTAAGGAACACCAGACAGGTCAGGGAGAAAGTTATGGAGACATTTAAAGCAGAGTTAGGCTAGAAAAAGATTTCCCAAACTTTGAACATCAAACGAACCACTGTTCAGTCCATCATCCACAAATGGAAAGAGTTTGACACAACTGCAAACCTACCTAGACACGGTCGTCCACCTAAACTAACAGACCGAACAAGGAGAGCACTGATCAGAGATCCAGCCAGGAGGCCCATGGTGACTCTGGATGAACTGCAGAGATCTACAGCTCAGGTGGAGGAATCTGTCCATAGGACAACCATCAGTCGTGCACTGTACACATCTGGACTTTATGGAAGAGTGGCAAGAAGAAAGAAAACCACAAGAAGTCCAGTTTGCAGTTTGTCATAAACCATGAGAGTGACCCAGCAAACATGTGGAAGAAGGTGATCTGGTCACATGAGACCAAAATGGAACTTTTTGGTCTAAATGCAAAGAGCTATGTGTGGAGGAAATCTAACACTGCACATCACTCTGAACACACCATACCCACTGTCAAACATGGTGGTGGCAGCATCATGCTCTGGGGCTGCTTCTCTTCAGCAGCAACAGGGAATCTGGTTAGAGTTGATGGGAAGATGGATGGAGCCAAATCCAGAGCAATATTGGAGGAAAACCTGTTGAAGTCTGAACAACACTTGAGACTGGGGCGGAGATTCACCTTCCAACAGGACAACCACCCTAAACAGAAAGCCAAAGCTACAATGGAATGGTCAAAATGAAACGGATTCATGTGTTGGAATGGTCCAAAGTCCAGACCTAAATCCAATCCAGAATCTGTGGAGAAATCTGAAAACTGCTGTTCACAAACGCTCTCCATCTAATCTGACTCAGATTGAAGTGTTTTGTAAGGAAGAATGGACAAAGATTTCAGTCTGTAGATGTTCAAAGCTGGTACGGACAAACCCCAAAAGACTTGCAGGTGGAATTACAGCAAAAGGGGGTTCCACAAAGTATTGACTCGGGGGGGTGAATACTTTTACACACTGCACTTTTCAGTTTTTATTTGTAAAATAAAATGGAACTCTCGTATAATTTTCTATCCACTTCACAAGTGTGTCACTTTGTGTTGGTCTGTCACATCCGATTCCAATCAAATAGATTTATGTTTGTGGTAGTGGGCTGCATGGTGGCGCAGTGGTTAGCGCTCCTGCCTCACAGCAAGAAGGTTCCCGGTTCAAGTCCTGGCTGGGGGACCTTTCTGTGTGGAGTTTGCATGTTCTCCCCGTGCATGTGTGGGTTTTCTCTGGGTACTCCGGCTTCCTCCCACCATCCAAAAACATGCTTCATAGGTTAATTGGTTACTCTAAATTGTCCCTAGGTCTGAATGTGCATGGGTGTGTGATTGTGGCCCCTGCAACAGACTGGCGACCAGTCCGGGGGTGTACCCTGCCTTTGCCCATGAGTAGCCGGGTTAGGCTCCGGCAACCCCGTGACCCTGAAAGGGATAAAGCGGATTGGAAAATGAATGAATGAATGTTTGTGGTCATAATGTGAGAAAATGTGGAGAAGTTTAAGGGGTTTGTATACTTTTGCAAGCAACTGAATATAATGTCACAAAATTTCTCTGGGAAAATCATATTATTGAAGAATTCAGGGTGAGTTCAGGGACTCATTGTGGTGGATGCTATGATCAAAATTTGACACACTGTGAAATTGTTGTCTTAAGCTTTTGTCTGTATTGTTGCTTTGTTTACTTGTGCTTTTTTCTCTGTGCTCAGCCTGTTTCCCAATCATTTAAGGGGGTGGGAGTACTGAACGAGGTTGGGGGGGCGCTATGTTTTTATGGTTGTGCTTGTTTTTTTATCTGTTCTATTGTAGTGTAAAGCACTTGGGTGGTCCTATGGTTCATAGGAAAAGTGCTATACAAATAAAGTTTGATTTGATTGAATCCCCATGGACAGTGACAGAGAGTGCTTCCAGCAGTAACTGGCCATTGCTGTGCGTGTGCAGGTTAATAAATGAGGTCAAAGTCAGCTATGGTATGAGAGGCCAAACCCTAGAAAGCTCAGCTCCTCAACTCTTAAAAAAACCTTTAAAAGGCGAGTAGAGCCCTCTAGTGGTGATTAAGGGTTTTGAAAAGTGGTTGCTCCAGTTGCAGCTTTCATTTTCAGATGTGATCTCTTGTCACATTCATGGGTTTACATTTCGGTCTGAGTCTGATGATACCAAACAACCGATTAGATTTTTTTTTTTTTTTGTGCAAAATTTACAATTTGATTAGATTTTAAACTCAATACACTTAAATGAAAGACTGACTTAGATATTAAATATTTTCTTGTTAAAAGAATTGCAGTTTTGAAAAACAGTAAAAAAGTTTTTACATAAGAAGCAAATAGAACGGAACAAAAGAGTAGCTTTGAATCAATCAGATATTCCCACATTAAATGTATCAGAAAAGCTGTTTGTCTGGAAAAAAATGAAGAAACCAATTGCTAGGTTTGATATACATTTTGTTTCTGGTAAAGCTTGATTTGAGGAATATATTTTTTTTATCCAGCTTGAATTACTGTGTTTTAAATGAACACATCTTTTTAGTTTGTTTGAATTGCATCGTTTTGGTTCTTCTGGTCCTCTTTTAGTTCTGTCATAAGAAGTTCTCTTTTAGTTCTGTTTGACGGTTTCTTTAGTCTCACATTTGGGCCTTCACATATTGATTCATTGCATTTTTGCATTTAGATTAGATTATTTTAGATACATCTAACAGTTGTTTAGATCGCAAAGAAACAAGAGTGTAACTGGTTTGTTTAGGTTAATTTAAGGGCCAGTATACAGAATTACTTTTGGTGTTACTCCTGGTGTTGTAAGACAAAAGATTAATAAACATGCATACTCATAATAATCTTCATCTTTAACATTTTACGACTGTTTATTTCCTGCTTTATTCAGGAAAACCACCTGCATTTTGCGCAGGGAAAGCTCACACCCCAAACCAACCACCATCCTCTCCGTCACACATCCCTGAACTGTCCTTGGTGATTGTCAGAGCTCCAGCCTGTAACTTCAACCAGCATCCAATCCTGAAGACTGATACCAAGCACTGAGCCTTCTATGTCCTCCTTATCTGCTGTTAGAAGTCACAGAGAATTCATCCAAAGAATGTGAGGGTTCTGTGGTTAGGTTTTTGAATTGGAAATGCTTTTTTTTCAAAGCAGGAATAATGCAAAAAAAAGCAAAATAACAGAAATGTCTACAAAGAGAGATAAACATTGGGCAATTGGACCTAAAATTGATTGGAAAATATGCATATGTCTACATACACTAGTTCATAATTCAATTATTACTCTAAGCATAAAGAACCATATTTGCTTGTTTGTACATAGAACATGACACAAGGAAACCATGAAATACTGAGATTGTCAGAGAGAGTTCAGTAAATGCTATGCTTTCCTTAACTTTTCATTTTTCGTATTTTTTTACCTAAATGGTCGTTATCTGGTTCTTAACCAGATGACATCAGTCATTTACATTTTACCAACACAGATTCAGGTCATTAAAATCCATAAGTATCAATAAACCACATGACAAAGATGAAGAACATAGTTATGTAAATAGACAACATTATTTCAGAAATAATCTTAACATATGCAGATTAAAAATGTGTGCAGATTGTTTGTCATTAGAAAAAATATATTTATAAAATTGGATAATTCAAGAAATTCATTTTTATATAACTTGCATATTTGACAATCATCCGAAATCAAAACTTGAAGTCACATTTTGGGAAACAAAGTGGAGTGATATGATCAGTAATTTCTTTAATACTTTTTAATGATTGATTGATTTTTTTTAAATCTATGTCATTATTTATTTAAGTTTCTGCCACCAAGCTTGATCTGCTGCATTTTAGGTCTTTCACCTGCCGTTCCAGACATAACATAACAATCTTTGCAACAGCTTACAAACTTTTTTTTCTGCTCTTATTGCAAACTCATTTTCAGGAACCAGAACCTTGACAACAAAATGCGGGTCTGTTCTCAACTTAGTCGTCTAGAAAAGAAAAGGAATCCTTCAGATAACAAATGATGGGGGGGGCTGGAAATCTGATTGGAACGTATGTTTTTTATGTCTTTTACCCTCACTTTCTTGTACTCATTGGTTACTCATAAATTATATAAAGTGTATTTTTCCTTTAACACTTACTTTTTTTCTTTTTCTTTTTTTTTTATTAGGGAATTAAAGAGAATTAAATGATCTGTATCCTAAAGATCTGGGACCACGCTGAATTTAAATTTTAGACCAATGAAAACAATATTATTGGGAGGGGGGGGGACCTGTTCCAGCAATAACATAATGTCAGGTTTGGTGAATGACTGTTGATATTGGATGTCATGCCATGTCAGGAGAAGCTACAATGATGTTAGCATTACCATACTACATTAAAACAGCCTGTGACTCTTTAGCTTACTTTGATTTCTTTTAGTCATTTAAGAATGATTTGGCTCAGATTTCTAAAATATTCACTCTGAAATCATTTCTCCATTAGGGAAGTGAATTAATCAATATTTTGTGGAGAAAAAAAGTTCATAAATTGCAGCAAATGCCATTTTCCCAAACTGACTAATTAGAGTTGGCAGTCTGCATCAGTTCCATTTAGCAGATGCTGCAGAGGTGACCTTGTCCCAAATTCATTAATATCCTGGTTTTAGTAGAAATGAAGATGCATCTTTGTCACTTCATTTCTTTCATTCTGCATTACCTGTTTGTATTTTAGCTGGACTTTTGTGTGTGATTAACAAGATCTAATATTTTCCCCATTTTCCACTGACCTAAACTTAGCTTATAAACTAGTAAACCATGAAAGGTGGAATGGAGTTTGAAGAGGTGGTGTCGTTGGGGCTCTGTTTATGTGGTTCATTAGCTTACTAACGGGAGTGGTGGATAACAGGCTTGTTTTTGTTGCTTATCTTGCTTTTTTTAACTTCATCTTCTGCTTGTGATATGTTGTTAAATCATCTTGATTGTTTTCAGGGTGTCTCTATAGCCATGCATGTTTTCCCTGAGTGTGTCAGTCCTTGTGTTGTAGTCCTGTGTGCTGAAATAAAGTTGTAAAGTTGTGTATATTTCTACCAGCTGCCACCAGTTCAGTGGCTTTGTGGTAGTGCCTGCCTTGAGTCTGGAAGGTTGTGAGTTCAAACCCAGGCCGAGTCATACCAAAAAGAATTAAAAAAATAAAGGTCCAATGCCTCTCTGCTTGACACTCAGCATTAAAGGTTTGGATTGGGGGTTAAACCACCAAATGGTTCCAGAGCGTGGATGACTGCAGCTCACCGCTCCCCCAATGCGGAGAACAATTTTCACACACCTCGGTGCGTGATAACTGATGGGACTTTAACATCTTTTTTTTCTCTGAAACCAGCGTGAGTTTTTTGGTTGCTTTCTGACCAACTTAATCGGTTGTTAAAAAGCCTTTTAGCAAATATTCAAATCATTTTCCCATAAAAAACATTCAACAATGCTGTGTGTAAGCTACTGAGGCTGAATTACAGGGGGTCCAGCAGAACAGCCTTCTCTCCTTTCCAGAGGGTCAGGGTAACAAAGTATTGTTACCCTAAATTCAGCAAATAAATAAATTAGAAAAAATAAGACAACCGAGGCTATGAAAAGTTATTGAAGAAAGAAGTTAAAAAATTAGCCTGAAAGCTCTGCTGAAACCTGTGTTTACATAGCAATTTGATTAAAATTTGATAAAAAAAAAAATTATTGGACACATTTTTAAAAAAATTTTTATTTTGTGTGTTACATTTTTTTTACAATACATTATTTTAGAGTTTACAAAAGTTAGTTTGGAGTCATTTGGGCTGGCATCACAGCAGAAAACAGTCTGGACTCTGACTGGCACCCCAACTTCCTGATTTAGTTTGTGGCTGATTGAAGATGATGCATGTCCAGATACTTGGATAAAATTTGCCCGATATATATAATATTAAAATGGCATTTATTCACTTGTTGCTTGAAGGTTTGAGCACCACATGGCTAGTCCCCGTCACGCTAAACCACCCAGTTTACTTTTACAGAAACCATATCAAGACAGGTTTCATCAACTGCTCTGGCTCCTGAGAAAGATTAGTTTCACCAAGGGAATCCAAATGTTTGTGATATTCTAGAAAGCCAACTGATGAAGCCACTTAAATGGGAAATGTTTCAATAAAGAAGATTTTTAAATCCAGTTACTATGACTCAACTTCCAGACGCCACCTGGATGAATGAGAACCTTCACCGAAATATTTTAGGGGCATTTCCATGAATCCACGCTGACTTGTTAACATTAGCTGCCCTCAGGATTAGACGTCATGAAGCTCAAGTGGCGCAGAGAACCACATTTACCAACTCAGCTTGAAATACCAGTTCAGCGTGAGGCTCCTTGAAGAAGAGATGGACTTTATGGCTTAACTAAAACTGGTGCTGGAGGCAGAAGGTACGGAGCTTTAAAAAGAAGAGTTAATTGAAAAATATGTTAAGCAAACACTATTTGCAAAAATCCTGCCAGATTTATTCTAAAGTTGTTCCCTGAGGCTCTTTGCAGTCCTGGATTACCAAACACTCACTGTGACATGAACTGGAGCTCAGTCCCTGATTCAGTGTTTGACTTGGCTGCCATCAGACATTTGAACAAATGCAGGAAAATAAGCTTTACACTGAACACATTCATTTCATTAGCAGACTTACTTACCCACCACCTGTGAAACTGTGTAGACCAACAGAACTGTGAAAAAGATGGCTGTTCGTTCCCAAGGCATTTCTGGAGAAGGGAGTGGAGAAAAAAAAAGCTGCCAAGGAGGTTTAGCTGGTGCTTAGCTGTTCTCAGCTGCTCTGTTTAGCCTCCAAATCGGTGGATGGAGGAAATCCCAGCTCTGTGAAACTCTGAAGCAAAACCTCAGCTTTGAAGAGGCAAACTGTGTGAAGCAAGGCTGCACTTGGTCCCAACCAATCCCAGTGCATACAAAAAACAAGGCTGAGAAGCCCCCTTTAAGCCTCCCATAATCCACAACAAACCTTTGCCTGTTTTTCCCTTTACTCATCACAGCTATCACATTCAGAGGTTCCCCCCAGATGAGCTTTTACACCGAGCCAAGAAGTGGTTAGATGCCTTTGCCTGGTGGTGAACCCATGACCTCATTCAGGCTGAATGGCTGTTTGTTGTTTTTGCTGGACTCTGGCCTGGCTGCCCACTCTGTGTGGGTGTGTGTGGATGTGTGTGCATGTTTGTGTGGGCTTAAATGTTTTGTTTTGTGCTTTAAAGAATTAGAAAGTTACTATTAAAACAGAGATAAGAGAATCAATGAAATGGACAGACTGGTTGCTTCTTCAATCTAAACAGCTTCCTTTGCTAACATGTAAGAATTATAATCATTATGGCCCGCAGCAGCAGCAGTCCCTGACTGCAAGGACCAATTTTTGGCATAGAGAACGCCCGTCCCAAAAAAAAAAAAAAGATGACATCACGGTGAGCTAAACAGTAACAAATACGGATGGGCTGAAATTAACTTATGGAGCCAAAAAAGAAAAAAAATTGAAATACACTAATGAAACCTAAACACATGTGTGTGGGATATCCAAGAAAACTTTTAAAATTGTTATGGGATGGCAACACAACCTACTGCTTCAGACTAGCTTGCGCGTGTTTTATTGGAATGTTGTAAAAAGGGGATCCATCAGTTTGGTGGCTCAAGCTGAACATAACAATATGACATACTATATAATAATGTTAAAATTGAGGGCGTGGTATACCAAAAACATTGAAAAAAATCTTCTGACTCAGCAGAAAGTTAAAACATTTTTATGGGATGGACACACGATTCACGGCTTGGCGGCCATTTTGTAGCAAAGTGTGTGATTTAGCAATTTTCATACTTTTCCTCAATATGGGAAAACGGCACTTTGGTTCTTTCTGATTTTCACAAAATTTCAGAAAAATCTTGCCAGGTGAAGTCTGAATCCACCACAGAAGTTTCATTGACCTTTGACCTTGGGAAAAGGCCACCATCTTGAATTTGAAAAAAAAAAAGCACCTTTCTTACCAGCTACAAACAAAAACTTGTCCAAGGGATTTTCATCAATTGTCTTGTAACTTCTCAAGCATCATTGGGAAAGTACTGTGGAAAAAATGTTGGAATTAGAAGTTGTAGCTTTTGAATGGCGTGCACGTGGCAAACTTGCTAAAATCTAAGCTAGCTTACATTTTATTGGAAAGTCGTAAAAGGGTATCCACAAGTTCTGTAAGTCAAGCTGAAAAAAAACAGTATTACATACGATATTACAAAGTTAAAATTGTGGGTTCAGTAATAAAAAACCTTTGCAAAAAAAACAAAACAACTGCTGACTCAGCATTAAAAAAAAGGGAATGAAATTTATGAAACCACAATAGGTGTGTCGGGGATATCCAAAGGAAGCTTTAAATTATTATGGGATGGCCACACGACCTATGGCTTGGTGGTTTTAAAGTACGGGAAAACTAACCTTTGGCATGCATGGAGCTGGACGGCGAGGGTGGATATCGCCTGCAAGCAATCTAACGCCGCTCGCAGGTTTAATTTTTATGATATTTTGTATTCAATCCACAGAGACTCATAGGTTTTTTTTTTAACCAGACACACACATCCTGGTGGTCAGGTAAAACTGCAGTGATGTTCTGATCCTCATACCCAGAGCAAGCCCCATAGCTTAAAAAATGCAGGGTAGGCCACACAGAAAGTAATCCTCCCAGCAGAGGTTTAGAGTATTTCTAGCAGCGGCTGATGCTGTTGGGTAAAGGTGGTTAGGAGATTATTTTGCAGCTCTTGGTGGGAAAATGAGAAAAAATCCTTTAGGTGTTTTTGTAAACCTTTCCAGGAATATGATGTTTGCAGGAGCAGTAATGTAAATTTGAGCAGCATTTCTATCACTTTGTGTAGAAAAAAGATGTCTGTGGTATGTAGATGAACTTAGTTAAAGGCTTTCCTCATGAATATTGGATCATTTGCATATTACTTTTAATCTCTGATACACTGCAACAATGTCAATAATTATTAAAGGAAAATAAAACTGTAAACTCATGACAGTTAACAACTGTAATAAAAAAGAAAATAACTGTTAAATTTACAGGCAACTTCATAAATGTTCAATCATTTTATATCTGTTCTGTATAAAATACACAATTTGTACTGCCAAAGAATTATAAATGTCCTTATTAATAATTTTACAGTTATTCTAATTAGTTTCTAGTTGAAAATGATCTAATATTAAATAATACAAATACCGTAGTAAAAATATTGGTCCAAATAATAGATTAAACAAGAATTTCTTGTTAAAAACACTATCTATCCATTAAATGTTTCTATTTAATTTTGTTTAATTTGTTAAATACTGTAATGTATATTTTAATCATGAGTGCAATTAAACAACACAATCTTGTACAAGTTATAATAAATAACTGCAGCCAGGGTGGCCACCCCTTCAAAAGCCGGATTGGGCGGCCCTCCCACACGCTCTACTGGGGATACCTGGCTGATCCAGCCAATAGCATATGCTTGCGCCAAATGTCTTAAAGATGAGAAAAGAAAAGTATTCGGGGAGTTATATTGTGTATTGTTTTGTTTTTTAGAAGGAAATACTTGAACTTACAAATACAAATTTATTTTTTTTGCCAGTGAAAAAATCTTAACCAAGTGTGTTTCATCATGATAAATGCTTTAATTTTAAGATGAATTCATTGTCATTAACTCAAAATATACCAGTAAAATAAACGGTACAGACACATTTTCACCAAAATGCACAAAATAAATGTTACTGCACATTTCCCATTCCTGGCAAACAGATGAATGTTTTTCACCATTCAGGTTAATGCAGGGGTCCCCAACCTTTTTTGTACCAGGGATCACACTTTCTCGAGGACTGGGTAGGGGCGTGAAGGTTCCAATTACAAAAACTTCAATCATTATATTTAGTAACTGAATGCAACAATTAGATTTGATTTTGGGCACTTTCATGAACTATTGCACTATAATATCAATTCAACAAAATGTAAAATCAGTGGGAGCTCTGGGCTTGTTTGCCTGTAAGTAGACGGTCCCATCTGGGGGATGATGGGAGACAGTGACACTCCAATTGTATTCCTGATATCCAGTCTATTCCGTAATCTTGTTTTTGTTGCTGTCACTGCTGAGAACCGCCGCCTCACAAAGATAAGAAGTTGAAAATTGGAGCATTACTTTCAGTGCTTTTGTAGCAATGTCAGGATGTTCTTTGACTTTACTCCAGAATGCAAAGAGATTTGAAGTTGTTTCAAACATGGAATGAAGGCCACCATCATTTGCAATCTCAACTAGTTGTTCCTCTTCTTGTAGGGTTAAAGTTGATTCCCCTGGCTTGTTCACAAACGGGTTCTGGATCCATTCCTTCCCCATCCTGGGGTCTTTTGCAATGGGGAAGCAATGCTCAAACTCTTTTGAAAGCTGCAACACGTGATCATACACTAACTGGGTGAATAAAGGTCCAAACTCAGTCACTTCCGTAATCCCTGCTACTATGTGAAACATGTTAAATATCCCTGTGTTCACTCTCTGTCTCCATAACTCCAGTGTGACTTTGAATGCTGCAAGCTTATCTGCCAAATTGAAAATGGTTGTCATTTTCCCCTGAAGTGAGAGATTGAGTTCATTGAGCAGGTTAAAAATGTCACACTGGTAAGCAAATTCTGAGATCCAATCAGTGTCACTGAAGTATGCTGCTAGTGGTGACTGTTTTTCCACGAAAAATCTCTGCAGTGACTCTCCTAACTCAAAAACTCTTGCCAGCGATTTGCCTCTTGAAAGCCATTTCACTTCTGTGTAAAGTGAAGGCATCTATGTTCTGCATCCATCTCTTCACAGAGCTGTTGGGACAGACATGAATGCAGGGCACGTACTTTTATGTGGTTAATCATTTTGATCACATCTTGCAAAACGCTGTTACGCTCAAGTGGCATTTTTGGGCTTGCCAGCATTTGCCTATGGATGACACAGTGTGTGGATTCACATTCAGAGGCGACGTTGTCGTGTTGATCCGCTTTGTCAGACCTGAAAGCCGCCCAGTCATTGCATCTGCTGCTCCGTCCGTGCATACACCGACACCGCGCAACCAATTAAGCCTCCCTGATATGTACTCGTTCAAGGACTTGAATAACTCTACAGCTGTGGTGTCAGTTGGCAGAAATAGTGCACATCCTCACGTACATCCTCCTGAAAAATGTATGCAATGTTGCTTTGTTGTCAACGTGTAGATTTATCCACCTGAATCGTGTACCATGATGACTCATTAATCCTCTCAAGTAACTGGTCCTCGATGTCCTCTGCTATTTCATTAATTCTTCTTGTTATGATACTCGCCGAAAGGGGGATGCTTTCAACCTTTTGTATTCCAGCTTCTCCAAAAAGTTTGCTGCAAATGTCCTTTGTAGCAGGCAAAATGTATTCTTCTCCAATATTAAAGGGCTTTTCAGCTTTAGCAATGCGCTGCACAACCAGGAATGATGCTTTTAGCGCCGAGACATTTGCCAACATAGTGGCCCTAAGTAATTGTTTCTGTCCTTCATGCTCCTGTTTTTTTTTCTTTCAAAATATTCTAAGGGCTTTTCTTTCAAGGCTGGGTATTTTGTCTCCATGTGTCGGCAAAGTTTTGATGGTTTCATGGCTTTATTAGCAAGTCTGTCACCGCATATTACACAGAGTTGGTGTGGTGAATGTGAATCACCTGTTGCGATTAACCCGTAACAGTGTGAAGTTTTACAGTATAAAGTACTTTTTAGTTTAATAATAGTTAATATGAGAAAATAATGATGTTCATTTAGCATCTAAGTGATGTAATAATTACATTAAAGTGGATTTATTTGCAAGGAAGTTACTATATTTTAAGAAAAAGTAGTTGACTGTATACGTTTTTAAAAGTGATTTAGTCAGGATTTCTTTTACTGTAAATTGATTTTTTTTTTTTTTCTATAATGTTATTTACGGTGCAACTGTAGTTTTTACAGAACTTCTCTGGTAACTGCAGCTGCTGCAATTTCTCAGTAAAAACACAATTTTTTAAAAACCATGTATGACAGAATAACAGATTTACAAATGCAGGTATTTACCAAACTGAAAAAAAATGTCAGGAAAGGCAATTTGAGCATCGTGGCACGATTCCGGTGTCAAAAGTTACAAAATCTGACCACAGGGATTTAGCTTTGGGCACATGACGATTTCAGTGACTTGATCAGCGGGTAGAATACAAATCCAGTATGGCTGATCAGTGCAAGGGCTCTCATGCTAAACTTCCATCCATTATCTCAATCCACTGGGGCCGCAGGTTTGCTGGACCCTGTCCTGGTCACTGTTGGGCGTAGGCAGGACACACCCTTGACAGGTTGACAGTTTCATACCTGTAAGTTCAAGTATGTTCTCACAATTTCAAGTTTAAAACATGATTTGGTGTAAAAACCAGCGAAGATTTAATATGGGCGGGAATAGACAAACTGAATACATTTTGTGTAAGACTAGGGGCCGTTTGAGGGTCACATTTTTCAAATCCAGAGCCATTTTCCAACTTTTTTCTGAAAAAGTTGTGACTGTGACGAACTAGTTTGTTGGGAAAATTTTCATCCTAAAAATTTGAACTGCTCCACTCCAGCTGTGACATCTTCCGCTCTAGATCCTAAACATTGAGTTACATCGAAAAATGTGTCAAAATTTGCTTTAAACTTGAACTCTATTTGCATAAAAACCATAAAAAGTTTTAAAATGCTGAATACACCGTAAATTGCTCAATCTTTGCGAACAATTTAAAGTTTGAATGGTGTTTCTAGCTGAAAGTTTGCAGAAGTTCATAGGTTTCAAAGTGCACAACATTTTTGAAGGATTTGAAGACTTTTTTTTTCATTTTCTATGAGGCATATTTTGCTCAATATTTCAAAACTTATAAAGTAAAAGAATACCAAAAGTACAAGCAGTAATGTCCTGAATGAGCTGAACGTTTTGATATCAAGATTGCTGAAATCGCTGCCGAAAATTGTATGGAAGAGAGCAGGAGAATAACTAGAGTTGAGCTGGGTAATATGGCCAAAAAATAAAATCTCAGATTTTTTTCACATCACATTTGATTTTCGACTTTAATCGATTTTTCCGCTTCCTCCTTTTACTTTCTTTTTAAAAATTACAAATGACAGAATATTTTTAACAAAAACTATTTTATTTTCTCAAACACAGAGTTCAACTAAATACAAGCTGTAAACATGTTTGCAGATCTATGCAGCAGATGTTTTGTGAGTAGGGAACCCCTGATTTCTTGCAAAATTACCCTCAGACTGGTGTAGCTCCGAGAAGAACCCAGGGCTGTGAGGTGCATTCAAAGTGTCATTGATCAAGGTGTTCTGCAATTCACATTAGTTCTTGCAGCTAGCTGCGTCCTTCATCGACGCATGAGCCGAGTGATCCACCGCTAAGAGTAGTCTTAGGTTTTTTGGTTTGTGGTTCGCCACGTTTAGAGACAAGGGTAGTTTACTACAGACAACGCACCCGTCAGGCGGTCCCGCGCCTGCCGTGAGGGGAGGACGGGAGGCTGTGAGCCCCCCTGACCCTTCAGGGGAGGGTGCCAAGTTGGACATCTGGCGGGCACCTTATTAATTAGTAATATATCATGAAGAAGCTGTTACTAAATTACTTAATGTTACTGGGACTTTTTTTTTTAAGTTGTAACTATTCCTTATTAATTAACTGTTAGTAAATGAGGAACATTTCCAACTAACCCTAATCCTAGCCATACATTTATAAATCCTTAAACTGTTATTTAACAAGTCATTTAAGACTCAATAACTATTAGTTTAATAATCATTTGTTTGGGTAGTTATAAAGTGTTACCCAACCTGAAAATAATCTGTGATGAGTGAATGCCACAGCAAAAGAAATAAACCTCAGTATGACACAGGTTACATTTCACCCATTCAAGGTACAGTAAAGGTTACAGTAAACGTATGACAAGAGCAAGCGTAGCACACTAGTACACAGACCTCAGAGAAATGTGTGTTTTGTCTATCTCGATCTGACGATCTTCCTGTAGGTGTTTTTGAAGGTGTCCAGAGTCAATAGCAAGGCACGCTTGCTCATGATCTTAGCTGTGGTATTGGCAGCCTTTCTGGAAAGTCCCATCTTGATAAGGAAACTGGTGTTTTTGGAGTACCACTTCACACGAGAAAACACGAGAAAACAAGCAAAGGTGACCTTCCTGATTGCCATGTTTTTGGTCAGAATCAACACTTTGAGAGGAGCGTATTTCTCCCTCTTCCTCTGGCAGGCCTCAGCAAGTGTGCGATTGTGTCGCTCAAAGCAGATGGTTACGTTAAGCATCAAAGCCTCATCAGCCCTGCCCATCACTAGATCAGGCACCAAGGTATTGCCGTCGGGCATCCTTGACTCAAGGCTCCGCAGTGACACACCACCCAGCTTTTGTGGCCATCTCCCCCAGGAACTTACCGATCCTATGTGCCAGCATGCGGTTTCTCACAAGGCCACCACACTTGCCCACAATGTGAGGAAAAGTCTCCAGGTGAGCATTATTTGCAGCTGCCTTCTGGATTTGCCAATCATTTTTAGATTGGCTGTTGGTGGCGTCATGCTGCTCACTTTGACGCCAAGGATAAATTGTGATTCTGTCATTAAAGGCTTGGAAGAGATGAAAAGCCAGCCATAGGTGACTGGGTCATTTTTAAACACAGCTGTGCCGACGCCCTGATAGATCTGATTGCACCAAAGATCAAACTCTCTGCTCCTCCAGGCATTGCAGAACAGCATACTCCGTTGGATGTTTTCCAGACTCACCCCTCCACCAGGCTTGATGTGCAGGGTCTTGGCCAAGTGTAACCAGCGCTTCCAGATGTAGTCTACAATTTACATACTGGCCGCAATGCTACTGGTACACTCCATGCAGGACTCCAGAAGTTTAAGGAGCCTCTTGAGTCTGAATCAAGGCTTCTGGCCTAACAACCCCCAGACCTCTGTCCCTGCTACACCAATAAATCAGGCAGTCGCTAGTGAAGGGCTCAGGGTGGAGCCACTTCTTAATGGCCCCTTTGACCTTCACATCGACCTTGCTCAACATAACCTTAGTGGTGTTTGTCATGTGCTCAGGGTATGTCAGTCTGGGAATGGTGTATTTGTTCCTAAACGCACAGTCTCTGCATGGGCTTCAGGGGAGGATTGGAGATCTTCTGGATCAGATCAGGTTGCACTGCACCACGCCCCGCAGCAGGTTGATATGCACCCCCAGATAGCGGGTGCTTTGGGTGGCCTGTAGGAAAGGCATAGGCATTCATCCCAGCAGCCAGGGTGGTACATGTTCAGCCTCAAGCCACTTTTCAGAGACTCAATCAGGAAACCATGATACTTGTGGGGGTTTGCATGGAGGCCAGTGAGGTCCAAGAACTCTTGCAGGACAGCAAGGTTTCAAGCATGCCAGCCCAAGAGCAGTTTACCAAGACAAAATTATCCACATAGGCCAGAGTAGTTGATGTCCACAGCCCTTGTGGCCAGCAACTCTGCAATAAGCGAGGGAGGGATCACTGGATCCCATTGCCCTCACTCAAACTCCAAGAATGAATGGGACTGACTGTAAAGCGTTTGGGCTTTAAAGCAGGGTAGACAAGCACTATACGTCAATATGTTTTCCTGCTGTTTCAACACCTCATTGAGGCCATAAAGCTTCAGTTCCACACACAAATGGCTCAACATTGGGATTATTCTCCCCAGTGAATGCAAGGCAATGGCGCTGAAACCAGAAATAGGTAGAATAGTGTAGAATTTTTTTTAAAGTAATTATTCATTTTACATGCTTCATTGTCTTTTTGTGGTGAATAGTTACTGGCACAGTGTATCCACATGCCAGTGTATCTGATCCAGTAATAGGATCAGATAGCTTAAAAAGCCTTCCTTCTCTGTGCTTTCCACTTATAAGAACACCCAAACTTAGTTAAAGCCATTTTCAAAACTTATTGTTATTACATTTAATACTTAAATATTTACAATCCACAGCATTGAAAACATTTGATATCTCTTGTATCAGACTTTTTAGATCTGAATCAGTCATTTCATCTGGGCCAGTGTTCTTGTCCACTTCTTCATGGCACATGAAATTCTAGCACCATCCTGTCAAAAAGTTAAGTGCAGGACATCCCTGGAAAATACTGGCACCTAAGATTTCCCCACAAGTTCTTGTGGAATAAAAGAAAAAAATAAATCCCTACACTGTCATTAAATGACAATTAAAATGGAACCATACCACTGAAAATAAAAACATTTTCCTTGAAATGGTTTTTCTGATTGTTGCAAATGCCATACTTTTGTGTTTTTCTGCATTCCCCATCACCCTCAAACAAGTGCATTTCTATTCCATTTCTATTGATTGGACACCACAGCTTTGGTTAACTTTATTTTGACCTTTATTTTTTTGAAAAAAGAAAACATATCAAGCCTGCATCTGCCTGGCCCACTGTTTCAGTCTTCTTCAGAGTAGGTCTTGACGTGTCATGTTGATAAAAAAAACTGTCCTGGTGGTTTCAGTTTTATCTTGTAGGGCCTTCACAATGTCAGATATGCTAAAAAGACATGTAAAAACAAAGATAAGCAGACAATTACAATATATGTAACCAATCAACTTGGATAAGTGGAACTGGATATACTACTGCTAACCTGCTGCCTGTTTCTAGTACCAAAGGATTTGGGGTGGTTCACACATTTTTAGCAGAAATTAGCAAATAAATCAACAGCAAAATGTGAGACTAAGCAATTTAAAAACAATGTATTTGAATTGCCTTTCCCCAAGGACACTTGCATGGGCACCGATGTCTTCCTGAGTAAAAGGCTCACAGCATAATGGGCATGACACTTATACATATGAAGAAAAAACTTAAATAGCCATTTCAAAAGAAAAGTAAATTTACGTGATTTGACCAGGTCTAATGTGACATTATTCCATTACTTATAATTAAAAAAAGGAAGCTTTCTTTTTTTTTTTTTACTTACGTAAGAATGAGGTCTTTGTCACAATAAAAGTCATCTCTTTAGCGTCAGTGCAAACCACAGCACAGCACAGAGTTAGCCCAGCAGCTGCTAGCTTTAGCTTATGTACTGAAAGGCGAGTAAAACACAAAAATCTAAAAGTAAAAGCTACTAGTACTCTCAATAACAACAAGCAAAATCATGATGTCATTAAATGTGGGTTACTAAACATTAGATCCATTTCTTTAAAGTCCCTTTTAGTCAATGAGTTAATCAATGATAACAAACTTAGCCTGCTAGCTCTAACAGAAACCTGGCTCCAACAGGATGACTATGTTAGGTTGAATGAATTATAATAACTATCAGAAATCCAGGATTTCTGGGAAAGGAGGTGGGTTAGCAGTAATATCACAGTCTAGTTTACTTCCTAACACTAAAGCAAAACACATTTATAATTCCTTTGTCCCCATCATATTGTCTATAAATCACTCAAACAGGAAAACTCCAAAATCTGTTTCATTCATAATTATTTATTGTCCTCCTGGCCCGTACTCTGAATTTTTAACTGAGTTTGCAGACTTTTTATCAACTATTGTTTTAGATTCTGATAAAATAATAATAGTAGGGGATTTTAATATTCATGTCGATGACTCTAGTGACTGTCTAGGAAATGCTTTCTCAGCTTTATTAGATAATGTTGGTTTCACACAAAATGTTCACTGTCACAAGCACACCCTGGACCTTGTTTTAACTCACGGTATAGAGATCAGCTAAGTTTGCTCCCTCATAACCCCATACTCTCAGATCACTTTCTAATCACCTTTCAGTTTGTTCTAGAGAATTCCACCGCTCCGATAAAGAAAGAACAGCTCAGAAGAACATTGACTGACCGTTCTGTATCTGAATTTAAACTTACAGTCCAACCAATATTTAGTAACATGCTGAGCATACACTCTGAGAGCAGCTCCCACAGTTTCAGTACCAGAAAAAAATATCCGTTTGTTGTTTTATGTTCCATGGAGGCCCTCAGGAGAACACTTGATGTTGTTGCTCCTTTGAAACCAAAATTGTCAAATACATTGGATGATGCCTATATAAATGTATTGTCAAATGTTTTAGTTTGAGAAACAATGTTAGGACTTTTAGATTATTTCATAACACAATAATTCTACTATGATGTATTGTGAAAGACTTCTTTCAATATACATGTTTGCTTTGAGAGCTTACCACAACATCATCACTGTCCAAACCAGTGACATCATTGTCATCACCAAACAAGGTCTATCTAATGAAAAATCACAAACTGAAACTGAACCCCAACCATTCATCAGTTTAAATGTTTAATTTCCTTCTGCTAAATTCCAAATAGCTGTTCTTAAAAAATAGCAGTGAAAATGCCATCGTTATCCATTCTGACAGTATTTTACAAGAGCTGTGTTGTTTTGTTTTTTTAAAAATAATTGCAAGAACTAATAATCTGCAGTAGCATTACCCTGAAAAAAATATAACACTAATTTATTAAACGCCGCAGAATATGAATATATGCTGGGACTGAAGCGCTCAGCCAATGTTTAACTCACAATCCGCACTCACGTCTTTTAAACTGAACGACATGAGCGTGGATTTTATAAAGTTCACAGCGAGGACAGAGAGGAACTGTAGGCGTGAATCTGCTGTGGACTTACAGTACGATGTGAAAAAAAGTTTTAGTTAGGTAGTAAGCTAGGCTAAAAGTCTACAGCTAAGTTGACAAGTTAGCTGTATTAAGCACACAATTATGTGTAATCTAAAGTCACAAAACAGCAAAAAAAAGTATACTAACTACAAGATTACAGAGGTAGGCTGGAATTATGGGCGCTCCCCGAAAACCGAAAATTATGGCGTAATTTTGGTCTGCACATGCGCAGTGGGTGTAGGTAGCAAAATTTCAGAGGTAGGAAGGTAGGGTAGGATTAATAGAATACCAGTACTGCCGGTACTCAGTCCGACTCTAGAGTGACGTTCATGTTTCCTTCCTCATGTTTCCTTCCTTCCCATAAAAGCTCAAACAAGTTCTTCCCTTTAACTTTAGAAGCAAATATCACAGAGTTGTGAACACCGATTCATGGAGAACCTCCATGAAAAAAGAGTCGCTGCGGCGCACCGAGCGGTGCTAAAGGGAGGGGGCGGATTGTGGATTATATAAGTTTTGAAAAGGACTACTGGGAAGGGAAGGTAGAGTTCTAAATCTACAGGCAACAAAATGTTGGAGCTTATACCCATTGCAATAGTGAATGTTGGTCTAAAATGGGCGGGGCCTGTCCACACACTCAGCTGTTACATACCAGCCGGCTCCAAGAGTGTTCACAAACTTGTCCACATCCAGTTCACACACACACTTGTGCATACCAACCAACACGTGTAAAGCATTACATTCTGTCACGCACACCATTTGAAGGTGCAAAGGTGAGCCGACGCCTGTACTCAGGTGAATGTTATGTTAAGCTGAAGTGGATGATGGAATGTACAAAAAAGGAGGGAGAACTCCCAGCCATCACCACACCAAGACCCCCGCCGAGGAAGCAGCGCCGACCAGGGCCCACCCCCGCACCCATACTGTGGGGTCAATGGAGGAGATCCACCCGCCAGGCAGCCCGGCCAAGCACCCAGACCAGGGCCTGCAGGACAGCCACACGGGCCCCCAACACCCGAGCGCAGTGAGGTACGGAAGCGCAGAGCGCAAGGCCCAGCCCAGTCAGGAGAGCAGCCCTCCCACCACGCCAATCGGCCCAGCGCGGGACCCCACCCCCGAGAGCCCCACCACCCTGGACAAGCCGCCCACCACCACCCAGGAGTTCTGAGCATCCCTCCACCCCAGCCCCAGGTACGAGCTGGGGCCCCCATGGGAGACCCGCTCCAAAGCCCCAGGCAGCTGCGGAGATCCAGAAGAGAGCACGGCGGGGGTCAGCTACCCCCATCTAGAGGAAGGATGACCAAGAGAAGTGGGGGTCCCCGAAGGTGTACATTGCCTGACCAGGCTCTCCTAATGTTGTGACCCAGAGGGGGCCCGGCACCCGAGGGTAAGGACCAGAACCCGCACCACAAGGACACAGACACCCTCCAGGCTCAGATGGAATATGATCCCCCGCTCATGGACTTTGCCAGAGGACTAAGGGATCCCTCTCCCTGAAAGACACATACAACCCCCCTGCCATGGTAGGCTTTTCCTGGAGCAAGCGCAGGCCCCAAGAGGGTTGCCCCACCCCGTTGCCCCAGGGCCGGAGAAGGAGTGATCCCAGCCCCCAGGTGCAGCCGGGCCGCCCATCCAGCGCAGGCAGACCCCCCAGGGCCAGGGCCCCGCGCAAGCCCCCCCAGCACACGCAAAAAGACCACCCCCCAGCCAAGCCAGACCCCACCCCATGCACCATCCACACACCCCCACACTCAGGCCCAGGAGACCATGCGGCCCCCGCGCTCGCCCCACCCAGGCGCCGGACCAGACCCCGTGACCAACAGAGCCCCCCCGCCCCCACCAGGCACCAGGGAGGCCCCAAAACCCCAGCAGACAGTCAAGGTGCGGCAGCACTTAGGAATCCCGCCCCCTAAGTTATGGCATTAGCTATGGGAAACCAGAGAGCCCGAATTCCTTCCAAGTTATTTGAGCTCTTAGTTGACATTTTTTCCAAGCTGATATGATCCAATAGCAGATTCATGTAATGACTTACACTAATATTTTTCTTGTTTTTCCAGTTTAATAAAATTGTCTTTTTTGCTATACAAAGAGTTATGAAGATTATAGATGCTAAACTTCCCTCTGTGTCGATGGCACTCATGTCACCCAGCACACAAAGTGAAGGTGAGGCTTTGATTGAAACCTTAAGCCAGACTGATAAATCAGCACATACCTGTTGCCAGAGAGCCTGGACAGGTGTACAGAACCACAAAGCATGCATGTAATTGTCAGGTAAATTACTATCACAATGCTCACAAATGTCTGAGTTTTTGAGACCCATCTTGAACATCCTCTGTCCAGTATAGTAAATTCTGTGAAGAGTTTTGAATTGTATTAGTTGAAGGTTTGGACTTTTGGTTAATTTAAAGGTATTTAGACAAATTTCTGACCAGAAGCTTGTGTCTGTACTTCTGCCTAAGTCTGCATCCCATTTTGTTGTTGGAATTGAGACGTCGTTATCTAAGTTGCATAAGAGTTTGTATATTTTGGAGAGAGTTTTATTCAATGAAAAATTAATCATAGAGGTAACTAGTTCTGGTAATTTTAAGTCATTGTCTCTGGATTTAAATGTTTTAGTAATTACAGATTTAAGTTGCTGATATTCCAAGAATTTATTTATTCCATGTTTTTCTTGTAGTTCTTGGTGTGTTATGAATCTTCCGTCTGTAATTAAGTGCTCTAGTAGTCTTATGCCCCCTGCTTGCCAAGCAGGGAAGTGCAACATTTTTCTATTTATCAGGATGTCTGGATTGTTCCAGATGGGTGTCATTTTGCATGGTAGTAGTGAAGAGTTTGACATTTTAAGAAAATCCCACCAGGCTATTAAAGTAGTACTTATATTACTACTTTGGTAGCAGTCATGTTTTTTTATTGTTGGGCTTATAAATGGTAGATCTGACAAGTTAATCTTCCCACAGAATGCCTGTTCCAGATCCATCCATGGGTTGGTTTCTGGATTGTTTTTTATCCATCTTAAGATGTACTGCAGTCTGTTGGCAAGAAAGTAGTTGTGGAAGTTAGGTAATTCTAAGCCTCCACAGCTTTTACCAGATTTTAAAGTTTTTAGACTAATTCTTGCAGGTTTATTGTTCCATAAGAAGCTGGATATGGCTGAGTCTAATGTTTTGAACCATTTTAGTGGTGGTTGTGTGGGGATCATTGAGAAGAGATAATTAACTTTGGGTAAAATGTTCATTTTTACTGTGGCTATCTTACCTATGACTTTTTAACTGTATTTTAGAGGTAAAATCATGGATGGCAAATAATTTTCTGCAGCTCAACCAGGAGAAAACTGAAATTTTAATTATTGGTCCTGAAGCTAAGAGAGAGAAACAGTTTTTGAAGTTAAAAGAACTTTCATTAGATTATTCAGAAACAGTAAGAAACCTTGGCGTTATTTTTGACTCTAAGCTAACTTTCATCCCACATATTAAACGTGTGGTTAAAACGTGTTTTTATCATCTTAGAAACTTGGCTAGAGTCCGCCCACTACTCTCTCTCGCTAACATGGAGATGCTGATGCATGCTTTTATCACAAGTAGAACTGATTATTGTAATGCCCTGCTTGCCGGTCTTCCAAAAACTAACCTTAAGAATCTTCAGCTTCTCCAAAATTCTGCTGCAAGACTTCTTACCAAGACCAGGCGATAGGTCCATATCACTCCGATTTTAAAATCCCTGCATTGGCTCCCCATAAGCTTGAGGACTGATTTTAAGATACTTTTAATGGTTTTTAAATGTCTTAACGGTCTTGCGCCTTCTTATCTGTCTGACCTTTTAGTTAAATATGAACCCTCGCGGACCCTGAGATCCTCTGGCACTGATCTTCTAACCATTCCAGCTGTGAAAACAAAAACTTACGGAGAGGCATCTTTTCAGTATTATGGCCCTCGTTTGTGGAATGGTGGAATGGAGGATCTAAGAGCTGCAGAGAGCATAGATGTTTTTAAGAAAAGGCTCAAGACCCACCTTTTTAACCTGGCTTTCATATAATTTTTACTTTGTATCTTTTTACCTATTTATCTATTATCTATTTTATAATGTTTACAATAAATTATTAATTTATTTTAAATTCCTCATTATAATGTTTTATTGTTGTTGTTTTTTTTTTTTGCTTTAATCAATATGTTTACTTTTTAATTTAATTTAATTTTAATGTTGATTCCGGGCTTCCTCAGTTGTGTTCTCTCTCTGGGTCGGCTGCCGTTCAGCCGTGGCGGCTCTGGATGGAGACCTGCATCACTCCCTAGTTGTGGTGAGGCGGGTCCCTGCTTGTGTCGCTGCATTTGGTTGGCTTTGCTGCTACTCACAGAGAGAGAGTTCCCAACAAGTAGCGTTTCTAAAAACAATCTGTCATGCTCAGCCTGTTTCTCATTGCCAATCTCCATCAGTTAGGGGGTGGGAGCTCTGACAGGGGTGGGGGTTGTGTACGGATCTGGGGGAGGGGACTTTATGTTAATTTATGCTTATTTTTTAAATTATTATTTGTTTTTTATTTGCTTATCTAGTATCATTATTATTTTTGTTTTATTTATTTTTATTTTGTGTAAAGCACTTTGTGTTATGTTTTATATGAAAAGTGCTATATAAATAAAGACTGATTGATTGATTGATTGATGAGTGACAGAGGCAGGTTGACCCAGCGGGTAAGATCATCCTGTATACTTTTCAGTAATGGGGTGTAGTTTAGTTGTACCAGTTCTGACAGTTTCGGGGAGAAATAAATACCTAGATATTTGATATTGCCTGATTTGACTGGGATTGAGGTCGTTTGCTCGGCATTACCATTCAGTGACAATAAAACTGATTTGTTCCAGTTAATTGAGTAGTCTGAGATAGAGGAAAATTCATTAATAATTGTTGTTGTTTCACTAATGGAATGTGAATTATTCAGAAAAAGTAATATGTCATCAGCATAAAAGACTAATTTTATGATTACTGTATTTTGTTGTAATTCCTTTAATGGTCTCACGCTGTCTTATTGCTGCAGCCAAAGGTTCAATAAATATAGCAAAAAGAGAGGGGGAGAGTGGACAACCCTGTCTGGTCCCTCTACCAAGAAACAACCTGTCAGAAGTCTGTTTGTTAGTTCTGACTGATGCATTTGGGTTGTGATATAATATTTTAATCCAATCAATGAAGGATTCCCCAAACCCAAACTTATGGAGGGCAGCAATGAGGAACTTCCAGTTTACTCTGTCAAATGCTTTTTCAGCATCCAATGAGAGTATGGTTGTTTCCTGGTTTTTAATAGTGGCAAAATCTATTATGTTAACAAGTCTGCGGACGTTATCACTTGAGTGTCTACCTTTGATGAATCCAGTTTGATCATGATGAATTATATGAGGAGTGATTGTTTCCATTCTCTGCGCGAGTGCTTTGCAAATAATTTTTACGTCTGCATTGATTAGAGAAATGGGGCGATAGGTTGAAGGAATTATGGGATCTTTTTCTGATTTGAGAAGGAGGATGATGTTAGCTGAATTCATGTGAGGTGGCAGTGATTGACTTTCCTTGATAAATGTAACCATTTTATAAAAAGTTTGTGCCAGCTGTTCCCAGAATTCTTTATAAAACTCAGCAGGAAAGCCATCAGGCCCTGGAGCTTTGTTGTTGGGCATCAGCAACAGAGCTTCATGAAGTTCAGCCAATGAGAGCGGAGAGTCTAAGTTTGAGCTTTGATCCTCATTTAATCTGGGTAGAGTTACATTATTAAGAAATGAGTTAATACTTTGTTCTGATGGATTGACCTGTGATGTGTAAAGGTTTTTTATAAAAATCTTTAAACGTTTTATTGGTTTTAACCGGTTCGTGAGTGACAGTTCCTGTGTGGTCCATAATAGAGGTAATTATTGATTTTTCTTTATTAATTTTAAGCTGATTAGCTAAAAATTTACCCGATTTGTTTGAGTTTTCAAAATTTTCGAGTCGAAGTTTTTGTATTTGGAATTGTGTTTGTTTATTGATGATGTCATTTAACTGAAGCTTTAAGTTTTTCAGATCTCCCAGAATGTGTTCTTGTGCAGAAGCAGCATAAGCAGCCTCTAGATCTTTGATTTTATTTTCTATTTCTAATAAATCTGCTTTCTCTTTGTGTTTTTTGTGTCTTTATTCTGAACCGATATGTTAATAATTACAAATCTGCCTTCTGGATCAACAATTGTGTTCTTATGAGTAAAAGTCATATTTTTATTCATCAAAATAGCAACTCCTCTTTGTTTGGAGTTGTAACTATCTGAGTAGATGAATGGGAATTGTGAGCAGCACAGGAGATGATCAGCTGATCTGGATAAGTGGGTCTCCTGCAGTAAAACTAGATCTGCTTTTAGATCATTCAGATGATTGAAAACTTTCAGCCTCTTTGGCCCAGAGCCAAGTCCACGCACATTCCAGCTGAAGATGTTCTGGACATGACTACACTGACTGAGAGAGTGTTATGCTAAGTAATGCGCGTGCGTCTGTGAGTCCTGTGCGCGTGCCCGCTGACCAATGCGCAGAGGAGCGCTGTGTGCTTGTGCGCGTGAATGTTTCCTGGCTGTGTGAGTGGCTTGTTGTATGTGTCCTATATGAGCCTATGTGAGGTGTTTGCGGTATGTCGGCGAGTGCGTGCGGGATCGCGTGTACGTGCGCGCGCATGTCTCGTGCATGAGTAAATGGGTACTTACCAGGGATGTGTTGCCTTTAGTTGATTTAAATATGAGGAGGAGGAGGGGGGATAAAAAGAGGAAAAGAGAAAAGAAAAACAAGAAAAAACAAACACAATAAAACAACATAAACATGAGAGGGGAGAGAAATAACTGATTTGATGGAGGTGTGGATGATTGATGGACTGATTTTCCATTAATTTAAATCAGTTTAGTCGGTTTCATCAGAGCATTATGGAGGTTCTGATCGCAGCATCTGAGGGTCTTCAGCGCAGCCACGGGGTGATCTCGGGGTCCCGAAAGAGCCGTCCATCAATGAAGAGTTTGTCCACTGAGACAACCGCTCGAGACCCGGCGGTGAGGTGCTTCCTCCTCAGCGGGAAAAGGATCTTCCTGCGCCGGAGGATCTCCGCTGGGAACTGGTCGTTGACGCTGAAGTGTGTTCCCTTCAGCTCCCGGCCGCGGCTCCTCACCAGCTCCTTCTGTTTGTAATGCTCGAACTTAGCCACTATGGGTCTCGGACGCTGGTTATCAGACCTCCTTCCTCCGAGTCGGTGCACTCTATGGAAGGAGATCTTCTGGACCTCCTCCTTGGGGAGCTTCAGCTGGACCTCCATGAAGGATTTCACCGTGGCCTCCGGGTCTTCTCCCGCCTCCTCTGGAATCCCAGAGATGACCAGGTTGTCCCTCATGCTCCTCGCCTGAAGATCCAGGAGGGTTTCCTTGATGGAGCGGTTCTCCTCAGAGAGACGAGCGGTGTCGCTGCTCAGAGTCTGGACGGTCTCTCTGAGGGCCTGGTTCTCCTGCAGCTCCTGCACCTGCTGCTGGCTGAACTCCAGGGACTCTCGCAGGCCTTGGAACTCCTTATGGAGAATCTCCAGCAGGTTCAGGCGGCAATCAAGGCTGGAGAGCTTTTTATCTATGGACACCAGGATTTCACTGATGCCGCTGCCTGGAGAAGAAGCGGCCCCGGGAGAGTCTTCAGGACGGCCGCGTTTGGAGGAAGGAGTGGTGGTGTTTGTCTTCCCCATGACGAAGGTATTATAACACTCGTCTATGAAGCTCTCCAGGTCCTCCAGGCTGTCAAGAACTTAATAATCTTTTTAGAGGTTTAGTGAATATTGTTATAATTATGACTTATATGGCGGAAAAAGAAAAGCAGACGGAAATGTTTGTTCAACCGCTTTTCGCGCCGCCAAGTTTACTCACCACACACGTCTCGTCGACTCTCGCGATACTCACAGCATCTCACGCTCCGCCATCTGTCAGAACACATTTCTTCATGTGTACAATATTTATTGTTCCATGATCACATTTTCATCCAAACATCCAAACAAAACATCTTTTAGATGTATAACCAACAAAACTCCAGCAATGTGAAAGGAAAACAAGCATTAACTATATGTGTTTACATTTACCTCAAAATAATCTGACTGATTAAGAGTTTATTTTCTTCTTGTGAGTAGAATTAAACTAAACCCTGAAAAACAAATCTCTGCAAATATAAATTCTAATGCTGAACTCTGCAGTATAAATTTAATTTTATAATTTTAATTTATAAAATTTAGAAAGTGTGACTAAAACAAAATCAGAAAAAGTTTTCTTTTCCTAGTCAATTTAAAACATTTTTTTTTATTGTACATTAGAAACAATATTGTAACAGACACAAAAGGGTTACTGTTCAAAAACTGTCGAGGTCCTTCCCTTTTTCAGTTTGAAAAACAAACAGAAAACTCAATCTGAAAACGTTCCAGGTTTTCAGCTCAGTAATGCTGGTAGTCCCCAAACATGGGAACATGTTAAAAGTCTGAACACAAACATCAGAACAACATGGAATGTTGACAGAAAACAAACATGTCAAGAAAGTAATAAAAATAATAATAAAAACGCATGATATTAATGCTGAGTAAACTAAAGGGACAATCAAACACACTTCACATGGGATTGCATAATTTCCTGTGCAACAGAACTCACAGCCTGCGCTGAAATTGAACAGGAAATATGCAAAATACAGTGATTTTAAGGATAAAAATGATCAAAATTATTTTATCAAACATGTAAATTGAATTTATATGTGAGGCTGAGGCATACTCAGCCACCCTGTTACCTCCCCAGGGCAAATCTTATCACAATTTGGTTCTTTTGCGACCAACACACACACACACACCTATTGTGAAAAGGCAAAAGGGAGCCCTGAAGGGTTGCTTTGCTACCACAGATTGAAATCTGTTGGTGGGATCGCACGGGGACGATAAAGGCGGCTGCGGAGTGTATGACAGACTATCTACATTTCTGTGTGGACATGGTGGTTCCAGTCAGAAAGAGGTCGAGTGTGTTGAGGGAGTCAGTGGCAGTTCCTGCAGAAATGACGCCCTGGGCGAGCAACACCAGTTGTTCCTCTTAGTGCCCCCCCCCCCCCCCCCTCTCCAATTACGACCCAAACGTACAGTTCATATATTTAACAAATACTTATTACATAAAGTACAACTAGAAGTTAGTTAATTCTTACAGCTTATAGGTCTGTTATGATATTATAAAATGTAAGAGTATTTCTTATGAGGATAGCATCAAACAGTTGTTTGCTTGAAATTTAAAATTACTTACATTAGAAGATTCAAGAAAAGTATATACCACTAGTGCAAGTTAAAGCTTGAAAATCTTTATAGAATGTTAGGCTGTCATTACATGACTTAAAATAGCAACTCTTATAAGGATAACATCACACAGATATTTCATTTAGATTTAAAAATTCAAAAATCTCAAATCAACCTAGAAAATAGTCTATAAACTTTGTTCTGCTTCTCTTAGTAGAAACTAAAAATCTGCTACAAATATTTTTGAAGTGCATCTCATGTGAAAAGAAAAATAGAACATTTAGACCAAAGTAGAGAAGATAGAAGCTGTACTGGATATGTGCGATTACAAATATGTAAATAACGTGACAGCAGGTCATCATGTCATGTTATGCTATTTTACTGAAAGCATGAGTGAAGAAACTATTGAAATCAGTTGGATGTGAGTGAATCTAAAATAATATTTTATTAGCTGCATTTAATTCACAAGTGAAGATTGGATTAACTCAACATTAAAAGTACAAGCTAACAAATAGCCTTAGACTAACTCTTCTAATTAGTGCTTTAGGTGAACAACAGGAAGTGGCGGTACTCTCTTTCATGGAAGTCGAGACGTAAAATGCAGAGAATATTAAATGTCAAATTTTATCAATAAAAAAAACATTTTTTATGAGTCATAACATGAAATAAGAAAGAGAGAGTGACAGTCAGGTCTATAAACAAATGTAGTTAAACGTTGACTGTGTGCATAAAATTATTTTAAATTACAATTACAACATTGATTTTCATTTGATTTAATAATAAGGAAAAAGGAAAATAACAGTGACAAAAATGTTTACATTTTTTGAAGTGATGGTGTAATAAAATGAAATGTGTTGATCAAAGATGTTAAAATATACATGATAGATAATTTAATTTACACATAATATAAATCAGCAAAAACGTCAAAAATTTGGTGTTTCTTTTTTTTTTTTTTTTGCCAATATGGGGGGCTGTGTGTACATTAATGAGGAAAAAAATGAACTTAAATGTTAATGTCTACAATATAACTAAGAGTGAAAGTTTTAAGGGCATCTGAATACTTTCCAAACCCACTGTGTTTACATAGACTTTCACTGGCATTGCTCACTTGAATGCACCTTCCTGAAGGTGGTGTGAACTCATTTAAAAATATACAGTCAGATCAGAAAACCTCATGCAAAGCCAAAACAAAAAGTGCTCTTTTATTTTTTTGTAGAACTACTTTTTTATTTTTTGGGAAAAAGTTAGTAGGGAAGTTTTGCAGAAATGTGGTCGTGATTGAAGCAGATCTTCAGGTTTTTGAGGTTTAAATAACAAACAAGATTAGAAGGATTTCACTCTTTTTTTATGTGGGGTTGGGTTCAAGTCTCATTTAAATCAAAATGAGTTAAAAATCTTTTTAGAAAAAGCAGACGTAATTACAAAATAACTATCTGGTTTCAGCTTGAACAGGCATTGCCTTGCCTTTCAAAGTGCATTATTCTGCAGAGACCGGCATCCTGAACAGAATGAGGAGGCAGATCCGGTCCAAAGCTGAGGATTTCTCTTTAGCATACTATTGCTAAGGTTTGATCTCAATTTTGTAAACTGTGAGGATGTATTCTTTTGTTGTTGTATGAGTATTTCAAGAAAACAGAAAAAGAAGAACTAATAAAAACCATTGTAGCAAATAAAGTTTCCATAACTTTTATTCATATTAAAAACAGTTGGTGTGGGAATAACAAGCAACCTGTTATGTGAAGCACATTGAAAGCCGTCACAATCTGACATCAGTTTAAAAAAAAACCAAAACAGGTTCTGCATGGTGTCATATCTACCAAACCAACAGGTTTCATTGCTTCTTTTCATTAATGACTTGAACAACTTAACTGGACCGGAGAGTTTCCCTCTGAAGAGGCATCTGTGAGGCAAGCCACTCTACAGTGCTTCTGCGAGCCTCTTCCCAGCTGTATTTGGGAAAATATCCCAGATCCCTTTTGGCTTTCTGATAGGAAAAGGTGAATGTTGTGTTCAACAGCGTGAGGAGCTGCCGATTAATTGGTGGAACGATGCATATGAATGGCCGCAGCAGCATGCACAGCATCTCCAGAAAGAACAGGAAAATGTAGAAGACGCGCAAAGGCATCTTGAGCTTCTCTTGGATGCTAAAGCCCAAAGGAGACATCATGCAATAGTTAAAGTCAGCATAGCTTAAGGGAGGTGTGTCATCAGTGATGAAGTAAAACTTCCCTCCAACGGTGCTTCTTTTTTGCGGTTCTTTGAAGCTTCGTGCTGCCTGCAGGTGAGCAAAAGCCACATTTCCCACATAGACGGGGTTAACCAGGGCCTCTCGTACAGACAGACGATACAAGACGTTCCCGTTTCGTATCCCATCAGTCATGTGATGAAGCAGGAAGCGACAGCCATCTCCAAAGATGTACGCTGGCCTTAAGGAGCATGTGGCCAGTCGGCCTCCATTCTGCAGTAGCTGACCGTTAGCCTGCAGGGTTCTGTCCTCTGCCTCCTTCTTGGTCTTGCTGTAGTTGAACTTGAGATAGCTCTCATAAACTGTGTCCTCAGTGCCGTTGAATATGGGCTCTCCTCTGGGGTTTGGTCCCACCACCTCTATGGTGCTGGTGTAAATGAAAGACATGACGTTCTCATGGAGGCACGCCTCCAGAAGCAGCTGCGTTCCTGCAAAACAGTGGCAGTTGGTCATTAAACGGCTTATCATTTGTCTGATCCGAAAGGCATCAGACAGCATCAAGGAGAAGCCACCCTGCACAGACTAACAGCTCATAAAACACGGCTTAGTTACTTCTTCAACACAGTTCCAGGGTTGTTCATGGTGGGATATATTTTTGTGTCACTTTTAGGAACAATACTCAGTTGTTTTGGGTCATAGTGGTTTCATTTCTTTCTTATTTGTTGAGTTAAAATAACCTAGCAAAAAAGTTGGTCCCTTTTCAGCATTGGAATTGGATTTAAAATTAACCTAACTTGGGTTATTTGTCACCATGGAGCTTTTAGTGTGCAGGAAACAGCTTTACCACAAAAATGATCAAAATCAAAGTTTTTGGTGCTAGCAGTGAGTTCATCCTGATCAGACTAAACTCAGACTCAGCACATCCATGTGAGAGCCACACTTGTTCTGGAAAAGCTGCTGTCAATCACAAAAGTGAGAGAGCTCCTACTAAAAGACATCAGAATCGTCAGTGCTGTTTTTGTTTGGCTCTTCTACTCCTGTGTTTATTAGGAAACTATGTTAAATTTCCAACTATGTTCCTGACTGTTATTCATAGCTCAGCTAAACCAAAGCAGAAGACTAAAACTTTTCAATGGACTAATTATCCCAACAAGAACCGCTGGTTCTGATGCCAGGGATGCCGGAGCAGTTGGATCAAAACGCAGCATCTGGACTCTAACCTGGTTCTGAAATAAGGAACAAATGACTCTTTTATACGTGCAGACTTTTCTGTGAAAGACCGAATCCAGTTGGCTTTTGAAGCTTCTTTTGCCTCTCTTTGGTGCTTTCAGATCCATTTCCTCTAAGCACTCCCAGTCGGACGTCACAGCTCCACTTTTACTCTGGAACAGCAGATTACTTCAAGATTTATTAAATCAAATTAAAAAAACTCTATGAAAACAGAAACCAAACACTTTTGAATCCTTTAAAATGAATTGTTTTATTGTTTTTAAAAGTATTACTTTTGCTAAAACATTGGTATAATTTACTTAACTTTTATATTTTGAGTAAACTGTTTAAATCAAACAATTGGAATTTATGCGACCATTCAAATTTTTCTGATCATAAAAATGTTTTTTAAATCAGACTTTATCCTTGGTGAACCAATAAAATCCATTGCTGTTCTTTGTGGTGACAGGCATTTTAATTTACCAAAGTTTTAACCAGAACAAAGCAAACAGAAGATCCTGAAACAAAGAAAAGCTATCCTTGTCGTGAACAGGGCAGCTTCTGAACTAAACTAGAACCAGAAAAAGGAAAGTCCTGATTAAAAAGGCCTGCTGAAAGAACTCTGATCATCCTGAAAGTTAACTCTGGACGTCGCAGAGCTTTCTGAAACCTGCGTGCTGGGAGGACATGAAGAGAGTCTTGCAGCTGCACCTTTCACGTTGACTCCGTACAACTCCATGTACTCCACCGACTCCAGCACATCAATCAGGGAGGCGATGTGGAAGACGTTTGTTGCTCCTCGACAGGCTTTTCTCACGAAATCCGAGTCTCTGATGTCTCCTTCAAACACGCTGAGTTTTGTCCCGCCTCTGCAGTCTGACAGAGAGAATCATGGGAGAAGTGTTGCCACAAACAAGGAGGCAGCGGTGGAACTGTGCCACTTCCAAAAAGAATAAAGTCAGTGTTGCTGAACTTCTTTAGATGTTTCAGACATTCTTCCTCTTTTCGAGTAGTTGAGTGTCATGTTTAAACCAAAAAAACTTCAAATAGCTAACTGATGCAGTGCTAAAAGTACCGGTCGGGCTGTAAATAGAATGACCTAATGGGCTTAAATCAGACTATTTGAAATGAATGAAATTCTTTTGTAATTTAAGATGTCAGCTGGCTGGTGCACAGCTGCTCTTCATCTGAGTCTTCCTCAAATCCAAACCTTTCTGACAAAGAGGAGGAAAATTCTTTCATGCAAAAGTTTGAAGTGCAGTTTATTGTTGCTCCTAATCTGAATCCTTTGAGGATTAACGATGCGTTCCGGAGGGGGCACGCCGCCTTCAGGGTGTGCGTGCTTTCATACCATCACGTATGCTGGCTGTGGCGATAACCCAGATTCTTCTATTCCTCTTTAACCAGGAAATTTGGCATCCGAGAATTCCAACGTCAGTGTAAGACTGAGAGCTGTGGAAGCGTAACTCTTCTTCAGAGAGTTAGTGATTTCAGAAATGAAGTTAAAGGCTGGTTTCTCCGGTGTTTCCGGGGCACTTTCAATGTTTCTGCTCTGTGTGCGCTTCCCGGTGAGTTTCTAAAGCAGTGATTGATCATCTGAAGGTCATTTAAAAATGTCTTTGTCTGCTCTGTCTTAACCTTGCCACCAGAAGATGCTTTTTTATTGCATTTTGTGTGATATTGCCACTTTGGTTTAGTTTTTCCTCAGTTGTACAGTAACAGCCGGCTTTTTAGTCACATTTTACAGATAATTCAAACTTGTATTCGTTTTATTTTTTGTTTCAGTCTGTTTAAAAAACAATAGAAAACTCAATTTTTGAATGAATATTACTCAAAACAAGCGAGCCACAAAACGTCTTCAAACTGTCCAGCAGTAACTATAAAGCAGTTTGGAGCTTGTTGAGTTCGTGATGTTTCTGTGATGCAGCTGGTGGAGTGAGTGTTTGTGTGGATGAATGAAAATTACCCTCCAGACTCTGTAGAACTTGTTGCGGGACGTGTTTGTCCAGCAGTCGGATCTCAGCCGTCTCCTCTTCCTCCAGCAGCAGCCTCACCAGCCTCTTTCCCAGGAATCCACAGGCTCCCGTCACCACGCACACATCACCCCTCAGAGACATCGCTCACACACTCTTGATGAAAACAAAAGAAAGAAGACTTTCCTTCTGCTCCAAACCAATGCCCTGGAAGAACTGAAGGTCTTGTCTGTCGGTGGGAGCGCAGCAGCACCTTCTGGCCTCTCAGCCTCAGCTGCTCTGCTTTTTCTAAGCTCTAGAAAAGTAACTAGAAAAAACAAAAACGTTTTATTTGCTCCAAGGCAGTGTGGGAAAAAAGGGGATGGGCTCTGCTACTTCAAGGTGGAATGCAATACTTTCTGCTTGACAACAAAATGGGAACTGGAGACACGTATTAAAAGTACTCCCTATCAAGTGCTGATGAGTTGTGTGAATGGTCTGCGCAGAAGATAAGAGTTAAAAAAAACAAACCTTGAATGAATCCAGCAGAAAGCATTACTCTGTGGAAAAATACCTTGGTGTAAAGGGCTCTTTTCTTCATTTTCATGGCATTTTAGCACATTTTTATGGTTGTGTGTTCACAGTTCCAACTTCCACTTTTCGTGAAACTTCTCAGGGAGGAGCAGTCATAAAGCACTTTTCCCTCTGTCACCTTTTTCTCTCAGCAATATTTTACTTTGAAGGCTACCCCTGCTCAGAAGTGTGGAGGCCAAATCTTTCCGACGGAATAGGTCTGTTGGATTGGCTTGGGCTGACGCTCGGCCTCTCAGCAGGAGGACTCCTCTTTCTGCAGCACAAAGCTGATTAAACTCAAACGGACGCTTTCCTTCTTTGGGAGACTGAGGATATTTGTGTTTCAAAGAAAAGCAGTGCCTCCTTTCCACCCTCGTAATATTTTACGGCTTTGTTTGGAACATCAGAGCAGAATAATTTAGAGATCCTTCAAGAGGAAACATGGGCAGATTAAAGGCGTGCTCATCTGCAGGCCTTGTTCCTCCTACTGCTGTGAGAGGAACAAGGCCACACAAGCTAAACGAAATAAAAGTCCACATCTCAAGGTAACATCTGTCAGAAAGATGGTCAGATGTGTGTGCAGACTGATAAGTCGCTTTTCTCAGAACATTGCACTTTTCATTCACCTGATTTAGAATTTTTCTGAGTTTGAAAAGAAGCTGAGGCAATGAGTTTTTTTATCTCAATTATTTTCTTTAAAATTCTAATTTCTGTTCTAGAACTCGGCAACAGGAATCCCAGCAGAGCTGTTCGTCTGCTCTGGCTTGCCCTTTAGCGCTGCGTGTATCAGTGTGCGTGTTTCAGCTATCTGCTCTGCAAGTAGAAAGTTTCAAGGCTGCTTTCAGCATCTCTGTATGTGTTTGAATCTGTACTTCTTAACACCTTCTCACTGAAAAGCTGTTTTGTTAAAACAATAAAGTTATACGTTGTATGTGTGTTTTAATCTACCGTGGGTGTGATCCGATGGGTCTATGGAGCCACAGACTGTCTGTCCGTCCGTCCGTCCTACCTACCTTACAGAAACCCATAGCAACACTCTCCTGTGACCCTTCTGTGAGACTTTTCTAGTCATGTCTAAAATGTTGACTGTAAATAATAAAAACAACAAGTTGACAGCGAGAGGCACCGCTCGCCGGTCCGGAGAATTGGAGACATTTTATTTGATGTTACATGATTTACATTTAGAAGTTTACAGTAAGAATTTAATTGTTAAAAATATGCAGCATTTCATGTGAATCCAGATTTTATGTTGACAAACAATGTTAGCAGACAGACTTATTTAATTTCTGGCCTTCAAATATGAAATTCTCATAGTTTGGAGAAAATGTATTCGATGTAGACTGCTCCAAAAGATAAAGGGAACACCTAAACAACTCCATTTTGCTCCTAGTCAGTCCCATTTTTGTGTAATCAAACTGTGCGATTAGGAAGCAACTCTGACAGACAACCGATTTAACATGTTTTTGTGTAAGTGGAATAAAAAACAGGTGCAAATAACAATCAGCAAGACACCTCCAATAAAGGAGTGGTTCTGCAAGTGGTGACCACGGACACTGTCTCAGTCCTCATGTTTTCTGGCTGATGTTTTGGTGACTTTTGAATGCCGACGGTGTTGTCACTCCATCAGTATAATGAGACGGCTTCAACAACCCACACAAGGAGCCTGGGTAATAACACGTATCCTGGACGGCACATCGATAACAGCTGTGTCTGTCAGTGTGGTGTCCATGGTGACACACTACCAGGAGACAGGCCAGTACAGCAGGAGATGTGGAGCAGGCCGTAGGAGGGCAACAACCCAGCATCAGGACTACTACCTCTTCCTTTGTGCAAGGAGAAACAGGAGGAGTGCTACCAGAGGCCTGAAAATGACCTCCAGCAGGCCACAAATGTGCACGTGTCTGCTCAAACTGTGAGAAACAGACTCCGTGAGGGTGGTATGAGGACCCAACCTACACAGGAAGGAGTTGTGCTCAGAGCCCAACACCATGCAACACGTTTAGCATTTGCTAGAGAACACCAAGATTGGCAAATTCCCCACTGGTACCTGGTGCTCTTCACAGATGAAAGCAGGTTCACACAGAGCACAAGTGACAGATGAGAAAGAGTCTGGAGACGCCGTGGAGAACGTTCATCATCTAGCATGACCAGTTTGGCAGTGGGTCAGTAATGGTTTGGGTTGGCATTTCTTTGCCACACAGCTCACCGTGTGCTCACTAGAGGTAGTATGACTTCCATTAAGAACCAAGATGAGATTCTCAGGCTTCTTGTGAGACCATGCTGATGTGATTGACTCTGGGTTCCTCCTAATGCAGACAATGCTAGACCTCATGTGGAAGGAGAATGTCAGCAGTTTCTGCAAGACAAAGGCGTTGATGTAATGAACTGACCCCCTGATCCCCAGACCTGAATCCAATCAAGCACATCAGGCCCACCTTTTCTCGGTCCATCCACCAACAGCAGGTTGCTCCACAGACTGTCCAGAAGTTGGTGGATGCTTTGGTCCAGGGGTGGGAGGAGATCCCCCCAGGAGACCATCCACGGCCTCATCAGAAACATACCCCGGCGATGGAGGACAGACATATGGGCATGTGGAGGCCACGCCCACTACTGAGACTCATTTTGACTTGTTTCAAAGACCTTGAAGTTGGATCAGCCTGTCGTGTGTTTTTAGAATTTAATTTTCAGTATGATTCCACAGCCAGACCTCCATAGGCCAATGCTTTTCATTTCCATGTATTTGTTGTGTGGTTGTGTTGTCAGCACATGTGACCTTGTAAAGAATAAAACATGACAAAAGAAACCTGCAGGAAGATCTGTTGGCTCTGACACATTTTCACCTCAGCAAATCTGGCTGTGTGTGAAGTTTGGACACTCCTGCAGTTTGACGTCTGCCCTCTGAAAACTGCTGGAGCGGGAACAAGGCACCAACTGTTCAGAGGAAGTGTTTAAAGAGCATGTGAGGTCACTGGGAAATCTCCAATGGCTCCTTTTCTTCTCACATAAACATTAAAAGATGACTAAATCACACTTTGTTTTTTGCTGCAGCTGTGCTGCCGTAAGTCTACGTTTTTTCTGACCACCTGCCTCCGCAGAGATGTGGCAGCAGACTGTTCCCTGTTTTCATGTTTAGACTGTAGCTGCTGTTCCTCTTTCAGCTTTTAAAGATGCTTCTCACTGAAACTGTAGGAAAACTCAAGCAGCTTGTGGAAGAGTGTCCACCCTGAGACTGGAAGGTTGTGAGTTCAAATCCACGTCAAGTCATACCACTGACTCGCTGGACACTCAGTAAAGGAGATAGATTGGGGGGATAAACCACCACATGGTTCCAGAGCCGGGCTCTGGCTGCAGCTCGCCGCTCCTCCAGGGGATGGGTCAAAGATGGAGAACAAACCTTTTTAATATGGGCCTCTAGATTTTGCACTTTTCTAACAAACAAATGATTTCTTTAGGTTTAAGACTTGCTTGTGTTTCTCTACAGAACCAGAGCCAGAAGACTCCAAGGAATTGTGTTGATTTCTGTTTAATTCCTGGTGGTTTTGTTGAATCCTGATGTAGTTTGTGGTAAACATCTGACAACAGTGAGTCATGATTTTCTGATCCTCAGGGCAGCAAAACCGTGGTTTAAGGCTCTGGTTCAGCTGCGCTCCCATCGCAGATGAGTCAACATTCGAGGATCTTTGTGAGCTGGAGCTTGAAGGCCTTATTAACAAAAGCACACAAAGTTCCAGTTGACGCTGTGAAAAGAAATGTTGCCTTTGTAGCTGCTCAGCGGCGTAAATCTTGTGACTCTTTGCCATAAAAGCTTCACTCTCAAAAACACGAACACGCTGGCGTTGTCAATACCGGACATTTGAGTCAACACCCTCGGCTCAATAGTTTGGGTGTGGGCACACACAGTTCCTTCCACTATTCAGAGTTTAATGACCTGGATCTATCAATGTGATGGTGAAAGTGCAAAAATGGCTTACTGCTCCATCATTTCTCTGCATTCAGCTGAACTTTAGCTGAACACTTCTCAGACCTGATGAGATTTCTTAAAATTGCATGATCAGTCTTTTACTTTCAGATTCAACCAGCAGGTAAAGTATGTTTTCTTCACTGTTGCATGAAGACTGGAGATTCCTTTCACAGAACTGTGTTTTGTGCTCAGACACTACATTTGGCTGAAATTGCTGCCATCCTCTTCACTGACTGACATAAAAATCTCTTCCTGTCATTTTTGATCATTTCCTTTTAGTTAGATTTCCTTTTTCTGCCCTGCCTTTAAAGTCCACTACGATTGTCCCGTTTTAGCCAAAATAAAAAGAAAACTATGTCATAGTTTCTGTAGAGCGGCAGGAGTTCACCAGAAAACCTCTGAGTTGTGGGCGGAACTGTTGCTCCAATTCCCATCATTCTGTTAATTTTCCTGCTAGCTTACGGTCCCCAACACCCCAAGCTAACATTAGCTGTGCCACAAGCTCGGAGTTATCCAGCTGTCCAGTTTTGAGCCAGATGCAAGGTCAGACGAGGGCCAAAATGAAGACGTACATGGATCTTTGTGTTTGCAAGTGGATGCATCAGAATGGAGCGCAGCAGGGAGACTGAGGCTTTTTCCAACGCAATTTTTTCCATCTGCTCCTGTTTCACCACAATTATAAAGAAATACTCAGAAACGTAGTTTTAATCCAGTTTTTAATATAAATGTCCTCTTTTATGAGAAGAAGGCTACAATAACATGTTAAAAATACTAAAAACATGCTTTTTGTTGGAGTAGATCTTTAAGGTAAAGCACAGATGGTGACATCAATGCTGAGACATGATGTGATGGCGTGACAGGAGAAGCTGTCAGCTCAGATCGGGAACAATAAACTGGATGATAGCAAAGCTCAAGAAGTTCTTGCATCAAGTGTTTGCTGCGCTTGTGTTTGCAACCCACACACTTCCTGTTTTGTTCTTTTTCTTAAACTGAAACTCCTCTACCTCTGCAGGCGGCGATCAGCTCTTCGCTGTGGGGAGGGGGCAGTCTTGTATCTGGGCTTCATCCACTGACCCCTCTGGCAGGTGCACAGTCATTGTACAGGCACGGATCCCCCCGAGAGGCTCCAGCACGTTGAACACCCGGTCCCACACGTCCTGCTCAGGATCATATCGCTGCACAATATCAACCATGCATCTGCTGTTCCAGGAATACCCCCCCACCACATAAATCTGCCCGTTGAACACCGTCACACCCACGTCGCTCTGACCCCGGGGCATGGGCGCCACCACCGTCCACTGGTCTGTGTCTGGGCTGTAGTACTCGCAGCCCAGGACGTCGTTGTAGTCGCTGGTGCCTCTGAAGTGATTTCCTCCCATGACATAGAGCCTGTCCCCCACTGTGCACATGCAGTGCAGCCCCCGCAGCTCCACCATGTCAGCCCGCTGGCTCCACGTGTCTGCGACCGGGTCGTAACACCACAGCTCTTTTTGGAAGGTGTCACGCGTGATCCCGCCTGTGTGCCCAGAAAACAGAGCGAATGTCAACATCACCCTCTGGTGTGACTAAAGTACAACTGCTGTGATTGATGCTAAAAACAGACTGAAAGGAGAGTTCCAATCAAAGGTCGGTCGATAATCTTCATCCATTTTTCTCCTGTCAGAGCAAGATGGATGAAGATCACAAAGCACCCACTTTTGAAAAAGACAAATGAACTTGATATTCATCAGTTTGCTTGTGTCATTACAACTAGTGGGAGATAAACTAAAGATGGCAGATAAAGTGAAAAACATCTGCTGGTGTGTAGGGTACACTTTCCTTCACTCATCATTGTTCTTCACAGCTTCTCCTTTTGCTAACACGTAAATCAGCCACGAGCTCTTCCCTTCCTATTTGCAACATCCTATTAGTAGTCAATGAATACAATCAAAGATCTACAAAGTTATATTGTGGAGAGTAGCATGGCTCAGGTTGATGATAACAGAATGCAAATGTCATGAATCTGCACTCAACCATGAAAGGACAAGAAATGAAGCCACAACTAGGTCAGCCAGCGCATCAGAGCCGCTGGTCTCACAGGCGGTTATAGCTGCACAGCCTGAAAGTACAAGCTACAGTTTTCTGAAATGTTCTGGTCTCGCTTCATGAGCTGGAGTTTCTTTTACAGCTGCTGCAGAAGCCGTGGTTTTTGATGCTTTGCATTTATGTCGGTGAAGGTTGTTATTCATCCAGCTGACATTGTCTTGAAACTGAATTATAGCAACTAGACTTCAGTTCGTCTTTGCATTTCTTTACAGCTGATTTCCTTTCATTTTTTTCCTTAATGATAGCTTAGTAAACGTCCTTTACCCTCATTTTATTTGGCTGCTAGATTGGTGGTAAACCCAGTAGTGTCTGACATTGTGTGACTTTACAGAAAAACATTTTAAAAGAGTGATTATCTTCATCCAAACACAAAACAATTGAAACATTTCATTGCTTGACTGGTCTCTACAGGAAGGGCTGAGAGAGCACAAATCACTGAGGGTTAGAACTTCCACCGTTCAGAGTAATGCTGAGCCAACATTACACCCAAAGACAGTCTCTATGTGGAGCAGCTTTTGTGACACTAAAACAAAGAGCTGTTCTGAATAGGCCACTCTGCTTTTTTGTTCCAAATGGTTTTCTTGCATTTGGAACATTTATGAACCTGCTCCATCACAGCAGTGAGGTTCCCTGCAAGTAAAACATAGTCCTAGCTTCTCAACCTCTGCAGCTGTCCTGAAATAACGTTTGCGTGGATGTAATAAACGTAAGCTGAAGTATTTATACACCTATGTAAGTTGTACGCACTTACTGTATGAAATACGATTGATGCTGTTGTACCGTGTCCTTATTCCACATTCTAGTTGTTGGTAAGGTGTGAGAATGGAACCCTTACTGACTGTGCTCAAACGCAGCATTTACAGGGTCCGTAGGTAATATGTAAGTGCCCGTAAAACGCCTGGCGATGTCCACACAAACTAAACTCGCTTACCATACCCTTGCATGTTGTTTAAATGTTTGCTACCACCTGTGGCCCGCAGTATGCCCGTAGAAACAATTGTGCAAGAACATTTCCTCTCAACGCGTTCATTGACTGGTTTACAACTTTCAGATTTCAGGCAGGCCATCTGCGCGCCCCGTACAGGTGTGCCCATTTTTATCCGTAAGCGCAGTTGTGACTCAGGCTTGTATTATTTTGGGCTCTTTTTTACTAACCAGTTCAAACAGGGTGTGAGTCGTTGTGTACATCTTTGTGTCCTTCATGTCCCACTCCAACCATGTTTATTTCTTTTTGTAAAATCCTTCCCAGCAGTCTCGTAATTGTGACTGTGCAGTTTTTAGCCAAAACCAAAAGGCCTTTGTTGTTTTTTTAACATGTTCTATCCCCAGCAGCAGGAGCTTATAGCAGCTTATTAGAAATGTAGTTCGTGTTTGTAGGCGGGACCGCCGGCTCGGAGCAGCCCCTCCCCCTGTCTGCACGCTCACGCGCAAGCTTATAGCCCCAAGCTAGCATCTATGCTACAGAAATAATGAATGAATGTAAAATGAATGCATGCAAGGAGGCAGAGAAGCGGAGTGGTAAGAGGGACTTTGGCACGCCCAGGGGGCAGTTGTGTCATTGGCCTCAGAAACAAAGTTTTAAATTGGAAATTATTTTCTAAAGGTCTTCTATTATGAAACAACGCTACAAGAACATGTTAAAAACCTCAAAAAGACGAGTTTCATTGAGTGGGTCTTTAAAGGGAATTCATGTAAAGATCTTCATGCAGTGCAGCAATAATGAAGATATAATGCAGAGACTAACCTTGTCAAACAGCTTCCAGTTCAACCTCATCAGGTCAAACCTGAGTCTGAAAGGAAGCTGGTTATGTTAGCCAAATGAAAGGGAGACATGAAGCTGATGTTCCCAGTAAGTGTTGATGGTGCTACAAGTCACAGCCAGATGTGAAACTCTGTCGTGCACAAACATTACATGACGGGTGTGTGTGTGTGTGTGTGTGTGGCATCACCGGCATGCTTGTGAACGATGCTTGTGTTTGTCTGCAGCTTTGGGGCTTTTCCTTGTGGGCCGTTTGTGGAGAGAGTGCGGTGCTGGCGTTTGGTTCTCGTTAGCAAAGATACTACAAAGCCACACACTGCAATGGTTGCAGTGAAACAGAAAAGCTCAGACAGTTTTAAAGGACAGTTTCCATTTTCTGCTCATATAGACTGTACATGATAAACGAACCTCAGACGCTTCAGAGAAGCACAGAAATGGACAAAGTCACGTTTGTTGATCAGCACCAAAGCAACAGAAGGAGAAGTGACTGTGACTCAACCGCAGCTTTTCAGCACTGCGGTGTGAAGACCTTGTTTCGAGTAGATTTCTTCCTGTCCAAGGTTGCTCAGCAACCAAGGTTAAAGCGGTTCATGAGACAAAACAGAACATAGAGTGAAGGTGGTTAGGGCTGCAACTTTAGTCCATATTATCTTGGTTTGAGTTTCCATCACAAGCTGCCACAGAGCTGCAGTTGTGAGCAGGTACAGTCAAAAACAAAAAAAACCCACCATGAATTGTCATGTTTTCACTGTTGCTAACATCTATGAAAAGTAAGACTGTTTTGATGCATAATTTCCATCTTCATGACCGGTTTTCATCTTTTGATAAATGATTTTTAAAAGGAGTGTAACGATGAATTGAAAAATGGGTTTTAATTCCTACAGTCCGACCCGATGGATCTGTCTGAGACAGAATTGACCTGTACCATTCTAAAATCATTTCAAAATGAGATGCATCGATAATCAAATGAATATTGGAAAATACCATTTGGATTGAGACATGGTAGGGTTATTTTACTAGAATGTAAAACACACATGTGATGCAGTAAAAGGGATCAGCCATCATTCCAGTCCAATGTGTGGAAACACTTTGAATTTACAAAGTCATGTGACCATACAGTGTGCTAGAATGTTCTAATAATGTTCCTTTGGATTATTCTGATGTGGAAAAACAACAGTGGAATGAACTTTATCAAACTCAAATGGGAATGGATTTGACATTCATTCTTGTTTACTTGTTTGTTTGTTCATATATTTATTTACACTTGATTATCTTGAAAGAAATACAAGGAATCTGGAAAACTTCAGTGTTCAGTAGCAGCTATTTATCTCTGAGTCACACTGTTGAAGTTCTGGATGAAGATGTTCTGGATCGGTTTCATTTCAGGTCTGTGAGTCGGATCGTTCAAAATGAACTGATAAACTATGAATCAGATTGTCAACCACAAATGATGAATGGAGTTGGTGTTAAAATGCATCGTTGCACCCCTAGATTTGAACCTTTTTGCATCCTGTCTTCCACATGTGTGACTTTAGTAGCAGGTTAGCATCAGAGTGTGGTTTAACAGCTGTGAAAAACTTAAGAGAGGAAGTTTGGTGAGACAGCTCTGTGTCAAAATTACAACCTTCTGATGTTCCTTCATCCCAAGCTCTGACAGAAGACAAGCTTTTCTCTTGATGCTTTTTACCTGAGTGGTGTCAATCAGCCACAAAGAGAACGGTTCTCATCCCACCTTATCTGTGTGAGATTCCCAAACAAGTTGAACTGGAGCTATGGTCTCTTTAAACGCTCAGAGTGAATCATCTGTCTCACACATGATTTAACGTAAGTAAGAGCTGACCTTCCACGGTTTAGGCACTAGGACTTCATGCTGGGACTCATTGAACAATCGGCACTGAGACTTAATATGCTGCTTAAAAACTTTGTCAGATTTGACAGAAAACTGTGTTTTGAATAATTTTGTCATCTTTGATAAACAAAAAACAGGCTTCAAGGTCAGAAGTGAGCACAACAGTGCACTGAAGCATAAAAGTCAACACAAAGCAAATCCTGAAATAAAGCAAAATGCACACAAATGAAGTCCAAGTCCTACTAGCTGTCACACATCTGGGTGTGTGAAATGTGTTCTCTGCTTTGGACCCATTCCCTGATGGGAGCAGTGAGCTGCAGACACAGCCACGTTCAGGAAGCCTTTGGTGGTTTAACCCTCCAATAATGAGTGTCAAGCAGGGAGACATTGGATCCCATTTTTAGAATCTCTGGGGTGACAGCCTGGATTTGAACTCACAACCTTCCAGTCTCTTTGTTTCTGAGAGTCACAGAAATATTTTAGAGTTTATTTACTGGATGATGGAGCGCAGGATTGTTAAACATTTAGTCAAGTTTGTTTGTAAAACAAAAGTTTTCCTGTTTTATGGAATCTATCAGATTAAAGGCTAGCAATGGAGACAAAAGGTTACAAGTATATTTAAGAGAAAAGAATATTAGTTGTGTTTTCAAAGCTGAGGTCAATGTGATGTCCACTTCTATGGACCAAAACTGAAAACTTGTTGACACAGAAAAAGGATATTTTTATGAAAAGGGAAATTTGCTAATTATGATTTATTTTGAAGTGTCTGAAGTCTGTTTTGACAATCAGTGATTACAGTTACGGTCACATATCCCAAAATGCCATTGAGTGGTGACTTAAATTCAAGTTTTCAGCAAAATCAGAAGGTGGGCACGCGGGCCAGAAGGCCAGCTGGCAGCAGTTCTGACTGGATGATGTGTAAATGTCTCCAGACGGTGGCCGTCCACATCAAGTGCCACTGGCCGCCTGGTAATTCAGGGGTATGTAAAAAGCGGGCCATTCTGCACGCCTGGCAGCTGCCATCTGCATTCAGGACCATGCTAAGGATTTTCAAAAACTCAGGTGGTGGCACGAAATCTTGAAAATCGTCATCGTCCCGATGGCAGTTGCATTTGTGACCGTGACCATCGGATGAAGCAAGAGCAGGGTGTGAAGGACTGAGGACACCCCCCCGACCTACATGCTCAGTGAGCTCCAACATGACTCACAAGACTTTGACCTGTCAAAGCAAAGCCTCAGGTGGGACACGTTTATTGATCCGAGTATGCTCCGCCCACCTCCATAATGCTCGAAAAAAGGGCGATTAGGTAGGGAAAAGTAACATAAGGGTTTGGGATGGATCCCTATTCCTGCTACATTTACTACATTTACATGGCTGCAATGCATTACTCACTGCACTGCGTCTTTTTAAGAAACATCAAACTCATTGGAGACGCCTTTAAAAGCTGTTCATGTTTAGTATCCAGTGCTGTGAAAGTCACTGAGCTGCTATTTTCAAGCCCAGAGACGTACAAAATACATGATGGATTTGACAGTAATTATTTGAGTTTTTCACTTTAGACTTTTGATGAAACTTTTATTCTTCATTTGTTAAAAAAAGACCACATTTACAGGAGTTTTTCTTTTAAACATGAAAGGACTTTGAATACTAAAGACAAAGATGCAGCACTAAAATCCAGATAACAGACATCAGTGTCTCACCTGAGATGTACATGAGGTCCCCGTGAACAGCGCCAGCATGTCCATAATGAGGCTCCACCATGTTGGACACAAAGCTCCACTCATTTTTCTTCAGATTGTAGCACTCTACTGTGTCTGGTAAGAACCACAGAGGGAGTCAGTTTTTTAACCAAAAGAAACCTTTTCATGAGGAGCAACACTTTATGGTCATTGGTGTTGCAGCTCACCAATCTCCCCAGAAGCGTTCCTTCCTCCCACCGCAAACAGTTTCCCCTTCAGGGCGCTGAGATGGAAGAAGGTCCGTTTGTCATTGAGGGACGCAATCTGAAGCCACTTGTTGAAACGCGGGTCATAGCGGTAAGCACTGTCTATGGCTGTCTTACCCTTTGTGTCATAGGTACTCTGACCTGGAGACAAGAAACATGTTATTGTTTACATTTAGACCTTCAGTTCCACCATTCTTTTCCAAAATGATTTAATAATTACAATTTTTATTCATGTCTACTTATGGGAAGAAATGTCCTCAAAAGCACACAGCATGAGCTTTGCCTTCATCTATGGACCATTGAGCTTTAAGCAGCGTGTTTAAGTGTCACAAACATACAACTCATTCTAGTGCCAACTCGAAATGCTCTGACCTCCAACTATAAAGAGGAAGCCCCCCAGCAGGGCCACCCCATGCTGGTACCGTGGCACCTCCAAGGGCTTCAGGGCTCTCCAGTGGCCGCTGTTCTCGTCATACAGTCTCAGCTCCCGGCTCACTACCAGCTGCTGCCGCATGACTCCGCCCAGGGCCAGAATGTGCGTGGCGTCTGATCGAATCTGTGTTCGCTCAGTTTGCAGTGCAGGCTGCATGAATGGCATCATCTGGTAATTGCTGGCCTCCAGCAGGAGGTTGACGCAGGCCGTTTCCGAGCGCATCATGGACTCGCTTTCGTCCTCATCATCCTGAGAGATCTGGATCAGCTCGCTGGGGCTCATGAGTGGAAAACGAATGTGGCGCATCAGGGCGTAAACCGACTTTCTGCGTTTGGGAGGGTCATGCTCCAGCCATCCTTTGGCGATGTGGAAGAGCTCCAGCTCAGAGAAACCCCTCAGCGAGTTGCTGGCCAGAGCGTTGGCCATGCTGGTCTCAGAGAGCTGCAGGTAGCGGTCGGACTGCACCAATGCTGACAGGTTCTCGCTCACAAACTTACCTATAGTTAAACATACAGTCATTATTTTGGATTAAGCAACAGAAGAATGATCCAAACATACAAATACTTTGTACAACACATTACATTCACACTGCAGTTTATACGTAAATGAGATTTACAACAAAACCCACAGATCTAGAATTTCTTTAAAAATGCTTTTAACAAATACTTTGGGATTTAAAAAAATAAATCTTTTTGCTCAAACTCCGATCAAAGATGCTGAGATGCCTTCCACCACTCACCAACATTTTGCTGAACGTCTTCCAAAAGCAAGTCTTTAGCGATGTGTTCAACTTCCACACAGTTATCAATCGTGATCTGGGTTAGAAACAGACACACATTCCACTTGTTCATTACAAGACATCTGTCCTTCAACAACATCTTCATCAAATCCAATTCAGCTTGGAGATCTGACGAAGAGGAGATGCATGTGACTCACCTCACTGCTCAGAAGCTGGTTGCAGAAGCTGAGAACAGGTATGACCTGAAGGAAGTTTGCGGCCTCCAGTGTGTCCTGCAGGTTGCCCATGTCCAGGATGACTTTGGATGTGTAGATGAACTCAATGATGTTCTTTAAGCCCGTCTTAGTGACCCCATGCAGTTTGATCTCTCTCATCTCCTGCTCCCTCATGCCTCCTGAGTGAGTGAGAAGGGACAAAAACAAGGTGAAGGTGTTAATTTGCATCAGTCCAGAGGATATGTCTGCAGTGGGACTGATGTGACTCAGTCAGCATGTCTGATGCTGCAGGGACAGGAAGCTTAAATGTCATCATTGTACAATTTTAGGGCTTTAGAGCTTCACTCTGAGGCATGATTTAAATGTCTACTTTGAAGCTGCAACTGAAAAAAGGTTTATTACAGAAGTGACAGAAATCACCACGCATTCCTGTGTTTTGCTTTAGAGAATCCTTGTTTGATGTGCTGGTTGTGCTCTCCAGCCTCCTGACCTATTTGAAGAAAAATCTGCACTATTTGGTGACCTTCAAAGTTCTGTCGGTATTTTGAAGTCTTTTAAAAACAACAAAAACCAAAATCAGTTTCAAGTCTTTATATAAGGTTTATGATCTCTGTGTGCTTATGTTTTAGCTGGAAAATGGTTGCATTGATACGTGCACAAAGAAGTTGTGACTTTACACATTCCTCATAAAGAAAGGAGTGTGTAGTTTTCTTGTCTTTTACAACACTAAACTCTTTACATCCTGCCCCTGAAAAACAAAACAATTGAATTTGCACCACAATAGATCTGTCAAAGTAAAAGCCTTAAACTCAGATGTTTTTAAAACATTTTGCAAAAACGTTTTTACAAGTTTAAAATGCAAATAATCCTGAATGTAACCATGGGAGATGAAGATTTGTTGGGAATTATTTTGTGTAACTTTCTTCAATTTGTGTTTTGTTGTTGTTGTGAGAAAATGTTTTACCCAGAGTGATACTGTAGTGCAAAGGAAAACAAACGTTTAAATAGATCTTTCAGGAATGCATCAACTTCTTTTGATTGTTTGCTTTCGGGCAGCAATAAGCTGATGTGCCTCAGCAGAAGACTCAGACAGAGTTTATAGATTAGTTCAGTCACCCCGTCTCAGTCTAGAAAGCTTTGCTCTTTTCTTCTCTTTTCTTCGTTTAGCTTAACTTGCAGGCTTTTGGACAGAATTGAAAGGTAAAAAAAAATGTTGGTGAACAGTAACATTGCTGGATTCTGCTGGCAGTGGACTGTAGGTTTCCCTCCTGCAACACAAACCTGTGAACATGGCTTTGAAGTAGTCGCTGCATGAAGCCATGATGACTCTGTGCACCGGGAAGGTTTCTGTACTGTCTCCAGGAACCAGAACCACATCACACAGAGTCTCATCGCCCCGGAAAACATCAAAGCCCTGCATGGAAAACAGAAAGATTTGTGTGGATGGGATGCTTTCTGAATATTATCATGTTCCATCCATCCATCCATTTTCTAAACCCGGTTACAGGGCGGCAGGAACCTCAACCGGCCGCTCAGTAGCCGAAGACTGTTACAGGGCTATGATCATTGGACAGAAGACTTAATGTATCAGCAGCTAACTGTGAAGCAGCTAAGTGAATTCTCCTGAAGGCTGTTTAGGGTCACTATTTACCATCAAAGTTTCAAGAAAGGCTTTAAAATTGAAAACAGCGTTTGAATTGCTTTGCAAAGATCTGTCAGTGTAATGTAGACTGTTAGAGCATAACACCAATCAACACAACACGGGCAGACCCAAGGTCCAGTCAACACAGCCATCACCAGCACACACACACACACACACACACACACACACACCGCACAGTGCCAACAGCCACTTCTGGACACACTCTAAAATCATAAACTGTTTCATTTTCTGGGTTGTCTTTAGCTTTTTTAGTAAATTGGAGATTTTGTCTGCAGCAATATTGCAAAAATGATCCCTGCAGGAAGTTCTGCTCAACTGAACTATTGTTGAAGAGAACAGAGAATCCAGAATCCAGCATGAGGCGTACCTGCAGCACAGCTGCTCCATGTTCACTGCTGCTGAACACCTTGGAGAGCGGCCGGGGGGGTAGCTTGGGCTTGGTTGCTTTGTCGGGCCGCTTAGGGGGTTTCTCTGCTGACGGTGGGAGAGAAGAAGGAGCTGCAAGAGGGGCTGGAGGTGGAGCTGGAGGCTGATAAGGAGCTGGTGGAGACCTCTCATCTGAACACAGATGAAAATGAGTAAAAGAAGGAAGTGATCAAATCAAAGTTGTTTTCTTGTTGATTGAAACCTCATGACCTCCTGAGAAATTAAGCCACAAGGTCCAATGAGACAGCTGTGGCTGTGATATTGGGCTATATTAATAAAATGGAATTGAACTGAAGGTGTTCCAGAGCAGGATGTTTCAATCATGTGGACAACAAAGCAGTAGAACTTGCTGTTAAAGTAAAATGTTTCTCTTTAGATGGAAAAAAGTCAAACATTTAATGTAGAATTTGTCACGTTAGCACAGAAGTTAAATAAACAGCTACCTTGTGGGGGAGGGGGGGGAGGTCTTTCTGGCTGAGCTGGAGGTCTCTGAGCTTCCCTGGACCGGTGCCTGCTGCCCAAGCGGGACAACCTGTGGCTCAGTCGGTTCGAGCCGCTTTCTAATCTGAAAACAGATTAAGTTTGGATTAAGTTTATCAGTGAACACCACAACAGAGACCAGATCACTTTGGGAGGCTGATCTGTGCTGATTGTATCAAATCGACCTTAACTACAGAAAAAATCCACTTGTGCTGCACACGGAGACACTGTTGGAATACTGTACTCCATTGGGTCATGTCTTCAAGTTTAGTTGAAAATCTCAAGACTTTGCAACCTGACAGCAGTCAGTTTGCAGCCAGCCTGCGCTTTGTGGATTACAAATGTTGGACCTGTCACAAAAGCAGAAAAGTTGCACATGCGCACTCATTTGGAAAGTCGAGGACTTTCCCGGTAAAGCCGTGTTCTCAGGTCTGGTCAGCACAGCTTCCTTTTCCTCAACTTTTCTCTGGACTTTACTCGTCCCCTTCATTACTCGTCCGTGTCGCTTTAATCTGGAACAGCGGCTGACGGACGCCTCCGTTCAGCTCTCTAAATCTGTTTTATGCTGGGCAGACCATCAAACTGCAGGAGCGTTCAGCTTTAAAAACACTCTCCTGCTCAAACTCACAAGAACTTTAAAAAGATAATACAAGCATAAACAAAAGAGAAAAAATCTGTCCGAATGTTTTTGAAACTGGCCCCCCACCCCAAATGGGATTAACCTTTAACCTGTGAACTGACTCACACAGAGCATTCCAGCTTCATGAAGAACCTGTGAAAGTTCTCAAGGAAGCTAACTAACTTTGCAGTCTCTCAATGAAAACCTGCAACATTCAGAGGAGATGCTGGAGGGCAAAAGTGCCTCACCCCATTTCATTGGCTTCTTGAGGCTGGGGGTTGCTGTGGCGCCGGTCAGACTTCCTGCAGGGAGAGAAGGAGGAGCTTCAGACGGATGGAAACACAGGACAGTGAAAGTGAGTTACTTTCAGGAAGACTCAAAACTAGTTCAGAAAAGCGCTTTGTTTCTTGAACTCAAACTTTAAAATTAAGTTCTGCAGCATTTCTGTACATTTCTTTTGATTTCCAGCAGTGAGGTGCTCCCTTACCGATCCCAGAGCACCTTCATCTTAAACGTTCCCGTTTCAACCTTAACAGTCTTCTTTGTGCCGCCATGTTTTTGCTTTATGTTTATGAACAATCCTGTTTGACACACCAGCAGTGTTGTTCAATTACATTTAAACTGAAACACATTACAGAATACCCGCGAGCTTAATTAATTAATTAATTAATTTTTTTTAACTTGTCCTGTCCAACAGCTGAGCAAACAGATATGAGCTGAGAGCCTCTTGCATTAGACAGATTTTACTCTTACAATCAGGGGTTATAAATCATAGGTTACACAAAATGTATGTTGGTATGAGCCCCTTTTGTAATTTAAGCAAAACTTTATTAATATTAATTTTGTTTGTGTTCTTTTTGGTGGACCGGACGGAAAAGGAAAGGGGGAAGAAGGGGGGGGGGGGGGGG
>BSAI01000129.1:278233-307135 GCA_036245035.1 Adrianichthys oophorus | reverse complement strand
TCCCCACACCAAGACACCCGCCGAGGCGGCAGCGCCGACCAGGGCCCACCCCCGCACCCATACTGTGGGGTCAATGGAGGAGATCCACCGGCCAGGCAGCCCGGCCAAGCACCCAGACCAGGGCCTGCAGGACAGCCACACGGGCCCCCAACATCCGAGCACAGTGAGGTACGGAAGCGCAGAGCGCAAGGCCCAGCCCAGTCAGGAGAGCAGCCCTCCCACCGCGCCAATCGGCCCAGCGCGGGACCCCACCCCCGAGAGCCCCACCACCCCAGACAAGCAGCCCACCACCACTCAGGAGTTCTGAGCATCCCCCCACCCCAGCCCCAGGTACGAGCTGGGGCCCCCATGGGAGACCCGCTCCAAAGCTCCAGGCAGCTGCGGAGATCCAGGAGAGAGCACGATGGGGGTCAGCTACCCCCATCTAGAGGAGGGATGACCAAGAGAAATGGGGGTCCCCAAGTAAAAATTGGAAAATAAATAGAAAACTTGAGATCTGAGTTTCTCCTAAAGACAAAAAAGCTACCTAACCATCCATCCACCATCCATCTATCCATCCATCCACCATCCATCCACCATCCAATCATCCATGCATCCATCCATCCATCCACCCATCCATCCATCCATCCATCCATCCATCCAACCATCCATCCATCCATCCACCATCCATCCACCCATCCATCCATCCATCCATCATCCATCCATCCAACCATCCATCCATCCATCCATCAATTTAGACTCATCAGTTCACCTGTGGAGCACACTGAAGGAATCCAGCTGAAATTTGAATCTGGACGTTCTCACTGTGAGGCAAGGGCAAGGCTGCTAACCACTGCGGCGCCGTGCAGCCCCCTTTTCCAAACATGCAACATTAATGCAGCCATTTTCTCAGTAGTAGGACAGGGTGAAACCCTCTTCTCAGGAGACTGAGTCATGATCACTTATCCATGTAAATAAGTGGTGACAAGTTTCAAGAAAGAAGATTTAAGTCCAGCTGAAATGACCTCAACCTGAAGACATCACCTGGATGATTGAAACAAACAGAAACAGATGGCTTGTTTTGACCCTTCTTACTGTTGGTACCACTTGGTCAGATTTGAATACTTGCATTTCTGTTGTAATAAAGACATTACCAAACATGTCATGAGTATTACTCTTAGGTCATAGACATGGTCGAAGCAAAAAGGTTGTTTGTTACTGTAATCCATTACTTGTATTATGAGTTACAAATTACAAGACACAGTTACAATGATTTAGTATCTTTTAGTCTTTGCTGCATATTTACCAAGAATCCTATTCTCTTTCTAATGATCACTTGTTCAGTTTGTGCCAAAAACACAGTGGAAGAATATTCTAAAGTTATTGCTCACTAAGTTACATTACTGTAATCTTAGTACTTTTTGAGATAATTGAAAGTTTGGTCTAAGAGCTTTATAAACTACAATTGAAATCATTTTATTATCTTTAAAATAGTAGAATAAGCAATCCAATAAAAGACAGGATACAAATATTATAATAAGAAGAACTAGATTTGAAAACTGTATCGAGCTCTAAGGAGCTGTCTTCATCGCATAGTGAGCTGCTTTTTAAGCTTTCACGGTCAGTTTGGTAACCTTACAAAGCCGTTTATGCCAGCTGTTTCTTCAAGCCTTTTGAAGATTTACATGGTTAATTATGGTTTTGATAGCTGTTTATAGCTTTCACAAGCGTTTGTTAACCCCAAAAATGTTTTTATTGCTCCTTCTAGATTATCTTCAGAAAAGCCAGGCCTTTTACATTAGGCTATGAGGCATCATTTTAAGGGCTCATGGGTAATTTCATGGTCTCATTCATTTCCTATGAGTCATTTTTGTCGGAAAAATATTAATTACAATTAAACTATTTCAGCTTTTAGCACCAAAAGAACACTTCTCACAATGGAGCTCCACAAAGTTCTTTTTGATTGTATCTTTATAGCTACTACCACTGAGGAGGAGATGCTTGCCAAAAATCCTGAGGAATAATAATTTAATAAATTTGTGGGAGAACATACTCTGATTGCCTTCAGCTATCAGATGAATATAATGAAGAATTACAACATACTTGGATTGCTTTCAGCCGTTCTTTTGTTTTGTTTTCTTTCAGCAATCAGACAATAATAATAAATAAAAAAAACAACATACTCTGATTGTTTTCAACAATCAGAGTATGTTACAATAATTATATTATTAGTTTATTTAATATTCTAATTCAATAATTTGAAGAAAAGTAATTATTAACCTTTTGATCGTTTGAACATCTACTGATTTTTTGAAAACATTTAGATTTTTTTTCTTTCAAGCCATCTTCACATGAATGTCATCTTTACAAAGTCATTTTAGTTTTTAGATTTACTCCGTTCTTTGGTAAATTTGTAATCTTCATGCTTTACCTCCAAAGCTAACCCTTTCATTTAAACATTTATCTTTAGAACACCTTTTTGCTGCAGTTTTTTTTTTTGCTCTTCTCTGAAGCAATACGAATATGTAAAAGTTTCTTTTTGGAATGAGAAACAAAGCAGAAAATGACCCCTGGAGCACGAGGCAGTGGTCTGCAGACTCTCTGCAGGAGTAGAATGATTTTAGTCAGATTGGGAAGGAAATGATCACAGTTTTTTAATGCTGGAAGAAGAACATCCGTTTGACTTTAATGCTCTTTACATTGTTGTCACAGAAGCTCAACTAATGAGATGAACTTGTTTAAATTCACAATATAGAGCCGAAACCAATGCAGCGCAGAACTCTCCCAGCAGCTGGGATGTATGCACATGTATGTACACGTTCCTGACATGCTGTTCTGCTGTTAATGCAGCGGCATTAAATGGAGTCTCGCCTGAAACATGAAAACCATAATGGAACAAAAAAACCTGGTTGACCTACCGAGAGGAAAGCTTCCTCAGCAAACTGGAGCCGAGGCCTCCCTCCAGTTTGTTAGTCTCTACAAGTACAACTCTGAGAAGATGACAGAAGAGAAAATGTCTGCTGCAGCACACCACGTCCGCACCGCTGCTGAAGCTTTGGAGCTTGTGAGGAAACATCATCACCTCTTTAGACTAACCGAGACCTCAGCCACTTCCTGTGTCACTTCTCCTTTTCTGGCTGTTCCGTATCTGTATGTTGTGCGCTGAGCTCGCTCACACGTTGTCACTGTGAAAGAACTTGCCTTAAAACACGACGACTAGAAAACCTGATTCTGATTTCCATATGGAGGCTCTTTCTGATGCTCTTCAAAAATAGAAAATGTTTGTCATCAAAAATCTAGGGAACAAAAAAACTTGACCTTAATAGTTATTTATTAAAGCACAAGCCTGAGTATAGTATTAAAGTATAGTATAGTATTAAAATGTAGCGTTTCAATAAACCAAGTTTAAAAACATCATTATAAATGTTTGCATTCATTCCACTTTAAAACCCCCTTTTGATTATTACTTGAATGTCCCATCAGCCCCCAACTTAACCACATCAAGCTGACGTGAGCTCAAACTGCATGACTCCCCCCCACCCACAACAAACACCCAAGTCTGGAGGGAGTTTGAGTTACGGAGCCTCGCTGAGACAAGCTCTACGTGAAACATTTCTTTATCGTTTGGCTCTTTTCATGTCTCGTCATTATCAATATAGCTTGGAAGTGCAGAGAAACATGGCCGCCATTCCTGATGAGTTGCTGGTCTTTTTCTCCTCAGTGCTGCCCCCTGCTGGCAGGCTAGAGCCTAGAGAACTGGATGAGGTTCCTGTTAATTTCACTGATGTTCCTGCAGCCTGCAGCACAAACACATCAGAACACATGAGCAGAGCATGTCAGTGTTGTAATCCTGAACTGAAGGACTGCAGAGAGACCCACTCACCCGATAAAGTCATGGACAGACGGAACTCATCGTTTAGAATTTGGAGCACCTCCCTCACTCCTTCCTCCCCCTGACATATCAGGAAACAAAAAGTGGGTTTGGATTGCGACACTTCAGTCATGACATGCAGTGGATTATCTGAAGCCGGACTTATCTTATTGTTTTATGTTCTTACAAACTGTTTTTTTTTTTTTTTTTTTCATTTTAAAGCTAGTTCTTTGCACTGTTTTGTTTAATACAAATTACCTTGTATGCAAGTCCCCACACTACTGGGCGTCCAATGAAAACACACCTGGCCCCCAAGGCCAGTGCTTTGAGCACATCACTTCCTGTCCTGATCCCCCCATCCACATAGACCTCGATCCGGCCTTGCACGGCATCCACAATCTCTGACAGAGCATCTATCTGTGGAGAGGAGAGGAAACAGAAAGAAAACATTGAGTGTCCTGTGCATTTATCAGCAGTGAGTCACTTCTTCTCAGATATTAGGATGTCGGAAAGCTTTTATTTTGGGAAAAAGGGCACATCAGTGATGAATGGGACTTGACTGCGAAACACCGGAACACTAAACTGCTGGAGCATCATTGGTGTGTCCCAGCTGATGTGAGACAAAGCCCGTTGATGCAGGAGGAACTGATGTTCAGACTGATGTTCACATGTATTTGGAATCAAATCCTTCATTAAGGAGGCAGAAGCATTACTTCAGGACTCACCGAGGCGGGGCCTCCATCCAGCTGCCTCCCTCCGTGGTTGGACACGATGACGCCCTGGACGCCGTGCTCCACAGCCAGCTCAGCGTCCTCCTTGGTCAGGATACCCTTGATGATAACAGGGAGGCGCGTGATGGACTGTAGCCAGGAGACGTCCTTCCAGCTGATAGAGGGGTCCAAGGTGTTGGCTGGTATCCCATACTCCTCTGGGACGCTGGTTTCCTGCTGTGAGTGCATGAAGAACAAACTGTCGTTAAACTCCAAATTTAAAACGGAATTTTTAAAGCTGCAATTTAGCGGATTGCTATTTTCTGTGAAGCAGAAGAATTTGACTGTAGTCCAGACAAGAACACACAGACATTCCAGACAGAAAGGCAGCTATAAACACAATCAGCAAATCAAGGTGACATCATATCTGAAAGCTCCGACAGTCTGAGAAAAGTTGGGCCCAAAGTTGCTTCATTACCTGGAACATGCCTTCAAAGTTCTTGACCTTGAGGTGTGGCGGCAGCTTGAACTGATTGCGGATGTCGTTGCGGCGCTTCCCTGTGTATGGGACATCGACTGTTAGCACCAGGGCCTTGTAGCCCAGCGACTCTACCCGCTGAACGATCAGCTCCGACAGCTTCCTGTCCCGGTACACGTAGAGCTGGAACCAGCGGTAACCGCCGGGCGCCGCCACTGCGATCTCCTCCACAGAGCAGGTGGAGTACGTGCTGGTGATGTAGCAGGTGTTGACACTCTCTGTGGCTGTGTGGAGAAATAAGCACAGGAAGCTAAATAGGAATCTATGAAAAAGATGTGAAAGTCTGAACCTGACGAGCGACCTCCACCATCATTTTATTGAACTATAAAGACAGAACAAACAGACTAATCCAGCTTCAGTCAGCAGGGACTCAAATGATGAAGCTTAGACAAGACAATGAAGTTCCTATAGTCTCTGAATAAACAACTAAATGTAACCAAGTACACAAAAATAATCTCCTGGTTTGCCCTGATCTCAGCAATGCTTTATGCTGCCACCTAGTGTTCATGATGAATACTAATGTGTGCAAACCTTAAATCAGATGAGGATTAAAGAAAGTTTAGATTAGCACTAAAAAAAATCCTTTTTGTCCTTAATTAGAATTTAACATTCTGTCTCCTGGAATTCTGCAGCTACGAGAATTACCATAGCAGTCATTCTGACTGCTTGGACATTATTTGTATACAATTAGGATTATGGGCTGCACGGTGGCGCAGCGGTTAGCGCTCCTGCCTCACAGCAAGAAGGTTCCCGGTTCAAGTCCTGGCTGGTGGACCTTTCTGTGTGGAGTTTGCATGTTCTCCCCGTGCATGCGTGGGTTTTCTCCGGGTACTCCGGCTTCCTCCCACCGTCCAAAAACATGCTTCATAGGTTAATTGGTTTCTCTAAAATGTGAGTGTGTATGGGTGTGTGATTGTGGCCTCTGCGACAGACTGGCGACCAGTCCAGGGGTGTACCCTGCCTTCACCCATGAGTAGCCGGGTTAGGCTCCGGCAACCCCGTGACCCCGAAAGGGATAAAGCGGATTGGAAAATGAATGAATGAATGAATCAATCAATCAATTAGGATTATATTGAAAAGACCTATTTAGGAGAACAGGTAAAAACACATCAGAACACTAAATTAAAACTATTAGGATTGAGTTTTTATTTTTTCTACCTTGTAAACTACGAATACAGATTAGAGCAAAGAAGGCGTTTAGCTCATCCACAATCATTTCGCAAAAACGCTTGTCTCTGACTCTGTGTTCCCATTGACATGGGGTTGATTTAGGATCAGCTTAAAGTGAATGAAAAAAAAGACTGCAAATTTAAAAAAAAGAACATTTCAAAACAAGACCCTGTGAGTTTGAATTTCTTTTGAAAATTTGAAAATAAAATAGTAAACTTGAAAGAAATATTGAACATTTGAAAAAAATTTAAAACTTGAATGAAAAGAAATATTTAAACCTAAAATTATACATAATTTTTAAAAAGTAATGTTTATTTGTATTTTTAACTTCTTTTTTTTTTTTTGTTTCTTCCTCTTTGCTTTCATCCAAGCTGATCCTTTTTTTACGTAGGGGCGGGGCTTCAAGCTCTTTGGCTACCGGGACATTTCCCGCGAGAGGACTCCTCACGACACATTTTCAACACTTTTCTTTAGACTCACATGAACACAAACACTTTTCTCTCGTGTTTAAGCTCTCAAAGGTCATTCCTTCATAGAAAATAGGTCCAGTATCAGAATAAAAACGAGAATCTAATCACATGAAGATTAATGTAACGTTGCTAAGCTGCACTCGCTGCGTCTCAGTGACACCAGAAGAGGTTGATTGACAAGCTTAACAGCAAAGTAGCACTGAAACACATCGACCAACCAGCAGACAGCGATATACCGAGGGAAAACTGTACGGTAGTGACAATACTCCCCCAAAGTTTGGTACATCAGAGTGTGGCACATGAACAGCCGCTGATCCGTTGTTGGGTTTAGAATGATACTATAACTAGGTTTAAGCGTCAGAGAGCATAAAAAACCAGAAAGACAATAGAGACGGAGAAAGTGTATCAAACAGTGAAATATGATACCCCTGGTAAAAAAAAAAGGCAGTCCATTTGACTGCTTTTGGTGATTTGAGGTCGTTTTACTCATAACTCTTTTGTGTTTTGAAATTTTAATGTTAAAACAATGTGAAACTAAAACATACACATATTTAGGAAAAGTCAGGGACACACGCGTCCATGTGTTGTTTTATAACAAGTTATGACATTCCAAACCTTAAAAGCAGTCAACATGACTGGAGTTCTAGTGTTAAGCTGCTACTTCTATGAACTCCAGCTTTAGAAATACTTCACGATCCAAGAAAAGACATGGAAACAACAACGGATCTAAAGATTAAAGAGACCCACAGTGAGTGATTAAGGACTGGATATGGTGACACAGACTAGTGCACAGCATTGACTGTCTATCTGAGAACTGGACTGAGTGACCCCTCCCCCTGGCACTCCAAACAGGAAGTACCTGCTGGCTCCAAGAAGCCAAAATCCTTCTTTAGAGAAAGTAACAGCTATCACTCCATCATTCTGTTTGTCAGAACATCCATTCTTGCCGTGACAGCATTTTTAACAGGTTCTTGATAATCCTGTGTTTTTCATGATTCTTTTGTTCTGTAGTTATAAACTGACCAATCAGATGCCTCCATAAAAGTATTGTGCCTGATGGTCCCACATTCAAAGTTCAAAACAGTTGATAAATTCTCCACTGTCAAAAAGCAGGAGTGTGGACTTTCAACAAGCTCACTCCTGATTGGTGAGAGTGGTTGCCATGAAAACACTGACTCAGACCAATCACTGCTTACTGATGTCATCTGGCTCTAACATGGGGGGCTTCCATTACCCCAAAAAATAGTAACTGAATGGACTTTATTTTGTTGAAGCCCGAAGAAAACCACTTTCTGTGGGTGATGTCACACTCGCTCGCTCCAGTTCTCACCCAGTCAGTGGTGCACATACAGAACCAAACCCACGCCATCATGAAGTCTGCTGCTCCTGCATGGGCTGCAAACACACACAGCCACCCACCCACACCCACACAGCCCTCACCCCGCGCTGTGGCTACCTCCCCCTCATGCCAGGCCAGGCAGTGAAATGCTGTAGGTGCAACACCAACAGGAAAGCTGATCTCCGTCCCCTGCACGGTGGTGCGAGTGTCACTGACTGACACGTCCCGCAGGATACGAGGCCGCAGACGAATCCTGAGGAAAAGGACAACACCACATCAGCTGTTGAACATTATTACACAACTGCACTATACTGTTGCATAGACTTTGTGTTAGTTTGTAGTTTTCAGGTGAAGCCTAATCGACTCTTCATCAAGTTTTTAAGTGAAGCAATAAATCCACAGAAGAACGCTCAATAAAGAATCACAGGATGGTGAAGCAAGAACGTCACTGAACTAGCAGAGAACATCCAACTCCACCTGTTCTGGTTCTGTAACAAAAATACAAAATCTGTGTCCAACCTGCAATATTATAATCACAACTTGCTTTTCAAAACTCTGAAGGATTTAAGTGTTGGAAAAAGTCATAAAAGTAGAGACACATGACTGCTAAGCTAAGAAATGCTCCTTAAGAATTGCTCACTGACATGTTCTTATTCAATACTTTGATCAGCTGGAGTTTTGGTGTTTTAAACACCTATCTTTGCACAACTCTTGCATTGATGGAAAGAATATTTGACAGCATTTAGGGATAAAACTGTGTTTCTGAGAATGTCTTTACTCAAAGTGTGATGAATCAGGAGCAGACAAAAAAAAGTATTTTGAAAAAACTCAGTTTCGATGCAGAAACGGAAGTGGGCGGGGCAAAGTCTCCCTGCTCCGCTCCATTCGGATGCATCTACTTACAGACAAATGCATTCATTATTGTCTCTCTTTTCCTCAGCTGAGCTGGAATCTGAATCAAAACTGTGAGGCTGGACAGCTCGGACATTTCTTCTATCACTCAACTTCAAGACAACACCACCTGGACAACTGAGAACCTTCACCAACCCACCAGTGTTGCACTGCTAATATTAGCTTGGGGTTGTGAGGGGCTGTAAATTAGTGGGAGATCGTGTAAACAAAGGGATGCTGGGACATCAGCAGAGGCTTCCTTCCATGCCAACAGTCCCTCCCACAACTCAGTGGCGACTGGCGAGTTTGAGATGAACTCCTGCCACTCTGCAGAAACTATGTCCTGGAAAATGAAACAGGTTTCTTGATTCTGGAAAAATTGGCATAATCCTAATTATAAGACTAACTTGGAGCGCTAAAGAATTGATCAACAGATGACTGGAGTGGGAGTTTAACAGAAAAGCTTTAGCGTGAAGCATGAGGTCAGGTGAAGGTTGGCTGAAACTGGGACCGGCTGATGAGCAAAGAAAAACCTGAAGGTGACGCAGTTAGAATCCAGACTTGGATCAGACGGTGACTCCAAAATGTTTTTTTTAATAAATGTTAGTCCATTCTTTCAACGTCAGAGACCACTAAACCTTTAACCGCAGCAATGGCTGCAGGATTATCCATCACACTGTCTTATTTTATCAAGATGAGTTTGATGTTTTCTTACTTTGAAGGTGTAAAAGGTTATAGAGATGTTTCTCCTTCTTTAGAGTGGAAGGGTTAGAAATTGGGATTATTTTCGGTCTCATCACATTTTAGAGGTGGAGAACCTAAACCTGCAAGGAACCCCCGGGCACCAAGAACACATGCATTGAAAACCTTTGACATGAGGAGACCATGCATGCATGCACCAAAAGAAAGAGAGAGGAAACAAATCCTTCTCGTGGTGATGCAACATCAAAAACTGTTCCTCTGCCTCACCACCTGGGGGGGGGGAGTGCAGGGGCAGCCATGGATTAAACCCAGAAGTCTGTCAGCCATTAATGGTCAACACAACGGTGAGACGAAGAAACATCAATCACACCAGTGCAGTCCACAAACAGAGAGTCCTAACACTAACTGAGAAAAACTGGAGGGATGTTGTCAAAGTTTATCATGAAGACATTAAAAAACAGCTTTTTCCATGTTTGTATTTGGCATTGACATACATACATATCTATATATATATTTGACATATGCATGTGGGGTTTTTGAGGCAAATGAAATGTATTGTTAGTTTTTATTTTAAAGCATCACAGTTTTATTTATAAAATGACAGTTTTCTTCAGTCAAAAACCCAGAATACGTAAAGGCAGTTTTTCATGAACTAGTTTTGGAGGTGAAATAAAAAACATCGGCAAATGTTCAAAATGTAATGTTAAATCATTAAAAGGTAACTCATGAGCTCCTTTCAAATCAGTTTGAACAAACGTAATCCAAACAAAACACAGAAACCTGACAGAAGCAGAAGTTCCTATGAACAGACCCCCCCATACACACAAACACACACACACACAAACACACAAACACACACACACACAAACACACACACACACACACACACACACACACAAACACACACACACAAACACACACACACACAAACACACACAAACACACACACACACAAACACACACAAACACACACAAACACACACACACACATACACAAACACACACAAACACACACACACACACCATGTTAAAGATTGACAGAAGTGTAAATGTTTTCAAAACTGGACATATGAACTCTGTGCTACAAAAACAGCAACCAAAGACACAAACATTTGAACAAAGCTTCTCATAAGAGAAACGAAGCAGGAAAACACGTGGGACCAAAGGAATGCAAGCTCTTTTCAGATTTCGTGGTTCTTGGTCATATATTGTGTTGTTTTTGTTCATCTCTGTCATACAATTCTGATTGTAAAGCTAATATGTTTCGTTTTTCTAGTTTGCTTCTGCATTTGTTGTGTCCTAAAAGCTAAACGTTGGTGTTGCTCATCAATGGTTGCCATGCAGCATCATGGATTGATGATGGCGCCTCTTGTCCTACCTCTTATAAGCCAGAAGGTTGTCGTCACGGGTGCAGCACTCATCTGCTCCGGCTGCATAATAATCCCAGGTGGCCTTTGAAAGGTGCTCCTTTGCATACTCCTCAAAGTCTGTGAGACACACCATCGCCATCTCTGTGCAGTGACCTCCCTCTCTGTGTGAGACAAGAACTGTGTGATGAACTTCCAACAGGAACACAAGACCAACCAACACCTACTGACTGAAGCTGAAACACCAACACTTCAACTCACTTTGTTCTCTCAAATTTAAGGTCAGTCAATCAGTAACTCAGCAGCCGGACGGCCTCACTTTATGGCTTGAACAAGAAGAGCTGCTTTAGGCTTTAGGTTTTCAGTGGTGCTCAGCTTTGCCTTTGTCCTTATCCGAATCAAACTTTCATCCAGCTTCTATAGAAACCACTGCCACCATTTGTGACCTGTGTGTGACCCCTGCTTTTATTGTGTTTACATAACTGTAAATGTGCTGATGGTAACCCCCACCATAATGAAGACAGAGGCGTCTGGCACACTGTTGGAGCATGTCACTGTTTCCAGTGCACGCGCTTTGATCACACGTGAACATATCCACACGTTAACCACAGCCATGCTGCCATACGCAGTGAGTATTTCAAGCAGACAGAAAACACAGTCCCAGAAAAATTAGCAAGATTTTATTTTATAAATAAAGATATATTTGTAATATCAATTTAGTAAATTAAAAAAGGCAGTTTTTCAATAAACTATGCAAAAGTGACAAACATTTAACAAGCTTTGATGATTTTGCTAACTAAGCTAAGCTACTATATGTTAGAATTTAAGAAAACATGTAAAACCGTGTAAAGAGAACAGTTGTTTTTATGACAGAAATATATCCTTCTACTAAACATACAAACATTAAACTGAACCACCTTCTTCAGAAGAGCACGTGGGTCTTTCACAGACAATGTTGTTGGATTATTAGCTTTAGCTAAACAGAAAACCATCAGCAAAGTCTGCACTGAGGCTGCCTTCACTGGAACTCCAACATTAAAAGTTGATTTGAATTAGTTGATTTGACCTCATTTGAAACTTAAATCCCTAATGCAGCATTTGTCGTTTTGTAGGGCTGTTCCAGTGCCCTGGAAATGTCCCAGATGTCTCTGCAAAGAACTAGTGAAAATGGATGCTCGCTAGATAGGTCAGGGGTCGGCAACTCAACATTAAAGAGCCATTCGGGTCAACTTCTCACCGACAGCAACTCAATGGGAGCCTCAAAGTCCTAATTCACCCTTTACAAAATAAGACCCAGATTTGCATCCATTTTAATGTCACTTTCATGACAAATGTAACAGAACCATTATTTGTTTTTGTTTTTTTGCATAAAAAACAAACAAAGAGCAAATAGCCTTTTTTCAAAACATGAAAGAGTGAATAACTTTTGACAGAGGCTCATTCCCTTTCAAAATAAAGGATCAGCTTAATCTAGCAAATATAATAAGAAGTGTGATGTCAGCAGTGAGTTTTTAAAAAAGTTTTCTTTTACTGTTTTGCGGTGCATCTCAGCCAGAAATGTGCAAATCTAACGAATCAAATAAGAGCTAATTAAGTCACCCTTACCATATTTTTGAACCTTAAAATAACTGAAAATAGAAGATCTGTTTTAATCGGTGTGCCTTCATTCTGGCCGTGCTTATTGATTTTCTGTGGTCCGCGGCGCTCGAAAGTCTGTCAAAATGTTTTTGTTCAGCCTGTGAAATGTACTGGCCTTCAACTGTTTGTTAAGGAGTTCAATAAAGCTTGGGTTAGTTTACTCTACTTTTTTTTCTCTTGGCTACTTTGGCTATTTCTATTTTACTTTACAGTTATTTTTTACACATTACATTTTGTTATTTTTCTTTAACCAGAGATGGTATGCCCTCACAAAACAATAAAATATTTCTTAATATACAACAATATCTTACACAAGGATTCATATATTGTTAAACCTTCATACCGGTAGTAACACATCATCATACAGCTAATACATTGATATAAATGGAAGTGACATATTTTGCAGTATCTGAAAATGTTGCAATTATTGTAATTTTCTATACATATCACTTCTATACTGAGGACAAATAACAAAAATGAAAACAGCTGTAGACGATGAACCTGAAGTGACAGAACATGACCCAAAACACCACTGAAAAACCAAACCAAACCACAAAATCCTCACACCAACAGTGTGATAATAACAGTAAATTTCATTAAATTCAGCATTCTGAGGATAAAAGTTGTGGGAAATCTGTGTTTAAAACATTACCATCTGTATTCCTTTTGATTCATGCAGATTGTGCCAGCGGCACAGTGCGAACATTAAGAGCCTCCACTGTTTCATTGCTTTAGATGTCTTCCAGGTCTATGATAAAGTCATTAAAGTCATGTCGACATTAGTTAGTTTACATTAAAAAAACCAGTTTGATCACTTTCACCTACAGAGGTCTCATAGGTGAGTGATTATTTATTAGTACTTTGTTTTAAATTGTTACTTAATTTTTTATATTGTTAAAAGGACAAATAAAAAAACTTGTTTTAGTTGCTTTTGACCAGCTGAGCCCCTGCCCCTCTAAAATCCTTTGCACGTCCCTGTGTCTACATGGTTCATTCAGTCACTGCCATGTGACTGTGCGATTAGCAGTGTGAGTGTACACCACAGGGTAAAAAATGATTTAGTCAGCCACCAATTGTGCAACTTCTCCCACTTAAAAGATGAGGGAAGATTGTAATTTTTTTTATCATAGTATACCACAACTGAGAGACAAAATGAGAAAAAAAAATCCAGAAAATCACACTGTCTGATTTTGAAAGAATTTATTCGTAAATTATGGTGGACAATGAGTATTTGGTCAGCTATAAAAAAAGGCAAGAGTTCTGGCTCTCACAGACCTATAAACTAATGGCACCTGGAGGACTGCTCATGTAATCCTTTTGCTTCTCAACAAACATTTAGTTCATCTCATTTTACATCTGGGTATTCTCCATTCAACAAATCCTGGGGGAATTAGACCCACTCCAAAAAAAAAAACAAAAAAACACCGGTTCTTTGAAAACTTCATTTACGAGTATTTCTTTATTCAAATTGGGATGAATGAGGAGCAGGCAAAAATATGCAGCTGGAGAAAGCTTACAGTTGTTACATACAAATCAGCAAGCCATAAGCTCCCTCCTCCGCTCCATTCTGATACATCCACTTGCAGACAAATAGATCCGTTAACGTCTTCATTTTCCATGTTTGACCTGGAATCTGGGTCAAAACTGTATGGCTGGATAGCTCTGATACTGCTCACCATTTTTGTTGCTACGCTCACGTTTGGTTGAGGGTCCGAAAGGTTGTAAGCTAGTAGGAGAGCGTGTAAACGAAGGGATGATGGGATATCAGCCCAGGATAACTCATGCTAATGTTCACGCTCACAAATCAGATGAATTTCTGATGAACTCCTACTGCTCTGCAGAAACTATGTTCTACTAAAATGACAGGTTTTGATTTGGGCTAAAAACATGGAGGATGATCAACGTGGGACTTTCCAATAGTAAGGATTCGGTCTCTGCTGCTGCTAATGCTATATTTTGCTACATGTAGCATTTTGCTGTTGCTAATGTTTGACTCGTCACTCAGGTTACTTGAAATTGCAAAAGAGAGACTGCTAGAGACAGGGGTCCTCATCATGTCATCAGCCACCAAGACTTTTAATCACCACTCAGACAACACTCGGTGTGAATATTGTCTGTGTCGTTCTGCCAGCATACAAGCATTCTGTCTGTTCTGGTCACCTGTTATCTGACCCTGCTTTGCTCCTGAATCTGCCTCCCTGACCTTCTGCCTGGACATCTTTGCTTGATAAACCTGCTGCAAGTGGAACCAGCTGTCTGCCCATTATGTGACACCTCCCATGCATCTACCAATCAGTAGCTACTTTAAATACAAGACAGAGGTCGCTCAATGCAGGGCTGGTTTGGATCCTGACTGGGTTCTTTCTAAGATTCTTTTTAAGGGGAGAGTGCTTACCCCAAATGCCCCTCTTCTAGTTTGCACTAAAAGCCAATTCTGCATGTTTAGTAGGCTGTTAAAATTAACAGGACAGCATGAGAAAAGATTAATGGTAACTCATTATTAAGGAATGAAAAACTGGCACAGAGGCGTGTCCTTGTATACTGTTTTACTACCTTCAATTAAGGCCCGAAGTTCTTACAGTCACAGTCCCATTCACCCATATATTCACACACTGATGGTGGTTCCACTGCCAAACACTAGTGCCAACCTATAACCACAAGGAGCAATGTGGAGTTCAGTGTTTTGGCCAAGGACACTTTGACACATAGGCGGGCAAGGCGGGAATTGAACCTGCAATATTCCAAAAACAGGTTGACTGCTCCACCTCTGCGCCACGGCCGTCCATAATAATAACATTTACAACATATTAAGATTATAAAATAATCCATATCTTTAATTACAACATGATGACAGCCCAAGTGTTCTCACTGGTCTTTTCTCGCCATCTTTCTTATTACCTTGGTTCCAGTTTGAGACTTATTAGATTAATTAGAGGTAGCAAGGCAAGACACACGGACTTCATTAATAACTAAAAGTAAGTCAATACAGTTTGTAAATGAAAAAAAAGTTGAAAAACTTTTTGACACCTTAACTGCTGCCAATCAAATGGTGAATAAGCCACTCTGTTGGATTCATGTTTGTACATGTGACTGATGACGTCACTGCCTCACCATGAACCTCACCACATGTCACTGCTGTTGGAAGATGTGTTGCTTTTCTGACATTCTTGTGTGTTTTCCAAATCGGACAGTCATTTTTGGGATCATTACAACAACACACAAATGCTTCTGAAAATGTGTGTTTTTCCTGAAGGGACATCAACCCTTTAGTGCAATTTAAGCTAAAATGAGAACAAAATCACAGTTTTGAAATGAAAACTCCAAAATGTTCTGTTTTAGAAAACTGTGTTTTTTTTTCAATCAAAATTCAAGCCCATTTTTGTCCAGATTCTATGCCATTTCTTTATCTCATGAGGTGAACAACAAAAATACTACTACTTAAAAAGTTTGCCCGGCCCTGCTTGGATCCAACTTTTCAGACGCATTTGTTCCAAAAAGCCTCAATGGTCTTGAGAGTAATGTCTTTGAACCTGAACATATTCAAATAATCTTTATCTTTTTAAACCATTACCAAACTTCCTCTGTGTTTCGTTGGAAGATGTTTTTTTTTTCTTGATTTTCTTCAATGTTTTACAGAGCTGTAGTTGTATCCATCTGAAGGGCGTTCCGTTCTTCCGGCAGCTGTGTGGCTTGTGAGTGTGCATTGAGGAGAACTTCAGTCTGAAATAGCAGTACTGACGTATTTTGACTCTGGAGTTCTCCTGTAATGTCATCAGAGGTTGTTTTTTGACTATTGTTGGGTTTCTTCAGTTTGTTGTTATTTTCCTCCTGCTGTCACGTTCAGCAAACTTGACCCCCTGTGTTACGGCCCTGAGCTGTCTTGGTTTGTTTTCTGGGGTCTGCCCTTTGTCTCCTTTGGTCTGAGGAAACTCGTTTGTTACTGTTGCAGTGTGTTTTGACCGGGAAGCCGCAGAATTCTTTCTCAGCGCTCAGTGTTGCTGAGGGTATCGGGTATTTAGCTGTCAAGTCTGCTGTGCTGAAAGCCTATGAGCCGGTTCCAGAGGCTTACAGGCGACGTTTTCTAAGCTGTAAGCGTGGGGATCAGACTCATTTGGAGTCTATGCAGGAGCTGGTGCGGCATTTCCATTCCTGGTGTCTTTCTGCTGGTGTTAACACATTTGAGGGGCTGAGGGAGTGAATGTGGAACAGTTCAATGCTTTAATCTCTGCTTGTGTCTCATCTCACGTTGGTGATCACAGGGTTAAATCTGTGGCTGAAGCTGTCATGCTGGAAGATGAATACTTTTTGACCAACTCTTCGGTAGTCGAGACCGAATCGGGCCCTGTCGGTGTTTTCTCCAACCCATCTCATCCCGGGCGCCGTGCCACAGGGTTTTCACGGGAAAACGGCGTCTGGAAGAACAAGTGTTCATACTTAAAATTCAACGGGGGAAGCCGCCTGCCCCCCCTCAGGTGGCCATGTGGGACTCATGCGTTTCTCAGGTCCAGTCTGGATTAGTCTTACTTGCTATTTATTACAGTGGGTTGGGTTTCTATTGTTGGTGGTGGGGATCAGCTGCACGTGCGTGACCCTCTGACTCCTTTCTTGTGTCATTTATTTTGTCATTTTCTAATGCGACCTTTGATGGCTCGGATATCCCTGTGATGAGGCTAAATCTGGATGTTCTGTATGTGCCAAGGCATTGCCTCATGTTCCATTGGGATTGGTTTCAAGGAGAAGTGTCGATGGGAGTGCGTCCGGCCTTGCCTGTTGAAGGTGTGCACATAATTCTGGGAAATGACATCTCTAGGGGTAGTGTCTGGGCAAATGTTTGCCTCCGGTTAGGTGAATGGTGATTCCCTGGCGTGCTGCCGGCCTGATGCTTGTGTGGTGAAATGTTCCTACGATTTCCCTGCTTGTGCTGTTACCTGCTCAGCACGGGGGGGAGAGACCCAGGTCGTGATGTTGCAGTAAATCCAATGTGCGATCTGGTTCTTACGTTATACTGCCGGTTGTTCCCTTGTCTATTTCCCATAGCGACCTGTAGAAGGAGCAGGCATCTGGTGCTACATTGCATGGGCTCCGGGACCTGGTTTGCCCCCCTACTGAGGTCAGGAGTCATTCTCAGTGTTATTTTTTTCACAATGATGTCTTGATGCAGAAGTGGAACCCTCAACTTGAATTTTTTTTTGGTGGACCTCTGTATCAGGTGGTTACGGGATGTAATGGGAGGTCAGTTTGCGGGTTTCGCATGACCAGTCGGGCCATATGGGGGTGCGTATGATCAGATTCTGAGATATCTCTTCTGGCCTGGGTTAAAGAGGTCTGTTTCAGTTTATATCAAGTCTTGCCACACCTGTCAGCTTACGAGCAAACCAAACTGGACTTTGAAACCAGGTCCTCTCTTCCCGATTCCGGCTGCTGGCCACCCTTTTGAGCACCTTCTTTTGATTGTGTGCACCCCTTGCCTCCCTTGAAGTCAGGTGCTTGTTGTCTGTTGACGGTGATGTGTCTAAATATGCCAAGCCCAGCTGCATATCCTTTATGGAGTATTACAGTAAAATCTGTGGTGCATGCGTTATCTCAGTTCATCTCCATTTTTGGTGTCCTACGGGTAATTCAGTCAGATTGGAGGTTGAACTTTTGCTCTAACCTGATTACACATGTTTTGGCTCAGCTGGGAGTGAAGAACAACATTACCATGCTCAAAACCAGGGTGATCTGGAGAGGTTTCATCAGACCCTAAAGTTGATGTTGCGCTCTTTCTGTGTTCAGTTGCAGGGTGACTGGTGGGGAGGTCATACCGTGGTTGATGCTGGCTGCTCGTGAGGTGGTTCAGGAGTGTACTGGGTTCAGTCCGAATGACTTGGTCTTTGGTCATACGGTCAGAGATCCTCTCGCTCTGTTGCAGGATTGTGTGTCTGAGCCGGAACCTCCTCGGAACTTGCTGGACTATGTTCATTGTTTTTGGTGCAGACTTTTTGTGGCTGGGACCTTGGTTAGGGGCCGGCAGTGGACTACACAGTCAAAGAATAACTCTAGTTTTGACCAGGCTGCTAAGTGTAATGCGTTCCTTTTGGGTTGACCAAGTCCTGGCTTTGTTACCTCTGGTGGGTTCTCCTTTTCAGGCTAAGTATTCTGTTGCTAAGAAACTTTCTGAGCTCGACTACTTGATCTCTACTCCTGACCAAAAATCATCGACTCAGTTGTGTCATGTAAACCTCTTGAAACCCTACGTCTCCCGTGACTCTGTGCTTCAGGGTGTTGGTGTGCAAGCCTCCTGTTCTGCTTGTCTTGTTGCTTCTGCTGTTGTGCTGGAGGGGTTGCAGGATCCTGGTGAATTTGGGGCATCTAGTTGTCTGAATGATTCAGTCTCTTTGGGAGAACAAAAATCCTCTTTGGGTCATTTAGTGGCCTTACTGGCCCTTAGTGGCCTTTTACTTGGTTTAGTAAACAGTTTTTTGTGCCTTTTCTGGGACACTCCATCTTGTTCCATCTTGGTTGAACATGATGTTCAGTGGTTTGCAAAAGTATTCAAACCCCTTTAACTTCTTTACATTTTCTCACATTGTGACCACAAACATAAATCTATTTGATTGGAATCTGATGTGACAGACCAACACAAAGTGACACACTTGTGAAGTGGAAAGAAAATTGTACGAGAGTTCCATTTTTTTTTTACAAATAAAAAACTGAAAAGTGCAGTGTGCAAAAGTATTCATCCCCCCGAGTCAATACTTTGTGGAACCCCCTTTTACTGTAATTCCAGCTGCAAGTCTTTTGGGGTTTGTCTCTACCAGCTTTGAACATCTACAGACTGAAATCTTTGTCCATTCTTCCTTCAAAACACTTCAATCTGAGTCAGATTAGATGGAGAGTGTTTGTGAACAGCAGTTTTCAGATCTCTCCACAGATTCTGGATTGGATTTAGGTCTGGACTTTGGACCATTCCAACACATGAATCCGTTTCATTTTTACCATTCCATTGTAGCTTTGGCTTTCTGTTTAGGGTGGTTGTCCTGTTGGAAGGTGAATCTCCGCCCCAGTCTCAAGTGTTGTTCAGACTTCAACAGGTTTTCCTCCAATATTGCTCTGGATTTGGCTCCATCCATCTTCCCATCAACTCTAACCAGATTCCCTGTTGCTGCTGAAGAGAAGCAGGCCCAGAGCATGATGCTGCCACCACCATGTTTGACAGTGGGTATGGTGTGTTCAGAGTGAACTCTTGTATAATTTTCTTTCCACTTCATAAGTGTGTGCCATTTTGTGTTGGTTTTTCACATAAAATTCCAATAAAATATATTTATGTTTGTGGTCATAATGTGAGAAAATGTGGAGAAGTTCAAGGGGTTTGAGTACTTTTGGAAGCCACTGTAGATGTAGAGGATGCTAAGCCCACCAGACAGTGATTCTAAAGGGTTCACAGCTTGAATTGGAAGTAAAGTGCATGATTGATAACAACATTGCAATCCCTTCGGATTCTAGATGGGCTTTGCCATGCTTGTTGGCACCAAAGCCGGATAAAACTTTGTTTTTGAACCGATTTTTTTGCAAGGTTAATGCGGTCACTAGACCAGACTCCTTCCCTCTAACCCCATATTAAGGTTTGTGTCGATCTGGTGGGAGGGGCAAGATTTGTGACTGAGTTGGGTTTATTGAAGGGCTATTGGCAGGTGCCTTTGGCGGATGGAGCCAAGCAGATTCTGTCTTTTATCACCCTGAGTGGTTTGTTTTCTTACAATGTAATGCCCTTTGAGTTAAGAAATGCACCCGTTACTTTTTAACGTTTAATGAATCAGGTAGTAAAAGGTCTTACTGGTTGTGCAGTCTACTTGGATGACCTGGTTGTATTTTCAGATAGTTGGGAGGAACATCTTCAGAGGCCTGAGACTGTTTTTGAACGCTTGGCTGATGCTAACCTGACTGTAAATCTGTTCAAGTGTGACTTAGCGAGAGCCACTGTGGTTTATTTGGGACGTGTGGAGGGGCAGGGCACTGTACGTCCTGTGCCTGCAAAAGTTTTGACCATCGACCAGTATCCAGCTTCCACACCAAAAAAAGAGCTGATGTGGTTTTTGGGCACGGTGGGCTTCTATCGCTGTTTTAGCCTGAATTTCTCCACAGTTGTGACTCCTCTGACTGATCTGCTCTAAAACGGGAGCACGTCTTTTTGGACTTCTTCTTGTCAGAGAGCATTTAACATGGTGAAGGCTTTGATCTGTAACGCTCCCGTCCATGCTGCTCCTCAGTGGGACGGGGCATTTTCTTTTGGAAGTGGATGCCAGTTTTGTTGGTGCCGGAGCAGTCTTTTTACAAGCGGACCGGCTGGGGGGTGAACAGGCCTCCGTTTCTTTTAAAGGAAGTTCAGTCCACATCAGCTGAACTGCTAGTGCTGATCTCATCATTTATGTCTTAACTCTTTTCAGTTACTTTGAGCCCCTTTCCGATCATCTTTTGGTCTTTTGTAAAATCCTTCCCGGTCGTCTTTTGCTTGTGATTGCCAAATTTAGCCAAAGTCAAGAAAAATGTATGTTTTCCAGGACATTTTGCTGATTGGCTTTTATCCACAAATGTTGTTCTTTTTAATTAAACATTGATTTGTCAATTTTTTCAGTGTCTAATTGTCTGAGTTCTTCCTTTTCCAAAAGTCCTTTTTCTTGTGCTCTGTTGGCGCTCCAGATTCAGTTAACTGTGCAGGACAATGTTAAAGTGGACACATGGCTGTTTACCTCGCAGCAGTTCACTCACCGATCACAACTGTTCATTCTCTTCCTGCAGAGCGTCTTCTCCTGCGCCCGTCCTTCCCTGTAAAATGACTCACAGAAAGGAATATCCTTGAAGTCCTCCTTCAGTGACTGTAGTGATTGTAGGATTGTGGTGGAATAATAAAAGTTTTTACAAACTCCTTTTTTCCTCTGTTTTTTAAAGAAACCTTGTTCTTTGTTCTCAGGTTAATTCCCCAGAACATTAGCTGCTGGCCCATGCTTCTAGAACATTTTCCCAGCTGTTAACCAGCTGCTCCAGAAGGCTTCTGGTTGTTTGGGTAACGTCTGAGAGTTTTTTAAGCCGTCAGAGTCGCTTTACCAGCTCTGAAAGCGCTAGAATCCCAATGATACAAAAGCTAAATGTTTCTTATTTGAGGTCTGAACTGAAAAATATGCCTCAGAAAAACAAAGACACTAGAATTCACAAACAGCTGAAGTGATGTTTGATGTTTTTGGAATTGAAGCAGGTTTATTTCAAGCATTCACAAAAAAATCTACATTTGTGCAAATCAAATCTATATCAAATGACAAATGTACATTTGATCAGTCATTTTAAACTATTCATAATTACCTATTACTTGTTTTATTTGTTGTATAGATTGACAAATGTCGACAAATACTCATGTACAAACATATTAACACACTTTGTTTGACCCAAACATTTTTGTTTGTTTGATTGGATTTGATTTGTGAAATGTGCCTGCTACAGTGCAGATTGATGGTCAGCTTGGTGGACGCTTGCTTCCTTTGGAGGAATCAGCTTTCCACACCAGAGGGCAGTGCAGGATTGGATGAGAATCCATCCTGAAGGTTTTGATTTAGTCAGTTTAAGGCAAACAGCTGGATATAAAGACTGATTGAGTCTGCGGAAAACGTTCAAATATTAAATGTTTTTCTCTTTCACACAAGGCTTCCAAAAAGGTTACTTCAATTTGTAGTTTCCGTTTAATATTTACAAATGTTTGTATAAATAGTCCCCAAAACAACTATTTGTTAAATACTTTTTCATGGCCTCAGTTGTTTATTTTACCAGCAGACAGCACAGAGCGTGATTTATTATTACTCGCATGGATGTCATTTGTTATCTTTACTGGCAGGTTTATTTTTGGTTGGACATTCATGGGCTGAATGTGAGCCTGTGAAAGCTGTCAGTCATTTAGAGCAGCTGAATGGCTGCTCAGAGTACATTGTTCAGCTACAATTCTGGAAAATCTCACTGTTAAAGAGTTGAAAGAAGAAGAACCTGTAGGTTTGGATTCCTTATTTTGCTGATGCCACTCTGGTCTGAATGTTTTTGACTGATCACAGTTTACATCTCATTGCACTAAGAGGACCTGACGCCATTTTTGTTTAAATAATTGAGCTGGCCAGACCAGTTCTGGTCATCTGCGGCATTAAAAGCGGAGACCTGTTGGGGTCACAAAGTGTCAACAACACCCAGTTATAAAATGGATCAAATGTGAGGCTTACCTTGATCTCAGCTCTTTAACAGGCCTTACAGTGTGTGTCCGCTCACTCCTCATGTGACAGGGGTCATGTCAAAGGCCAGGCCAGCCCCCACCCTCCTGACAGGCTGATGCCCCACCCACTTTGGGTAAACCCCTTGTCAGCACTCTTGGACTTTTGTGCCACAAAACACAGAAAGCCTTATTGGGTGAAACATCTGCACCTCATCTCTTTTCTTTCCTAGAGTCCAACCTCTTTTCTTCTGTTGTTTAGTTTGTTGTTTCCTTATTTCTGGATTTCTTCTTTTGTGCTCTTGGTCTCTCTTTTGCTTCTTTCATTCTGCCCTAAATGACCCTTCGCTATGTTGTCAACAATCTAGTGTTGGCACTTTTGAAATGGTTGGTTTTCCCAAAACCGTTCAGAAAAACATCCTCTGATAAAGTTTTGTTAGCGAGAGATAAAAGGTGAGACATAAAAGAAAGGCCCGAGTTTTGCTGGTCGTGGAAACGTCACATACAGTGTGGACTTTAGCGGGCCTTCTGCATATCCTCACATATAAAAAACAGATGTCCTGAGCTTTGATATCATAAGCTTGTTATGATTGGGTCCTAACCCACAAGTGATGGATCGATGGCAGGATGTGGGAGAAACGGCCATGAATGCTGCAGTGTCTCCGTGAAACTGAATGCCTCAAGAAGTTGTTCAAGCATTTAAAAACAGCGGTGGGGAGCAGAAAGTTAAATTAGATTCTCTCTTTTTTATTACATTATGAGCCTAAAGCTGAATTTTCTCTTTGCAAATGAAATATCTTTGGTAACTAAATCTGCCTTTCTGAGAGTTGTTGGTCTTTCTTTGCATTATATGCTGGATTTGACTGTGGTTAAATCTGATGAGTTGGAGCCCCATGGGAGGGATGTGGGTGTCATGTGCAAAGAGAGGAGGTGCAAATTGTGTTAATCCACAGCTGGCTATGATGCACAGCACCACGCAGCGAGATGTGGCTCCGGGGCCGAGGCATTGGAGGCGCTGAGCGTTCAGCTGAGTGGAAAACCTCTTCCACATGCTGGCGGAGGCTTTGCCCCGAGGCTGCAGCCCACTGCGCCGTGCCACATGTGTGTTGAATTGTTAAGGTGTTATCATGCCCTGGTGAGACTTTGAGCTCCTCCGCCTCTGTCTCTGGCAGCTTTATTATCAGACTAAATACAATTGAATCTCTTAACAAAGCTATGAAGCCCTTCATTTGACTCTGCGGAGGACTTCAGCTGAGCTGGGTGTTCCTCAAAGCTTGAACCAGCTCATTTCTAAGCTGGGAAAGTGTCACGCTGTGAAGAAAGAATGGCTGCTGTGATCTGGATCCAGCTGGAAGCTTCTTTAATACATGACTTAAGAGAAAAGATGCACAAAACAAAGGGGAAAAAAACAGCAGGTCAAAGTGCAAAGAGGAGTTAGGTGTTAAATATGTGCAGAAAAACTACAGAGAAAACTACAGAGCTATCAACATTTCAGCAAACATTTCTTCTTCAAAAATGCTTCAGAGACATGTATAATATGTATATATATAGAGAGAGAGCTGATCTAAATGCTTTAAGTTATTTATAAAATAAAATATTGAAGTTTAGTGTGCAACTGTGAAATCAAATGATTAATGATGCTGCACTTATTTCAATGCATTGTTTAATGAGAGAAAAAATGAAAGTGGTCTGAGTGAAGGTCACATGGACATGGATGAGGTCACAAGAACAAAATGAACGTGATCGAAACCCTTTGGAGGAAAAATTTCAAAAGAGTCATTTTAAAATGACTGACTTCATGCATACATTACCTTTCCTGTAAATCTAAATCATTACCTGTAGGACTGAGCGGAAAATAAACAACAAGTTCCAAAATTCAAGCTGCATTCTAGAAAGAAACAAGTGATTTTCTCTAATGACTTATCTTTTTTTGGTGTAAACTTGAACATCTGAAACGCCCCGGTGTGTGGCGTTGCGCAGTGAATATTATTTTATTTTAGCTTAAAGTTTGATGTGGGTTTTTTGAACACATAAATGAAAGAAAATTCCTCTTTCCTGCCTGGCTGAGCTTTGGCTGAGCCAGTCTTCGTAGTTTTGTGCGTACAGCTGAGGCGTCTCCAGCAAAGCAGCCAACACACCAGAGCCTGTAAGCGTCATGTAATGGATGAATGATGGATGTCCTGAGCATTGATGTCTGGGAGAAAGCTGAATGCCATTTCAGACATCTTTGATTCAATCCATACTCCCCAGCATCCCAGAGGCTCACACCTATAAAAATTCCTTGTTCTTTTTAGCCGGTTTCCTTCCCCAAATGAGGGGATTTTGCATCAGGATTTGAACAGCGTCTGTGTTTTCTTGTGGCAACATCCGACCTTCATTTGTCTTTCTTCAGATTATTTAGAGTCATGACCGTCTGAATATTTTGAAAAGAAAAGCATGTCTTCAGAAGCAAATGCTTCGAACACAAATGTCAAAGCATAAAAGTGGTTAGTTGGAGCGGGCAGCAGATGGAAAGAGGAACAACTTGTTGAAAACCAAGACGAGGACTGTTTTAATGAGCAGAGACATTGACCTCATTTGACTGCAGCTTTTCTCCTAATGTTTAGCTTTGACAAGCTTCCCCTCTCCATCCTCACATGTTTGATTTCACTAACTGTGTTTCTGACTGACTTTTGTCTGTATTCTAAGTCAAACCTTCTGGCAGTTCACCATGTGTAGTTCATCAAGGCAGATATGCAGCTTACATGACCCAGAGTAAACTCAACTATCAGGTTCAATTCAATTAGTCGCTTCTTTCATTTAGCAAAACTGCATAAAACTGTAAATGAAAATAATAATACTGGGATTTGAAATCGCATTTTTGATTAAACAGATATAGATCTTTAAGGGACTAAAATTACTTGTTTTTATTGTTGTCATTTAATGAAGTTTAGTGAAGTTCAGATCTTTGGTTGTTGATTTCCTATCATTTAGAGTGGTTGCTATGGCTTTGTGTGTTTCAGTTCAATTCATTTCATGCTTTCATTGATTATCTCAAAAAGTAGACAAAGATGTAAAAAAAAACATCAAAGCAAAAACAAAAGTATTCAGAGAGTAAAATAACTCTTAAGACACTATATTAGCTACATTTTAATACCAGCCTTTGTGAGTAACAACACTTTGGAGTTTAAGCTGGTTTGATTCTTAACTTAGTGCACCCTTTAATGATTATAGAATCTATGTTCATGCTAAAAATGACTGCACTTCTCAATTCTAAACATAAACACTAACTGAACTCCATCTACATTTCTGACTAACTAAAAGTGCAGTGGTGAGCTCAAATAAGATGTAAAACTATTTTTTTACTCTTCCTCAAAATATCAACAAATATGTTTTATTATTTGTGTCTTGATCTCCTCAAAATGGTTTATTGGACCTGATAGTCATACAGCACAAGACCATCAGTCACCGTGAGAACCATGCTTTGGTTTGACCCACTCATTCCAGCACACATCGGTTTAATCAAAAAGTCCAAAAAAACAAGTGTTCAGCATCAGGCACAACTGCCCTGAGGGGTAAACACGGCTGTCTGCTGGTGAAAAACGGGCAACTCCGTACAGGGCATGAAGGTGGCCCACGGGAAATTTTAAGACTGTAGACAACCTAGTGAGCCCACAAGGCAGAAATGTTCATGGTTGGTTTTTTCTACCGGTAAGGTTGTATTGAAGATGTAAGACACACGTAAAGGTAAGTAAGGGGGAGGTAGGTGAGACACAGGTGTGTCTGATGCCCCTAATTCCCCCCAAATCCTGCACATGGAGCCTGTTGGTGCCGTTCACGTGGAAAACGCCCCCAACCGGGCTGTCAGAAATGAGAAATGTAGACAATCAGAGCGTGGTTTGTGTGGGCGTCCTACATGCACTTGTGCATCAAGTGCACACCCTATCCAGGAAGTCAGGAAGGAGCCAGCAAATGCACCTCACTGATGGCTAGCGTATGGCGTAAGGACACCGTACGACAGCAGCACTCGCATGCATGAATGCGTGTGCTTCCATTATCCTTACACATATTTAACCATACTCTTGTCACACGCTCAACAGTGGTACGTATCATGTTCATGGCGTGCCTTAAGGTGGCCGCACAAAGGGAACAGCAAGACCCACCTGCACTCACTTTAAGATGCAGCCCCTCCTCTCTACAGACCCGTGACTAAAGCCTTTGACTGTGCAGGCGGCTGCAGAGTGTGGCTGACAACGGTGAATATTCTTCTCATCATCACTTTGACGACTGAACCACATGAAGATTTCCTTTTGTTAAACAACAGCAGTGTCCATGTTCGAAAACTGAAAATGTATTGAAATGGAAAGCCTGAATGAACGGTTTTCCTTTCTGTCAGGGACTGATGGTGGTGGAGGACCCAAAATTCAGAAACTTAAAACATTTAACAAATAAACTGAGTGATGTGACGTTCTGTGTCGAGGCGTTTTTAAACCAGTGTGTCTCATAAACAATGACCACTGACCCTATCTCAGCGTCACAAAAGTGCGATCGTTCATCTCCACAGAGGTCCATCGTTTATCGCGGGAGTTACATCCTTTAGAAAACCAATGAAGGACATCCATGAAAGATTCATCTTTACTCTTTAAAAAAAGTACTGGTAATCGCAGATATTTTAAGGCTCCAGGTTTATTCAGTGATGTGACGCTCTGATTGACGCTTCACGTCGTGTGCCGGTGCTGGGTAGAGGAAGAGGAGTTACCGCGGTGTGCAGAGACTGCTTCATCTAAAAAATGATGACGTCTGAAGCTTGGCTGCCTGCTGTACCACGTGACTGAATCATGCAGTGGTTCAGATTGTGCTGCAGGTTTGACAGCTGCATGAATCCTGCAGCTTCATTCATACTGTGGGTGTTTGATGGAGAGTTACGGTCAGTGAGAGTTTGGACAGAGGTAGAGATAGTTTGGAGAGAGAGCGGAGATTTAGAGGAATTATTATTATTATTATTGAATCAAACAAATAATGCGTCCCTTAAACACACATGTCTGATCTCAATGTTCTAAAGGCAGGATCACTGTCCAAACCAGAACCCCCCCCCCACATGGGGATGAGGGCTGAAACTCGGTGTTAAATCACTACCGATGCTTTGTTTCTGACGCATCAATCACTTGGTTTTCTCTTCACTTTTCTGTACAATTCTAGCCAATCATTTTACCTTTCCAGTGGTTGTGGGCGGGCTCAAATGAATGTCTGTGGTCGTGAGGGTGGGCGGAGCTTCAGTCCAAAAGGGAGAAGCAAAGGAAAGTGAGCGATGAACCGTGTTTACTTCAGCTTGTATCAAGACAGAGATGCAGAACTGCAGTGAGTGTCAGAAAGAATGAAATCAAACATCTACAGCACATTCCTGTGCTCTCCTTCACTCTGTGACACTGCTTTGTTCCACCTTTAGAGACCACAACAGTTTTATTCAATCCTCAGCCTTCATTTAGATAGTACTTTGTCAAATAAAACTGCTCAATACACCAAGAATAAATATTACACAACAACTAAATTAGTTTATAGACAGGGTCACCCCCCCGACCCACACAAACCCCTCCTTTAAAGTACCGGTTCAGCACCAGCACCCATAAAATCTAAATCCACTCCTACTCTCATCTCACTTTGAATGATCGTTTTCATCATTTCCTATTTTTCCTGTGAGGTTAAGCAATAGAGTTATTTCTTATTTATTTGTATCAATACATAAGTAAACAAACACAAAGAAAGCATTCAGTAATGAACATGTTTTGTAAACTTCTTTATTTTACAGACATGTTTATTCTTGGGCTTCTTTTCTAAATGCCATCCATCCATTTTCTTCCGCTTATCAGGGACCGGGTCGCGGGGGCAGCAGTCTAAGTAAAGATGCCCAGACTTCCCGCTCCCCGGCCACTTCCTCCAGCTCCTCTGGGGGACCCCGAGTCATTCCCAGGCCAACCAAGTGACATAGTCTCTCCAGCGTGTCCTGGGTCTTCCCCGGGGCCTCCTCC
>BSAI01000129.1:220108-273233 GCA_036245035.1 Adrianichthys oophorus | reverse complement strand
TTCTGAGCTCTCCTGCAGGTGGTGGGCCCACTGGGGAGTGATCCCACCCTTGATCGTTCGGGTTTTACCCGACCGATCTTTTCTAAATGCTTCTTCTAATTCAACTGATACTTTTTGGACCCACTAGCTGTCCTCCTCGAGCAAATGAAGCTTCATGAAGCATTGCACTGGTGTGAACCAATTGGATGAAAGGCTTCACTGCTTCATGAAGCTTCATCTGCCCATCACTAACTTAAACATGACAAAAACCATGGAGAACCAAAAGAAGTGACATCAACAAAGTAGATGACCTGAAAACCAGACACTGAAATACACTGAGGTTGATGAGCTAAATGAGGACAGCTGTGGATGATGACTCTGAAACTGGAGTGACTGACAAGAACAACCCAGACTCTGAACATGACCAAACTTACCAAAACCCAAACTAAACCACAGAATCCTCACACTTTACACGACTGAATTCAAGCTGATCTCAGTTTTGTCCAAACTGAGGTTTACTCGTAAAAACAACATCACTTGGAGTAATGCAAGTGTGAATGCTGAATGTGGTTACTGAAGGGGCTGAAGTTGACGGTGAAACCATCAGTAACTGAAGGTTCAGCTGATGAGACCATAAAGATCAAATCTTTGATGGAGAATGTGGTTTGATGATGAGTGGTTGAACGACAATAGAGGGTTGAATAACAATAAAGAGAAAGAGGAGAATGTGAAGTAGAAGTCATGAGCATTTTGATTGAAGTTTCAGAAAGACAGAGAGATGTTTTAAAGTGAAACTTGTGTTTGTCTGAACGGAGTTGAAGTGTTTTTGCAGCTGAAAGTTTGCTGAAGATTTTAGGTTTAGAAACGCTGAATGTTTGTTAGTTGATTCGAGGGGATTGATTCATTTTTTTACATTCTTTCCATCATGGTAATTCTTCTTGAAACATTAGCATGATTCATGTAATTCCAGCAGATTCTGAAGCACAGAAACGCGGCTTTGTGCTGATAGTCATGTGTTAAGTCTGTTGTGTATGCTGCAAGTGTTTCTTGGTTTACTGTAAAGGAATAAGGATCCCACGGAATTAATCCTGCCTGCATTTTAGTTTTTCAAAAGAGCATTAGATACTTTAGTATTTAAATTAGTTTTTAAGGAGAGCAAGGTAAACATTACTTGTTGTATAGAAAACAAACAAACAAACAAACTGCAAGATTAAGCAGCATAAATCCTGTATGTGCCTCTAAGACAGCCCAGACACATGCAGCTGTCATTCTGTATCAGTCAGGCTTATGGAAGATTTGTGTGTCTATAGAAGGAAAGAACTGCAGAATGGATCATTTTCATCAGAAGAAAACAATCCACATCAAAAGTGAAAGAACAAAAGCTTTGATAACTCTTGGGAAGCTTTGTTCTAAAACCCATTTAAAAGGCTGAGTGATAAAACATATGAAAGTACAATTTACACAAATGCACAACAACTCCAAACTCCTTTGTACTCCTTCTACTCCTACTCTGTCCTCTCCATGCTTGTTCAGGAACGTTCCGTCTGATCTGCTGTGTCTGAAACTGGAATTGACAGGAACATTCCCTCTGGGAACTCATGCAAATGAGACTCCATTGAACAGTTCATTTGAATGTCTTACTCATTTCTGAATGTGTTTTTTTCAGTTGAGGAGAGGATGTTTTTAACAGCAGAAACCTCTAAAGGATGTCATTGCACTTCTAAAATTCAGATGGCTCGTCCCTTTCGCTTCTATGTCTGCAGTGCCACGTCAGCGGGCTGCGGCACTTCAGGTCTTTGTTTTCATGTTTGAATGTGGAGCAGGATAACTTCACTTCAGGAGAATTGTAGATGTCAATTGAAAAAGGGAAACACAAAGATTTATTAAGACCGCTCTCCCTCCTTACATGACAATTCATCAGGATGAGGCCAGGGGTCTATTTTTAACACATTAACAAAAAGTCATATACAGATCTGTCTTTTCTACAGTTTTTCTTTTACCATTTATCTCCTAAACAGAGCACTTCTGTCAAGTAGCTTTAACAATCAAGTAAAATTAGTGCAACTATTACCAAGTAAAATATAGGTAATCATTAGTCATAGTTTAGTCAAGGTTAGTCAGGATAATTAGTCAAAGTTTGATGACTTTTGCTTTAGTTTCTTCAAAACTATTGAACATTTGGATCAGATGTAATTCATATCTCCATTCAAATCTCAGACAAATAAATGACGACTGTCTTTTAAAACTGTTGTTGTTGCATAAACATGATGATAAATGTTCATGACTAGCTCATGTCAAAGGAACCTTTTCTTAGTTTTAGTTGTTTTCTAGAGATCATTGGATTCTTTATTTTACTTAAAAAGACCTGGCATTAACACGGGTGACCATCAACTTTTGGGTTTCTTACCACAGTGGTTAATTCTGCTGAACTGGAGCTCTGTCAAAGAGAAATAAAAAAGGATTGGGTTTGAAGGGGTTCAGTCCCCTTTCCTGCAGCTGCGGGCGTCTCACTGTCACAGCGCCGTTCTCAGGAAAAAGAACAAAAAAAAAAGAAACACAAACCTGATGTTTTCTGTTAAAGGCATTTCTGGGTGGTTGTTTGTATTAAAACAATCCAATAGAGAGAGTTTAAAATGTTTTTTTAAAGAGTTATTGATCCCGGAAGTCCACATCTGTGAATATCTCACTAGCTTAGCTGAAGTCTTTGTGCACCTCCTGCTCAAACTAGCGCTGTAGTATATTGCGGTGATACCTTCATGACAAGCAGACTTCAAATAGAGTGTATGGATAAATACGCTTGAAATATAAAGCAATGATCACAATATGAATAATTTAAATATCCAATACTGATCGAGAGACAACTTCTGATTTTCAATCGAGTCATAAACCATGGGATTGGGCCCAATTTCCAATCACTTGATCAGATCAGAACACCCCTAAAAATAACAGTAAAAATTGTCAACACCCAACCAACACAGCGGGTACGGAATTATTCAGACCCCTTTAAATGTTTCTCTCTTTGTATCATTGCAGCCTTTTGCCAAAAGTTCATGTGATTTCTCAATAATTTAAAGTAAAAAACCGTTGTAGAAATGTCTGTAAATGTATTTAAACAAAAGAGAAAATTCCCATGGTTAGAAGTATTCAGACCCTTTGCAGTGAATCTCATATTGAACTGACATGCTGTCCATTTCCACTGATCCACCTTGAGATGTACCTACGTCTTCACTGGAGTCCAGCTGTGTTTCATTGAACTGATTGGAGTTGCTCAGGAAGGCCACACACTCGTCTATAGAAGACCTTACATCTTACAGCGCAAGTCAGACCAACGAGAATCAGGAGGTTGAAGGAAGTGTCTGAGCGGCTCAGAGCCTGGATTGGTAAGGTACAAGCCATGGTTCCAAAAGAACATCTGCAGCACTCAAGGTTTCCAAAGGGGAGGGTAACCTTCAGAATCCTTCAATGGAAGAAGTTGGAGATGGCCAGAACTCTTCCAAGACTGGACTGTCCATCCAAGCTGATCAGTCATGGCAGAAGATCCTTGGTGAGAGCGGTACAGAAGAAGCCAAAGATCACTGTGGCTGAGCTCCAGAGATGCAGTAGAAAGACCAGAGAACGTTTCACCAAGTCGACATCACTGCAGCTGTGCAAGGGCTTTATGGCAGAGTGGCCTGGCGGAAATCTCTCCTGTGTTCACCACATCTGAAAGTCCACAAGAGTTTAACCAAAACACATGAAGGATTCCCAGACTATGAGGATTCTTTGGTCTGATGAGATCAAAACTGAACTTTTTAGTGTTTGGTGGAGAAAAACCCACACTGCTCCTCACCTGCATGATACAATCGTATAACATGGTGGTGGCAGCATCATGCTTTGGATGTGTTTTTTAGCAGCAGAGACAGGAGGACTGGTCACAGTTAGAGGAAAGATTAATGTGGCTAAGTAGAAAACCTCTTCCAGAGTCCACAGAACCTCAGACTGAAGGTTCAACTCCCAAGACCCAAAGCACACCGCTATGATGACAAAGGAGTGGCTTCAGAATAATTCTGTGACTGTTCTTGAATGGTCCAGCCAGAGCCCAGACCTAAACCTAATGGAGCATCTCTGGAGAGACCTGAAAATGGCTGTGCTCCAACTTTCACCATCCAACCTGATGGAGCTGGAGACAATCTGCAGGGAGGAATGTTAGAGGATCCCAAATCCAGGTGTGACAAGCTTGTATCGTTCCCAAGAAGACTCCTGACTGTACCAGCTCAAAGGATACTGAGAAAAGTCTCTGAATACCTATCATGCCATTTTTCTGTTTTTCTTTCTTGTGAATTTGTAGATTTTTTCCTCTGTAAGATGGGGCTCTCCCTGTAAATTATTGAGGAATTCAATGAATTTTTCTGACTTTGACAAATGGTTGCAGTTATGCAAAAACAGTGAAAAATGTAAAGGAATCTGAATACTTTTTGTATACACTGTATATAACCCAACTGAACGTACTGAACAGACCAAATTCAGAAATAAACTGACCTGCCAAGAAGATGCATCAGGAGAAGATATATAGGCGATGATCGAACCAGCTGCTGGTGTTGCCACCGTGTTGTTGTTGGTGTGGCAGTGTAGGCTGCCATCACATATAAAATCAAAAATCACAACAAAAGTTTGCAAAAATAATACAGAAAAACAAGCATGTAAAAGCTAAACCATTGAAACATTTACCAGGTTTAATTCAGATTCTTTATTTGTCATTCATGCACCAAAGATTCACCTGCCTAACAAAAGCTACCAGAGTCTGACCCTCACCGGCAACTGAAGAACATAGGCAGGTCACAACTGGTCAGTGACGCAAATATGATTGAAAATAAAAACTATCAATACAATAAAAACAGTTGTGACTGGAGAATTTGAGCAAAACGGCATGAGCAGGGTCAAACGGTGCTGCATAAACCGGAGCTTTATGCAGGTGTTCAGAAGGGAACCTTGCTATTCTGCATTCAGGCTGCTAGTTTTCCTGTCTTACAGAGATTCCTTTCTGCTCCAGCTTTAATATTTTTCTTTGTTTCTTTTCATAATATATAGCATTTATGTTACTGTTCTGGCACTTTTGCTTCAGCTGCGGTCACTGAGGAAGATCAGTTCCAACTGTTGGAAGCAAATCCACAAATCCGAATTTTAGCTGACTTTCTGTTCCTGACAATCTGACAGTAGAATTTTGCACAATACGTCAAAGAATCCAAACAAAACATGCCCTATTTATCATTACGCTTATCATTATTAAGTTATCATTGCACAGAAATGTAACATGAACAACAGGTAGACAAAAGAATTTATGCAAACCTTAGTAATGACTGTGTCTTTAAGTAAAGAGCTGGACTGTTGGCAGGACGGGCTGGTGGGTGACAGCTGCAGATAAGGGGAACCATCCCAGTTTCCAAAGGCCCAATCAATCTGAGAGAGGTTTGAGAAGCATCTTTAGTTCAAAGAGCTGACCAGAGAGGAAGCATTCTAGTGGACTTTTCCATCTAATGAAATGCAGCAGATAGAAAGAGGCAGAAACGAGGGCCATGAAGACCACTTTACTCTATCAGTCTGAACCCAATCAGAAATGAGGAGGCTGAATGTGAGGCTTTTGCATCAGGAGTGTTCAACCCCCATGTAACTACACCATTCTTACAATCAAATGTGGTCTGCCAAAAGGAACTAAGAATTTGTCATGCATTGCAGTCTGTATGCTAAACTCTCATTTTCCCACTCTGATGAAAACTGAACAAATTGTCGGCCTTTCTGGAAACCAGCTGCTGTTTAAGGGCAAATCATGTGCATGCATAAGTTTTTGTGTTTGTCCACACATGTGTGTGTGTGTGTGTGTGTATGAACCAGATAAAATAACCTCTCCGTATTTCCCCCCTCTGGCAATCACTAAAAGTTGACAATCACCTCCTCTACTAATTCCTAAAAGATGAGCACTCAAATGCTGAGGCTTGGGCCGCCTCGCCACAGGCTTTGGCACAAACTCTGAGGCCTTCTGGTCTGCTCTTCACCCAGAATGTGGAACCAGGGTTATGGACACAAAGAGGCATGCTCACCAAATGAGAAGTGGCGCCACATTAACGTTACACATTTTCAGCTCCATTCAACACAGCATTAAATCCCAAAAATATAAGGCGTATCAAATGGCAGATGGAAAGCATGAATGCTTTTGGGTGTGAGTACACATGTGCAGTCTTTGGAGGACAACGCACAAATCGGTCTCATTTCTGGAGGTAAGAAAGTTTGACCAAAAACTTGGAACATGGAGAACAGTTCAGATAAACATTTCTCATTAGTGAGATCAGACTGGCTTTATTAATTGTGATAATTGAAAGAAAAATATTGAAAGAAAGAAAAAATGTCATTAAAGTCCCACCCCAATTATCTTCTGATCTTTTGTAAAATCGTTCCCAGTGGTCTTTTAATTAGGATTATGCCATTTTTAGCCAAAATCAGATTGTTGAAGCCATAGTTTCTGCAGAGCAGCAGAAGTAAATCAGAAATTCACCTCTGAGTGGTGGGCAAAGTAAGCCTGTGCTCATATCCCATCATCCTTTTGGTTACACTCTCCAGCTAGCTTAGAGCCCCTCACAACCACAAGCTAACAATTCACTTTAACATTGATTCGATATTTGTGGTTGATGATTCAATTCACTTTCAATATTTGTTCATTTTGAACGATCCGATTCACTGACCCACAATGGATACAGGACATCTTCATCCAAAACTTCAACAGTGTGACTCAGAGATCAATACCTGCTGCTGAACAGGGAAGTTTTATAGACTCCTTGTATGTCTTGCTGAATAATTAAGTGTAAATGAAATATGTGTACAAACACAGAAGTAAACAAGAATAAATGTCAAATCCATTCACATTTGAGTTGGATCCGTTTTACTGCATCACATGTGTATTGTCTGCTGTGATGGAACTTGATTGTTTTACACTATAGTAAAATAAACCTGCATGTCTCAATCCAAACGGTGTTTTACAAAATCCATTCAATCTTTATTTTCAGTGTAAGTATCCTCCATCATGAGGAAAATGCTAAAAGAACATGTTAAAACCACTGTTTCATTAGAGTGGGCTTTTGATGACTTGACTGCAGCTACCGTGCCAGCACTAGCTGGTGTTTTGGGATTGAAAGACAGAGATAAAAAAGGAGAGCAGCCTCCTTCAACAGTTCTTCCCAAAAGTCATTGAGTCCAGTCAGAGAGCTAGTAACGGAAAAAATAACTGTTCTTCTGTTTAAAGTAAACCCTGATATCATAGTCTAATAACAGAGCTGAGGAAGGAGTAGAGGAACAGCAAGACCTGAAAGGTTTTTAAGAAGAGCTGGGAGGGTGAGCTCGTCCAGGCGGATGGAGGCTCCTCTCCTTCAGCGCAGAGTTCTTTACCGCCATTATGACAGCTGCTTTCTACCTGCCGACTGCAGTAACGCGCCCCCACCTGGTGTCCGCACTGACATGTGAGGACAACCGTCCTGCAGAGAGCAAGGCTCTGCATGCGGCATCAGGTTTAACAAGCTGTCAGCAGGCTTTAGGGAACAGAGAAATGATTGAGAGCCTGAATGTGTTACTGACGTACTGTACGCCCAAGCACACAAACGCACACGTTTGCATGTGTGTCAAAGCACTGCAAAACAGAACCTGTTTCCACTCAAAAGCAGAAGCCCCCACAACAAAGGCTTCAGCTGAGGGAGTCATAACGAGGAGAATATCATTTTTCTTTGGCCTCTGTGATCTGCCTTTCTTACATTTCACTTTCAAAGCTCGGTTTGCTGGCAGAATTCTCCACATCTCTGCTAGAAGGAGGAAAAGCTGCCCCTCTACCACCATCCTCTCCTCACACCCCCACCCCAATGCCACAAAGAAAAGCATGAAGAAGAAGGATCGAAAAATTCACTTGTGGTTGATAAAACAGTTAGGAGGATGTGGTTCTGAATCAACCTGCCGTCACTAACAACATACATTTCTCTTCTGAGGTTATCCTGACAGGGCTCTTCAGCGATGATCTCATCTCTCATGCTCTCATTACAGCATTCGTTCAAAAGCCTAGGTTCTCCTGACTTTTCTTACTAAATGACCCCCCTCCCCTCACACACACACCAACACACACACACACACACAAACACACACACACAAACCCTCGTTGGCAACACAGCCAGTGAGGAGATCTCAAAGGCAAAAGGTGTTTTTGTTGTTTTGTTCTCTGTATTGTTCAGATTGTGTACATGCTCATTACAAATTCAAGTGTTGACAATGTTCAACACTAAGATTTTATTTAAAGACCCACTCCAATGAAAATCACCTTTTTTATGAGTTTTTAACATGTTCTTGAAGTATTTTCTCAAAATATAACAGAATGATTGATTTCGGAGTATTGATTCAAACTGAGTTGGATCAGAAAACCGGATGCTAGAAAAAGCTCGGACGAATGACACAGTTACTGAAATGGGCGTGTCAAAGGCGCTCTTACGCCTCCGCTCCCCCCGCCTTTGCATGCATTCATTTCCATATCTGAGCTGACCTCTGGCTCAAAACTGTGCAGCTGGACTGTGCAACATGGAGGATCATCATGTAATCCAGTGCTGGATGCAAGAGGGATTTGGTGCATTTTGGGGCTCAGTATCAGGGACGTGCACACGACTTCAGAGGGGCAGTGGCTAAAAGTTGGAAAAGGGAGTCAAAAATACTTTTAACTGCTCAATGTGGATATTCTTTTTTGTTCATAATTGAAAGTATTATCCAATTCTCAATTAAAAATTCAATTTGCAAGTTTAAAATTCATTTTGAATAGAGAATTCAACATGCAAATGCGTTTTGCAATTTAGAAGTTTAGCTTGAAAAATGTTAATCTTACTTTAAAAAAAAATAATAATAATAAAAAAAACAAGATAATTAGCATTTTAAATTGTCATGGGTTTTTGGTACCAAAATTCAAATGAAAATGCATTTTTCAGTACACTTTTGTTTTTTTAATAGCATTTTTAACCAGCAGTTCTTGACAGGAGCTCAGAGTTGCTGCTTATTCAGTCCAGCTCTTAAATGAGTATGTAGATAAAGACAACGTTAAAAACACTAGTGCAACAGCATTTCACTGCTCTGCCACCGATACAAGTGTGTGATGAAGAAATTGTCGCTCAGTCTAAATTTCTATAATGATGTGGTGAAAACAAAATATCAGCTTTAGTCGCTGCTGATTAACACAACATGGTGAAAACAACTCAAGCCTAAAATGTCAGAACATCAAACTGCAGATATTTAACAGCAATAATCAAATAATTATCAAAGCTTTGTTTCTAAATAAACATAATTATTATAACGGTAAAAAATCGTCTTATGACCAGGTACTGAATGAGAAAATCCCAGAATCGAATCCTGAAGCTCCGGTGAGTGAAGGACATGAGCCTTGACCTTAAGAGGACAAAAACAAAAGAAAATCCAACACGTGCCAAATGCTCATACAAAGTTATTGCTTAAATCCCAACATGAACCAAAAGGAGACAGAGCATTGTGCTTTACTGGGCAAAGTTGAACAGAAAAAGAAAAGATGCTATGGGTTGTAAATACCTGTTTCTGTCCGTGCTTCCTCTGGGTTTTCTTCCCTCCAACCATTGGTAGAGAGTAAAACACAATGAAAGAGAGAGAGCACAGCGCCATCTACTGGATGAAATGTGTGAAACATCCATGTACTGAGTTTGTTTGGATCCTAAGATTTACTAAAAGGTTTAGCACATTACATTTTACCACACAACCTTTGTTGTTTTTGTACACATGGAAACAACGCAAATTTGTCTGCAGCGACCTTTATGGCAGCTGAACAAAATAATTGACATGCATTTACATTTGAATGTGAATGCTAAAGGCACGCTGGACTAATGATTGTGCTGTTGTGTGAATCCACATGAATAACCTGCTGATTCTGCAGTATTTCTCTTCATGTGTCTTCCTCTGGCAGCTGTTGTGCTGCCTCTGCAGTCAGAATGATGCTTTCAATGGATTAGAAATCAGGCACAGTTGCACGCCCATGTGGTCTGTCTGGTCATTCCTTGACCATTTGGTCACTGAAACAACTGATGACTGTGTAAAAAGCTGGAAAGGATCAAATCTGACAAACAATAATAGCATGACAAATGAATCCCTGAGACCTTTATTCTCCTCTTACCACAAATGATCCCAACCTAATGTCAACCATGTCCACTCGTCCTCAACGGATCCTCATCTCTTTGACCAGCCTTGTGGTTTGAGGGTGAAGTCATCCATCTCAAAATGTCTTCATTTTTTCATTCTCTTGGTTTCAAAAAAAACTCTTTGTACTTCTTTGTAAATCTGGACTCTAGTTAGAATTCAGACTGAGGTCAGTCTGAAGCACTTTTCCCCAAACATTTATGAATGCAGCTGTAAGTTCCATATATCAGTCATTCCACTTCACGCTTTGAGCAGACCTTTGATGTAGGAACTATGGTGACTATGGTGAAATGTATTATTATTTATTGGGCTGGTATTTACAGACAGAAGGAAGCAGGGATTTATTGTTGAATGTCCTCCAAGAAGACGAGTACTCATGTCCTCTGCCTCTTCCTTTCCCCAATCCCCTTTAACTCTGATGGAGCTCTGCTGTACCAGGTGGATGCACAGATATGTCACAGCTGCTCTGAAATCTTCTTGTTCAGTATCCAAAATCAGTAAATTGCCATTGTACTACATTTGCTTCAGGACGTTTAAATCGGATCCAGTTCTAACTTTCTTTTCAGATGATTTCTTTAACATGACAGTTCAAAAACACACAATGTCACAAACATGTGACTTAAACATTTTCTGTCGTTTGCATTGTAACTCATGCATATTACTGTTATGCTCTGTGGAAAGAGTTTTGATGTCAAGTTAAAGCTTTGAAAAGGATTGAAAGCATGTGTTGCTGTAAAAGCTCAGCTGCGCCACACATTTGTGTACCAAAGAGCCACGAGCTGGATGGAGGCTGCCTGTGTGCCAGTTGTGCTCTGAGTTACTGCACTGACTCCACTGGGTTTTGGGGGCGTTGGGGGTAAGTATTGATCCCTTTGTGATGCTTTTTAATTTTTTAAATTTTTAACTGCTCCAACCCCAATGGAGTAAAAAACTATCACCAAATTATGTCTCTTTTCCTGGGAGGAAATGTTTGGAAGTTAAACTGTCCTCTTGGTCATTACAACAATTTATATGTACAACTAGACTCTGCTGATATGGAAAGTAGCAGTTGAAATTGGATCTCAATTTCTCCATCACAATTATTGTAGAGAAGATCAAGTCTAAAGAAAGTTCTTTTTCCACAGCTGCGTCTTTGGGGAGGAAGATGGAGTTTAAAGATGGTGAAAACTGGTCCTCTCATGCATCAAAAGGGAGGTGGATAAAGCAGATGCTGTCATCACTAATATGTATTCTGATGGAGAAAAGCGTAAAAGGGTAGGTTATTTGGGACCATGATGTCTTGGTGGTGCAACATTCATAACATCCCACATGTTTGCGGCAGTTTTTCCAGGAGTTGGCTCTTTCTGCATTTGAAACGATGCCACACTAAAGTTGTTTAAACAATGAGGAATTTGTCTTTTTTTTCCTGTTAAGTATTTTTTACAAAACACAAAAGATTTTGCAATAGAAGCTTGTTACAAAGTGAACCAAAGAAAAAAGACAATTTTGCAAAAATGTCAGAGTTGAAATCAGAGCACAAAGGCCAACAGTTGGGTCCATTTTCTACACACAGTCAGCCCGTTTCTGGCCAGGATCATGGGGACGCTGGAGCCCACTGAGCTACTAAAGGGTGAAGCTTGGGTCAGTTCACCAGAGTATCACTGGACCACATCTAGGGGACACATTAGAATCTTCAGTTAACCCATGAAGCATGTTTCTGGACTGTGGGAGGAAGCCGGTGCACCTGGAGAAAAGCCACACATGCATGAGGACAGCACGCACACTGCAGCTGGGCTGTGAGACCACAGCGTAGCCCCCAAAGTTCAGGTGATCAGAGAAAATATGGTGTAGAATTTCCAAGTCTCAAACCAAACTAGCTTTAAATAAAATATTACTAAATAACAAATGCCAAAAGACAGAAAACTTTACGTCTTTATTCAAATCTGTGAGTTTTTAAACAAGAAAAACCCAAGAGGTCAAACTGCTGATCTTTAAATGACAAAGAAGAATCAATGTGTAGTTTAAATTTATATCTTAAACGTTAACCTTAAATATTTTTTTACTTTCTTTGTCAATTTTTTCCTTTTTCATTTTTTTCCTGCTTGAAATAGATAATAAACATCAATCCATCCGCACTTCTTTCAAAGTTTGGCATTTTTTCAATTAAGGCTTAAAAGATTTGTCTGTTTTGACAAAGGAGAACAAACTTAACCATTTTCTAATTGGCATTTTGCTCATTTTGAAGTGATGACGTGGTCAAAAAACGCCATTTTAAGTTTATCCACCCACACAGAGACTTTTATTTTCCCAACACTCCAGACCTCCTGTTTTGTTGTTGCCACGTTGATCTAAAGCAACCTTTTTATTTTACTTCACATTTGCTTTTTTTTGTCTGTTTTTACTTGTTTCCTTTGAGAAGGAGAGGGCAATAATTCTTCATCCTACAGTGAACATCAAACTTGGAATATCACTGCAGTGTGAGCATCAATCAAAAACCAATACATGAGTGAAGATTTTTCCAAGTTTCTAATTTTGTTTCAAATTTGATTCACTAATAATTTGTTAGCTTGGAAACTTGCAGTTAAAATCAAACAACAAACAATTACATAGACTTGAACCGGTAGTGGAACAGTTCCTGAGATTCGATTTGAAAGGGTGTGATTTATGGCTTTAGAAGTGAGTTTATGAGTCAGAGCTCATAGCTTATCCCACAAAGTTATTTTTCTCTTTTTTTCATTTTCTTGATCTCCTTTTGATGTGTTTATAGCAAAGCTCACAAAAGTGTCAAAGCTACAACCCAGCCAAAAATCCTCCCATATCTCAACCCTTCTGTTGTTCTAAAACAGAGTTTTTTTTGCTCTTTGGTTCCGACTCAAAAAGCAAGCTTTGTGGACACAAACCTTCTATACATGTGTGCGGCAGGATGAGAGTCACTGCACTTTGCAGCGTGTGGAACATCGATTTGACTTAGATTTCTGCCCCACATGTGTCAGAAAGGGGCATTTTACATGTGTGTTTGTGGGTGAATAACGTTGAAGGTTGAGGGAAAAAAACCAAAGACAAGTGTTTTGTTTAGCCTCTAAAAAGCAACACAAGTGCTTCAAAGCTGTCTTTTTCATGTACAAACAGCCAGGAGTTTTTCTGTCTAATCCACCATTGGGTCCAGCCAACTCCAAATAAAAAAAGCATGCCTCCTATAAATGCAGAATGAACAAAAATCACCACCACTCCACAGTTATTATGAATTGTAAAGTCATAAACATGATGTTTTTTTTTTTTGTTGCTGTTTTTTAACTAGACTACACATCCCCTTGAATTCAGAGTAAAGTTTGAAGTTTTAACTTCAGTGGCTACGGGACGATGTTCCTGCCTGAAACCATTCTCCAGTGGTCATTTGAAGAACTTCAATATTTGATATTTCTGGAGTAACATAACAGTAACATGTCAAACACAAGAGAAGTACCTGCAACCAGGATCTAAATTAACTGATTTTAATTGAACCGATGCTGTAACGAAAGGTGCTGAGGCGTGTGGATCCATCTGCAACCGTTTCTAATGACAAGGGTAAAACGAGGCAAAGGACAGGCCGTGGTCCAAAACACAGGAGCGAGGCAGGAGGCAAGAGAAGAGGCAAAAGTCAAAAACCAAATGCAGACGCAGCCAAGGAGAAACCCGCTAAGGCTGAACAACAGGGAGGAAGTTCAAGACTAAGCAACACTGAATAGGTAGAATGGACTTAAACAGCATAGTTGATGACATGAATGAGGATCAGCTGGGCAGGAAGGAAGTGGCGGCAGTGCATGCAGGGAGATGAAGTGAACAGGCAGATGAGTGAGGCAGTCAATACTCAGGAGAGGGTTCCCTCTGGTGGTCAGAGGTGGACATGGGTGACTGAGACCTAACAGATGCATTCTGGGAGTTTTTTTTCCAGATGTATGGAGAATAGAAGCGGAATTTTCCATGTCTGGTTTTGAATTTAGGAACGGACTAAACTTACCAACAAAGACCAAACCAAACATGCCAATCCATCTGAGCAATTGAATATATAATCAGAGTGAAGTAAACAGACCTGCCAACAGTTAGTAAAGCGAAGGGGGCAGAAGTTACTTAAATATGTAAGGGGTTACTTTCACTGTTAATGGGGATAACCATAATGCTTTAGGTTGGGCTTATCAGGGCTGAAACATGCACTTTGCACTGTAAACTCAGAGAGACCTCCAGAGGAAGAAGACCAGCCTCAGTGTATTGGTGACACAAAGGACACCTGAAAGTCCACCTTTTCAGGCTCAGCGGTGGAAATGAAAGTGGAAGTAAACCTTCCTTCTGAAGCACAAAACAGAAGCTTGAGAAAGTTTGAGAAATTTGGTTTTTGAAACTTGTGTGGGATGAACCTGGGCCATGCAGCAGACGGATGGCTGTCCTGGGAATTGCAGCAGAATCCTTCAAAAACATGACAGGAAGAGTAGATTCTGCAAAGTCATAAATCAGCAAGTGCAAGTATAAGCACTTGTTCTTAAACACTTTGATCTGGATAAATAAAGTTTACTATGTTAACCATCATTTATTATGAGATTTTGCGATTTTTGACCATTTTCAAGGCAAGAAGTTCATTTCTTCATCATATTGTGTGATGCAAGCTGGCACAAAACACTGACATCTTCAGCAATGAAACGCGTTCCACATTATATTTTTTTCCCTTCTAAACAGTAAGAATGTGGAGAATTGTGAAACAGCGTGAAGAGTGAACTCCTTTTTCACCGTCAACGTCATGACCCAAAAACAAGCTTCTTCTCTCTCCCTTTGTACACACATGGGTAAAAAAGCTGAGTTGCATGCTGCTGGTCTGGTTTCACTTTATGAAAAATGAAGAAGCTGTAAAAAGGAAAGTGGGAGAAAAAAGTCATGTCTTGTAATTCCATTTTTGGTTGGGACAGGTCAGAATCCCAGCTTCAATAGAAGTGTTTTTGTGGGATCCTCTGTATAATCCTGCTCACCAACTGAGGCTTAGTCTTAAAAACAAACACTGTAATGGATCGCTTTCCATTTTAGTAAAGAGAAGGAACTCAAAATAAGAACTCTGACCCAATCTTCTCCAGATGACACCAACAAACCACATTAACCTGAGATGAGGCAAAACTTCTGCAACAATGCTGTGATACTGCCTGGTTCAATCACTCAAGCTCTTTTAAGTTTCTATTAGCTTTCATTGGAGCACAATCAAAGTCCACTGATGTTCTTTAGCGGAAGAATATGTTTCTGATGCACAGATGTGCCAAATAAAACATAAATGGTCAATGAGAGCAACTTCCCACATGCCCCCCTGCCCCATATGGATGTCCTTATCATTTTCAGTCCTCAAGCTGGAGATGCATTTGAATCAGTGTGTTGTTTTCATCAGTGAATGCGCCCCCCCCCCCCCATCTAACTTTGCCCTGCAGTACACTTTGTGTCTCATTACACTGTGGGGTCATGTGTAGTTATCCTGTTACAGTTTTCTCTTCATTTTGTGTTTCTTTTTGTGTCTTTTATTGCATGAATCGTGAAAAATGGTGAAAGACGTTCATGCACATTTTCTCCAACTGGAAGAAAGCAGTCTATTAGTTGACTCACACTGTCCTGTGCTTTGGGAAAATTCAAATTTGATTTGCAAAAGGTCACAGACTTGTTTGTTGGGATCCCTGCCTCTGTTGCTCTGGGTCTCTGTAGCTCCACCTCCTTCCCAGCTGAAGCCACTTGCCTAACCAAGAGTGCAGTATAAAGCCCAGTTCACCCAGGCACTCTGCTTCATTGTCCACTCACTGACTTGTTGGTCAGTCATTTGAAGGTTCAGTTTGCCAGTAAATCCTGGTCTCAAGCCTCAGACCTTGTCACATTAGGATCCACTCTGTTCTCAAACTGATTCACCACCAGCCTGTGATCTGGGGTTTTGATCAACCCAACCTGCTCCTTACAACACTTATTGCTGGTGGTGGACCGATGAAGCTTCACAAAGCCTTTAATCCATTAGGCCTTTTACCCAATTGGTTCACTCCAGTGCAATACTTCTTGAAGCTTCAGTTGCTCTAGTAGGACATCTACTGGATGCAAAAATATCAGTTACATTTAGCAGAAAGCCTGTAAATAAACATGTCAGCAAAATATAGAAGTAAATACAGTATGAGGTAAGGGTAGGGATGGATTTGGATTTAATGAGTGCTGAACCGGCATTTTTAAGGTTGGGTGGCTGACAGAGCTTTTTGTCCCCAAGTTGACCTATAAAAAGTACTATAAATAATGATTGAATAAAAGGTTTCTGGTCTCTAAACAGTGCTCAAACCTGTGCTCCAAAGAGAAAATGATTGAAGATTTTTTTCCAAAAACATTTATGTGTGACAAAGAAGTGTCACAGGCTGAAGGAGAGCACTCAGATTGATAAGAACCACAAAAGTTCTTGTGTGTCTGTGTGCGGCTCTAAACTTTGGAACGGGTTCAGTAATGAACTCAAACAATGTTCAAACATCCAAAAATTCAAGAAAATGTATAAAGAAACTCTAATTTCACAATATGAAGATAAGAAGAGTTAAAGATCAACTGGTGTTTGAATCATTTCAAATATGTGGATGTGTGAACTTGAATGTGCTGAAATAATCAAGGAAACAAAAAAGAGAAAATATTTTTTTTTCTTTTAAATCCCTACCTATGAGTATTAAATTGTGTTATGTGTAATAATGATCACAGAAATGTTACTTGAAAGGTAATTACAATCTATTGATGAACAACTGATTTTCTTTACTTGATCTGAAATATGTACCAACGGTTACTAGTTCAATGTAAACAGTGTTCTAATGATAATCAATGTTTATTACATATTGATTACCTAAAGTGTGACTCAATAATGTTTCTGATCAGAACCGGATTATGAAAACGATGCAAGACAATGAAATGATGTAACTGTGCAGGGGTGGGATTATAGAAGTTCGCTTCTTCCCACTCCTTTTCAAGCAATTAATCAAGCTTTATTAGACTTCAGTTATTAATCACTATACTTAACAAATGTTACAAATGTGACTTAAGTGCGTTGTTTTTGTTTGTTCGTTTTTCATTGTTTTCTTTTTTTTTTTCCTTTTCTTTCTTTCCTCTCAATCAATGCATTTCATTGTCTTAATAATGAGCTTGATCATTTTGTCTGATTATTTTTGTGTATTGTACAACTTATGCTTGAAATAAACAAATCAATCAATTATTGGGTTACAATTTTTTTCAAGAATTCACTCTATAGGGCTTTTATTGGATGTCTTCATAAGTTCTCATTTATAAAATCAAAAGTTGTTCATTGATCTAGCTCCTTTTGAAATGACAGAGATAAAATTGCAGAACTTGATTTGCCTAAACCTACCTCACCTTTGACAGAATTCCAGCAGTGGACACTCTCTGCAGCAGACAGACACATTAATCCTCTTTACTGCATCCCTTCTACAACATTATTGCAGCTTTTCTTTTTTCTGCTGAGAAATCAAGCAGAGTAATAATTAAAATGTGTGGGTCTTGATGTAGAGACAGCAGGTGGCTCCAGCTGGATGCTAGAGAACTTTCAATCACACACACTTGAGGTCAGACTTGCTGACAGCAGTTGTAATGCATGAGAACATGTTTTACACATCTTTTGCGCTCATGGACACACTCATCCTTGAGTGCATACTCGAGTAGATGTGTGCTGTCAGTGTGCAAAATCTCTTTATTGCATCTGCACTCCTGAAAAAATGAAATGCATTGTGGTTGACTAGTAATAGGTCCACAGCTCAAGTGGAACTGATTAGGAGAAGATGAATTTACCCACAAATGAATGAGAGAGTTTCAGGCTTAAATACTGTTGAAGTCACAAAAAATATGTTTTGATTAATTATTTTTGTGATGGGGGGTCAGGTAGAGCACGGTAGTAAATCCTCTCTTGCCACTTTCACACAGTAAGCGTGTTTAAGATGACCTACAGGTGGACGCAGCGCTGCGCAGATGGACTCGTTTTTTGATAGTTCTCTGGTGTCACATGTCAATCATCTTTTAAAAAATCGCAAGAAAGGGGTGAATGCAATGCGCCTACCTCAGCTGGAAATTTAGTACTGCGCTTGACTGTAAGCTACCTTGATGACTACAAAACAATGCATTGTGTGAAACAGTGTCCTAACAGTTTTCATATTTTGCTAATCAGAAATGACTGGCGCTCAATGAAGGAAAACTGTGTATTTTGTAACTCTTTCTGCAAATAATGAATCACTGATGAAAAAAGAAAATCGTTTTCTATTGATATGGATGTGGTGACTGAAATCAACATCACTTAGATTACTTAACCATTAGAAGTTATTTTACTTTCATCATTGTATTTTTCTACTGATAATCATTTTGGTTTTAATGCTTAACATCAGACAGACATTTGCATTTATGCAACAACAAAAAGAACTCCTAAATACACAAATCATTTGTGATTATGTGTTTATTGTTGCTTATAAAACTTAACTACAATGTTATTTATTTCTTTGGGACAGTGCAAATTGAAAGCATCACATGATATGAGCCCAGTGGCTATTTTTTGTTATTTTTCCAACACCGCTGACAGGGTGAGAAATTGGCTGTGGCTGAAGAGGAGTGACATTACATGGACAGCAAAAGTGAACAAATAAGAGCAAGACACACGCCCAGGCTTGATCAACCTGTAGTGAGGCCTACCTTAGAGGAGAGTGTTGTGATGAAAGGCCAAAACACCCTATGATGCTGAGGTACACAACTGATGATGTCTCTCGCTGTAGAAACCGTGTTGAACTTTAAAGAACCAAAACTCTGAAGTTGGAGTGGTGCAATTTTAGGGATTTGTAACATCTAGTCCTATCGAAACAGCTGGACAACATTCTGAGAACCTGTAAATCCAGAGTCACAACTCCTGAACCCTAACCCTAACCCTCTATGATGCCAATGAAATTTTGCAATGAGCGAACCACACCTGGTGAACCTATGCAGTTGGGTTCCACTTGTCCTGCACCAGATGAAAGAGAAAGACACGTGAGAAAACCGCTGTATCTGCCTGCATCTTGCCTCAACCATCCACCAAAACAGTCAGGAGGACAGATGAGCGAGAACTCTCTTACTTTTGAAATATCAGCCCTCTCCTTAGCATTGACATTCTCTTGAACACTTTTCTTCACTACATCTCCATCAGTCCTTGCCCCCTGCTCCCAGCTCTCACCAGCTGTTCCGCATCTAGCAACCACCACAAACAGTATTTAGTCTGGCACCCAGCTGAGCTCCGTGCAGTCTTATTTTGTTTTTGCATAAAGTCTGAGCATTTCTACTGCTGTCTCTGTGGTTATCCTGACCATTGCCTGTCTTGACTCTGTCCTGCCTCTCTCTGTGTATTTTGACTCCTGCCTATTTTTTGACATCATCCTGCCTTAGCCTTGTCTGTTTCGCTAATAAACCATTTGCACATGGATCCAAATGCCTCTACCTCTTCGTCACAGAAGCTCTGGTGGAGTAACTTTTTAAAAAATCTACGTATAACTATGAGGGAACTAAGATGGAAGCCGGAGTACTCAGAGAGAAACCCACATGCCATTTTAAAGAACTCAAATGTTAAACTATGATGTTTACAATTTTCTTTCATTTTTCTTATCTTTTTTTCCCTTATGTTTGATTTTGCTCTGTTTGTTCTTTTTTTAAAACAGCTGTTTGGCTCATTTGGTTGGGTGTGGGAAGAAGATTATTATTTTTGTTTTATTTTTTCTATGTTTATATTTCAATTCTGTTTTATTGCTGTTTTTCTATTTTATCCACTTGTCTAGATTTTAGCTGTTCTGTTTGCAAATATTAAAGAACCATATTTTCTGGACTATAGAGTGCACCTGTATGTAAGCCGCATCTGCTCTATTAAAAAAATAAATAACAAAAAATATACAAGCCGCACCGGGCTACAAGCTGCAAATATCTATGTTGAAAAATTGGATATTTAGTGCATGTACAGAACAATTTTGTGTTGTAAATGTACATGTATGTACCTGAACAGATCCTTTAAACAGTGCCTTTTAACAGAGCAGCAACATTGCTGATTTAAACAGAATAGAACCAACAGAAATTAAGCTGTATTTATTTACCTTCATTTCTCCTGTGTTTGAAAATAAGCGCATTTCTGAAAAGAAGCGCATCAAAGAATATTGACCCACTTATCCGTTGTTGGCTCAACAAGGAAATAAATATTTAATCAAATATGAGCACTTTAATTTTTATTTTATAAGTTAAAAAATGTGTTTTCATCTATATAAAAAGCGGACCACCGATTTAAAACGCAGTGAGTTGTCATGGTAACAGAGCTGCAGCAGAGTAGTAGTCCCCTTGCATGTATATGATGTTTTGTGCGAAAGTTCGCGCCGTTTCTGTTGAGGAAGGTATTCATGTTCTGGAGACCTTCACTTTTTTCGAAATAAATGTGCTTCTTGGAATGAAGTGTCTGCGCTGAGCGCTGCACATCGGGCTCTATGAGGGGTCCCGCAGTAGCTCATTAAAAGTTGCGTGTCAAATGAGATTGTTGGAGTCACAGCTCCTTTGTTAAATCATCAACCAAGATTTCTTCAAAATCGTCGCTCCCTCCCGGGAGGAGCGATTACGCTTGTAGCTCCATGGCCTGCTCTGAAGTCTCCTTTGACAGATGATGATGAGCGCTGGAGCCGTGACAGAAATCTCAATGGATCTGATGTTATCAAACAGAAAAAAGGGTCCAACTGGTCACTTGTTAGAATTGTTCTTTTTTTTTAATACCGCTGAACAGGCTTCTCTGCTGCATCTGTTTCCCTTTCTATACATTATCAACGGTCTAGCTGCGCTGCACGCGGTCCCCAGAAGCGTCACCCAAAGCTCCCTTTTTGTGAATCAATTTAAAACAATACTAGTGCTCATCCATGCCCGTGGTTTTGAATGATTTATGGCGGGAGTTGGTTTGTGTTCGTGAAATTGCTTTTTTTTTTGTTGTTGATTTCATTTACAGGTCTAATAGCTTATTAGCATGGAAGCAATTGTGACTCACATTTCAAAATAAAAGCCTATACCGGAAATGCTTTTCATTTGTTGGTCTTGAAGTAGAAAATGAAAAAGCATTTTGGAAGATTGATTTTGCTTCTACAGAGTAGAGTGTGGCAGGGGGCGTGGCTGTCCCTCATCCTTTCACACCTGCTCCTCATCATCATTTCCCCCTCTATATAAGCATGTTCCTGGCTGCTTCTCCCTGCCGGATTATTCAGTTCTGGTTTCTTCTAAATAAACTGTTTCAACTAACCCCTCTGACTCTGCTCTGGGATCTGGGGGGGTTCTTTGTATTCGCGAATTTTGCGTATTAAAGTGTACTGGGTGTCTCCAGTCCCTAACCCCCGCGAGTAAGCGGAGAATACTGTACTTTTTTTTTTGTTTTATTCAGTTTCAAGCTATTGGCTCTTGAGAGTTAAGTGAGAGCGACCATGGTGAAGCTTTAGGGTGGTCGTTCTGTGATCGGAGGATTGCAGGTTCGATTCCCACCTTGTATCAAAGTGTCCTTGGGCAAGACACTGATCCCCACATTGCCTTTGGTGGAAAGTTGGCACCAGTGTTCGGCAGCGGAGCCACCATCAGTGTGTGCAAATGGCTGAATGGCACTGTGACTGTAAAGCGCCTTGGGCCTTCAATGAAGGTAGAAAAGTGCTTTATACGTATACGCCATTTACCATTTTTACGAGATTTACGGCGGCGATACAGCTTAAATAAGAGCACATAAGCAGGCTAAATTGTTAACTTCAGACAAACATAGATTACAAACAAATCAAGTACCTCTCAAGAGGCACCAATAGCTTGAAATTGAATGAAACTTTGAAAAAAAAAGCCTGTTTTTCATTTACATTTTATTTCACCAGCATTGTGTTGTGACTTTTGTCGTGGTGTAGTCGTTTTTGTCTTTGTGTTATTGCTTTTGTCGCCGTGCTTCAGCTTTTGTCGAGGTGCTTCGGCCTTTGTCATTGCGTTGTGTCTTTTGCATTTATGTGAGCCATGTCAGCCAGCGTACACTTTCTCTTAATGAACCTTCACAGTTCTTCACAGATCCGATGCCGGCATTGGCCTCTCTAAGACCAAAATCAGCTCATGTGACAGCACATGCCAGTTCAGCAAAGCGATAGGTGTTGTGCTGCCGTCTGAATGCGGTGTTGCAAACTGTTGTTTTCTGGGTTTGGACATGGTCGGACTCCAGCTGCAGAAGATGAAAGGTTTATTACACAGAGATGCTCCTGTCTGCTGTTTTTGGAGTTGTTTTTGCTTAACCAGTTCTAAACTTATAAATGTACAAAGTGGGACTGATCAGCAGTACCCTGCAGCACTTACAACACGAGGGATTGATTTCCTTGCATCAACAGCAGATATACTCATGCGGCAAGTTATTTTCTAGATCCTCATTTTGAAAAGGTTCATGAGGAGCTCCTATCATTTTTACTTGTTTTTCTTGTAAAATAAGAATTTATTCATAGTTCCATTCAGTAATCTTGTGTCTGTTGTATAGAAATTAAAAATCCATTTTTTTATCAAACAAAATTCACTCATTTGAAAATGAGAAGATCTGCTTTGATAAAACACAATGCTAAACACTGTAAAGAGATGTATGCACGTGTTGAATTTCATGCAGACACGGTTCTGTAATGAAGTCCAGATCTCTGCCCCCCTTTGAGAGGCAAACATTGCTTTACATAAAATACTTTGTCCTGAATGTTTATTGTGTTTGCTGAGGCTTCCCCTGTGAGGAAGCCTGTGTGGAGTGACGCTGCAGCCTGTGAGCGATCAGTGGTTTGAGGCATCAAACACTCCGTCTCATCTTTCAGTTTTGTTCACACGTTTGAGGCCTTTTATTTCAAATAGATTTTAGTTTTAGTGTAATGTGGAATTGCTTGGAGTTTGTGAACATGACATTTTGGAGTTCCTGCTCATAAAAATCTCTTTCTGGCTGAGTTCTGAGCATCCTTCCTTCCATCCACTTGGGAGGTGGACGTCCTGTGGGCTCTGGACAGCGGGGAGATCCTGTCTTTCAGCATCAGGATCCAAAGTCCTGAAAACACACACAATCCCATTTCTGAGACCTCTCACTCAGCAGCCTTCCTGCCCCATCATGCCTTGCTTGGCTATATTATGACAGGTGGAGTGTCAGTCACCCCAGCTGGACTTCCTAACCAACATCCCTTATCAGATTTGGGTGGCTGCTGCAGGTTGTGAATAAGTTTGCATTTTGGGCATTCTGCACACATCTTTACAAAAAGTGGAGCAAGGTGACATCAGAAGATCAGAAAGATTAACTGAATAAAAGAATTGAATAGAGAAGCTTGTCTTCTGATTTAGAAGAGGTTAAAGGAAGAAAAGAAAATTTGAGGAAAAAGTGTTGTAGAGAATAAGCAATGAAAGAGAAAATAAAACTCCCCTGATGGTGAGGAGATTTGCAATGAAAGCAGAAAGTCTTTAGATGTCACCAATATGGCCTTCCTCTTCTGAAAACCAGACTGAGTTTGAATTTTGTTAGAAGCCATTAACCTCGGCCTGTTAACCAAGCGATGAACTGCCTTAACTTTTACAAAGAAATAAGTGTCTAGTTTTATTGACTGTGAATTGCAACAAAAATGTGTTTCTGCGTTCATTCAGGAGGCATTCATCTTTATGTCCTGGGGGTTCCGTAGCTGCCATTTGACTGCAGCACTAAGACTGCATTGTAACTCTCAAGCTTTGTGTTCTTAACTAACTAAGACTGAGCTGGTAGCAGAATTTTATCCTCAAGTTACTAATTTTCAGTCAGGAGGGAGAGGCTGGCATTCCAGAAAATTCCAGATTATTTTTCCTTTCAACTTGTCCTGTCCAACAGCCCAGTAAGCAGATAAGAGCTGATAGCCACTTGTGTTAGACTCATTTTACTGTTACAATAGGGGTTAATGGATCTTTGGACAAGTGATGTGTATACTTGCTCCTTTTGTCTTTGAAGTTAATCTTTCTTTATAATAGTTATATTTGTATGTATTCCTTGTTGGACCGGACAGACAAAAAAGAAGAGAGAGGGACAGAGTGGGATGCTGGAGATGGGGGAGATGGGCGGGGGGTTCAATAATACAGTCATAACATAATGTCATAAGTAACATGACTAAGTCATAACATCATAACATGACTTAGTTGCCTTAGTTCTCACATGTATGCTCTTAAAACCTGTAAATAGTTGTGTGCATACTATTTCATAGTATATGTAAGTATATTCATACATTAGTGATAGAAACCTTATCCCACAGAGCGCTGACTGACATTAACTTGCCGGTATGCACACAGAAAGGCCTCCACAAGATTTGCATTGCCAATATTCTTGGGGAGGGGTGTTGAAAAAAACACTGCCCATGCCCGTATATAAGCAGATGGGTTGAATGAAGGTGTTCTGTGTACCTTGATCACACTGAATGCTCCATCAAAACCAGGAGATCCAGTTTTTTTGTGATCTGTCGTAGCTTGTGAGATTTTCCTACCCATTGCACAAATGATAGATATAGCTATCCAAATGTTCTACCTTATCAGATAAACCTACCTACGGTTTTCTGCATGAACCAACAGTTTTGATGTTAGATCGTAAACACAGCAGGTTAATAAAGAATTATAGGCAGGGTAGGAAAGAGTTACGGGGAGCAGGGTGCAGCCTCTGGGGAAGTAAAATGTCTGCAAATGTCACTGGCTGCTTATAATGAGCTGTATGGAGAAGTGGCATCAGTTTGAGAAATAAAAAAAAAAAATCCAAGGATGAAACGCACAAAGAATTAGAAAAAATGTGTGAAAAAAATTGTAACAATTACCTAAAACTTTACAGTGCATAAACAGTATGAATATCAAAAGTACAAGCATGAATGTCCTTAACGTTTTCACACCAAGATTGCATGAGTTTCAGAAGTGCATAAATACATTTTTGAAGTATTTGAAAAATGTCCCATTCTTTTTCAGTAGGACTAAAATAATATCGCATAAATTGTGGGATATAAAAAAAATGAAAAATGTACAAAAACCAAAAGTACAAAGAGTGATGTCCTGAACAAGCTGAACATTTTGATACAAGCTTAAATCACTGAAAGTATGAAGAAGTTTTTACGTGCCAAAAATATACAGAAGAAAGTAGGAGAATTCATAAAGAGAAACATGTTCACAAAAGTGTAAATGCTTTAAAGCATTTACACAATGAGCACATCATTTATGTAGAGAAAACAACAATGAGGAGGGCTGCACGGTGGCGCAGTGGTTAGCGCTCCTGCCTCACAGCAAGAAGGTTCCCGGTTCAAGTCCTGGCTGGGGGACCTTTCTGTGTGGAGTTTGCATGTTCTCCTCGTGCATGTGTGGGTTTTCTCCGGGTACTCCGGCTTCCTCCCGCCGTCCAAAAACATGCTTCATAGGTTAATTGGTCACTGTAAATTGTCCCTAGGTGTGAATGTGAGTGTGTATGGGTGTGTGATTGTGGCCCCTGCGACAGACTGGCGACCAGTCCAGGGGTGTACCCTGCCTTCGCCGATGAGTAGCCGGGTTAGGCTCCGGCAACCCCGTGACCCCGAAAGGGGAAGACCCACCGCATGTATTCAGTGTTCTCCAACATTTAGAGGACAAATCCACACCTCATACATGGTGTTTGTACAAAATAAATTGTTGCCTTATACATTAAGACATACTGTAAGGCAGAAAGTGGAATAACTTCATAGATACATCCCTTTTGTTTCTTCAAGATGTGGTGCAGATAGGCATCTATGACCTGCAGATTGACAATTTATCCTAAAAATGTAAAACTGCAGAATAGTTTAGTTTTGCAACTGACAGTATTTTCACTAACTTACTTCATCTGCAATCCAGTTATTCCCCTGCAGGCAGATGAGACTATGGCTGTGTACGAATTCATGCCCCAATCCCTAACTACTAAAATACTATATAGTGTGGCACTTTATAGTGAGTAGTGAATGAATTCGGACACACCCCCAGAGTTTGTGAGTCAACAACTGCTTCGACCTTCCCAGTACCCTTTGCTGCCCAAAGCATCATGAAGGCAAATTAAGTAGTTAATTTGTGCCATACACCAAAATGCAGCTAATTACTACTCTTTTTTCCCCTACATTTAAACATATTTTAAAGATACATTCTCTGATTTGTATATTAAAAGGATTTCCCTCAAGCACCCAAAGTTAGGAGGATTTTTTTCCCCCTCTAAAATTAACATAATGTGCCATAAAGTAGGGGTGGGCAATCTTTTTGACTCGTGGGGCACAAATGATTCTCACATTAGACAGCAGGGCACCTCATTAGAGAAAGAAGCAACTTGGCATTTGTGATTGAGTAGATTAACCGGCTGCATATGGCCCCTGGGCCATTGTTTGCCCATGCCTGCCATAGAGAGTTATAATATATTTGTATGTTGTATACATGTTTCGCTCACTCTTACTAGGTCCATCAACAAAATTGTGACCAGCCGGTCGAACGGCCAACAAGCACACGAACAAACAATGGAAAAGGCTGAACTGGCAACCAACAGGCCAAACACGGGGAACCAAGAACCATGTTGGTACAAGACATTCTTCTGCTTTGTTTTTTGTAAGGATGAAAGTTTATCCTGTGTCATTTTGCCAATGTCCTTCTCATCATTGGGAACTCCTGAACCATTGTTTTTGTCTTCTTAGCCAAACAATAATTGAGGGTCTTGAGGCAACCTTTGTTGGTTGTGGATCATGCTGATTGGGTCTCTCTGTTTAATAATGGATGAGCTGTTGCACTGAGTTGAGGCGGGTGATCTTCTTGTGTAGGGCTAAAGGTTACTGATGATGTATTGGTTTTTCAAAATGTAGTGTAACAACTTTTCCAGTTATTTCTTCAATGACGTAGGTTCCAGAGAAGTCTGGCTCCGTTCTCCTTCTTCCAGCTTTTCAGATGTTGGCCAAAAGTACTTCAGTTCCAATTGTGTACTTCAGGTTTTTGTACTTATTGCTGACCTTCTTGGCATATGCTGCCTGTTGCCTTTCCTGGGACTCAGCAACAATGTAACGGCCTCCACCTTTACTTTTTTTAACTTTACAAAGTCACCATAACTACCTTCATTAGGGAGGATGATTGTGGAAAGCAAACAAAACAACAATGAAATAAAAAATCATAATGTTTCACACTTATCATGCTCAGCAGTAACATGAGAGTTGATAGTCAGTCAGAAAAGTTTCACGTTGAGTAAAATAAGTAAGGGATAATGCCCTTTGAAGTGTGCATAATCTAAAATAAACGCACTCAGTTTTGCATCATGCAGTTCAGCCTTCCACGTTGTGCTATAATTTCTGATAATGCACACTTCAAAGGACATTATTCCAGTTTTAGCAGGTAACTAACCAAATAGATACCTAATCAGTATTTACTTGTCATTTTTTTTCAGTTTAAATCACTCTTTTACTAAAAGCGGACTATTTGATAATTGGTGCGCAGGACCTTAGATTGCGTCTGTACCATTGACTTAACATTGAAACTCAACGCCCCTGACTTGCAAATTGCTTCTGGTTTGAACGAGCAGGAAGAGAGCACACAGAAAAAAAAAAAAGGAAAGATTGGCGCCCATCATTTGAGAGTCGACTCTTTACACTACCAACCAGGCAGCGAATCATAGAATCAATGCATTCGAGCATAACGTATTACTAGTGTCCATCAGGGCCGGCCCTGGGTATAGGCGACCTAGGCAGCTGTCTAGTGCGCCATCTGCTGGAGGGGCTGCCAAATGACAATGATTAGACTAAGGCTTTTTTTTTAAGTTTATAATATTTTTTACAGGTTTATAACAGTTGTACACACCACTCATTTAGTTTAAAAATGAAAAATAATTAAACATAAATAAATGGAAGTTTGACATCATCAATAACTTTGCCCAGTGCTGCGCCCCTACTTACCTGAAGTTGTTGCTGTCTCAGCGCAGGGAAGTGGGGTGTTAGTGCTTCTTTAAAACTTAGGATGAAAGAGCAGCAAAACAAGCCCTCAGATACAGCTTTAAGGTCCAAAAGGGGAATGAAAAGGAGGAAAATATGATGAAATGAGAGGTTTGTCTGTTTTAGTTATTACATTCACACACACACCCTCCGCTCGTGCGCGTGCATTTCGGTCAAAAAATACTCTCGTTTTTGGTCGACAAAGACAAAATAACTGGCGATCTAAAGATTAAAAGGTGATTAAAAGATTTATATATTTTAAAGAAAACTGATTAAAATAGAAAGTGACTAGTTGAACGTAATTTTCTAAGGATGTGAAGCCAGTGCTTAACTTTTTCCTTGGCCTAACAGACATGAAGGAAGGGTTAGAGTTGGGTTAATACATGCGACCAGCAACAGTTAGCCCCGGACGCACTTACAAACGTGCGGGCAATGCAGCAATGTACATCTTGGCAGTGCATATTACATATGGAAGGCTTCGGCATCATTTCATTTTTTTTTTTAAATTACCCATCTTTCTGCTTTCAGGATTCTGGATAATTTATTGGAAAAAAAAAAGGTCTTTCCACCTTCATGTTTTTGGGTTACTTTAAAAATTAAAAAAAACAGTAAGAACAGACTTTCTGCCTTCAGGATTCCGTGTCATTTTAAATAAAAAAAATAAATTAACTGTCTTTCCGCGTTGGCCGTTAATTTTTGATAATGAACCCTTTGTCAGGCATATCTCTTACCTCCTAGCAGCGCTCACGAAGTTCAGTTCGTAAAATTTCGTGGATTTTGAATCGTTCACTGTGCAGACAGAAGCATGTAATCAAATGTCACATAAAGCCATAGGACCGGACATAGCATCCCCCCCGACCAAGGAGTAAGAGGAGCAGAGAGTGGGCTGAGCTGAAGTCCACACCAGGGCAGGGACGCACCCCACCCCAAGGTGCTCCAGACCCAATGCCCCGACCACACAAGACCTACGCAGGTGACAGGTACGCCACCGCCTGGGAATCCTGAGCCTAGCCCCACCCCCAGAGGCAGGCCGAAACCACCCATAGCATCCCACACTGCACACCCGGGCAACCTGCCCCCAGCTCCAACAAGGACCAACCAGGGGAAGTGGCATAGACCAACCGCCCGAAGAGGGAGGCAGATGCTGGCGGCAAGCTGAGGCCCCAGACAGGGCCAGGGAACAGTGAGCCCGAGGATCAGGCTCCAGTTTCTGTGGGCAACGATGGAAAACTTTGGGTGCCCTGGTGTCCCCAGAGAAGGGACCTGGGAACAGCTCAGATGTTGTGAACTCCCCCACTGCTCGAAAGAGAGCCACAAGGTCAGGGGTACCAGAAACCCTCAGGACGCCACCAAGGCCCTGGCAGCAACTGCCCGCCCGCCCTATCCAGTCTTGGGGGTGGGAGACAGAGAACAACTTAACCATCCCCCTCTTGCTATGTGTGTACTAAAGACGGGCAATTAAAATGTGTTCTCCTGGATGAAGAAGTTAAAGACGGTCCTGATCAAGAGCTCACCCAGACATTCCAAGCAGACCCTCACAGTACATTTCGGTCTTTCCGACCGCCTTCCCCGCCAACAAACCCAACTCACACCAAGTAGTGATCAGTGGACATCTTCTCCTCTCTTTACCCAAGTGTCCAAGACATCTGGCTGAAGGTTGCCTGGAATGACTACAAAGTCAATCATCAAACTCCTGCCGAAGTGTAGAATATTGGTGTAGAAAAAAAAAGACCCCGCTATACAAGAAAAAGCACAAAATGAGACGGTGCATGTGATGTGAGCTGTTAGGACAGAGGGAGAGGGAGAACCACAAATGCAATGCTCTGGGAGCTGCACCTATAGGGGCACTGCCCTCTCCAGACTGTGCACCAGAGGAGGATGAGTAGGGATGCTGAAGTCAAGATAGGCCTAAGTAGGCAAGATGCAGCAGATGTCGACCTTCAACTAGTTCATTCATTCATCTTTAGTCGACTGTCACAGCAGTAGCCAGCCTGCTGCTAATCATCTGATTCCCTCCACCTGTGCCTGCTCCTATGTATCTCTGCCTCTGTCCTTCATTCTCTGCTGGATCGTTGCACTACAAGCTCTCAGATGCTCGCCACTCAACCTGACTACCAGCGATACTGCTCAGCCTTTATCCAGACATCTTACTGCCAGCAGCTGCCTTTACATGCCCCTGTATGGCGCCACATCTCTGCCATTAATTGAAGGGCGTGTATTTGATAACTGAGCAAGCGTATCTTACAACTGCACCGCGCAGTCCTAACTGCAGCCCCATTGCCTCACGGATTTGACCAGAGATTTCGGCCAATCAGATCAACCAGAAAGGTTACCACCCCCCTGAGTGACAAAAACGCCCCCTGAAACTGAGCGGGCACGCAGAGCTCTCCCAGCGCGTGCTCAGTTAGGGCGAAAAAAAAACTGAGTGCGCGCGGTGAGAGCTCTGCGCGCACTCAGTTAGGACTGCGCGGTGCAGTTGTAAGATATGCTAGCTCAGTTATCAAATACGCGCCCTTCAATTAATGGCAGAGATGTGACACCATACCCCTGTCTCCCTGCTGCTCCATTTCTTCCAAAGCCTTGTAAGTCCCTGCACCTTCTACTTTTTGGAAACCTTTCCAGAGATCCCTGGTGATTTTGTTTTTACCTATGGAATGAAGAACTGGTGACTAAGCCCAGGATCCTGAGTTTTGTCACACCCCTTTCAGTTCATTTTCTCCCCACTATCACCTCTACCTGGAGCCACACCTTCCTTGCCGTACGGAGGACTCGACTCCTTTTCCTCCCTGCAGTAATCTCACCTCAGTAAGCCTCCCTTCAGTTTTTGCCTTCCCTGCTTCAACATCATTAACTCTCTCTCTAGCATAGATCTGCAGTTTTTCTCCAAAGCTTGGGGGGGGGGGGGGCATCTGAGTCAAAAGCTTTAATAAACCTGGTTTTCTTGCACTCCTGAGTTTGTTGTATTTTGGGTCCCTGAAGCAAAACTTGACGTCGACTTGACTACTGTAACAATGTTTTGATAGAACTACCATATCAGGAAACTACAGCTTATTCAGAACTCAGCTGCTCGTGTTCTCACAGGAACCAAAAAAGTAGAACCACATCAGTCCAGTTCTGAGGTCTTTACACTGGCTGCCTGTCTGCCAGAGGATAGACTTTAAGGTTATGCTACTGGTTTATAAAGCTTTGAATGGTTTATCACCAAAGTACATGACTGACCTCCTGACCCAGTATATACCAGCCAGACCTCTCTGCTCATCTGGATCCAGTCTGTTGTCAGTTCCTAGAGTCCAAACTAAACATGGAGAATCTGCATTCAGCTTCTATGCTCCACAGATCTGGAACAGACTTCCAGAAAGCCTTAGATCAGCAGAAACACTCAGTGTATTTAAATCCAGGTTAAAGACCCACCTGTTCTCAGCTGCATTTGATTCATTTGGATTCAAAAGCTTACATCTGCACTGTTTATAGTTTTAAATTCTCTTCTTTTTAACTTCATTTAAATCTTATTTTAATGACCACACCTTTTGATATTTCCTTTTTTTCATGTTTTATGGAAAGCACTTTGAATTGTCTTTGTACATGAAATGTGCTATGTAAATAAACCAGCCGATCAACAATTTGTGTCTGCTGGTTGTGGCAATGGCCGGACTAACAGTCTTGAGCCAATTTTTTTAATAGTCTAAATTATGGGGAATTTAGACCAGTCTCCCTTCTTTGAGAATAGTCTCTCCAAGTTGGTCAATTTTCTGCCCCTATCTGGGCAAGTGAGGCACAGTGCCTTTGATTGGTTTGTGATAGTTCAATGCTGTGAATCTTTGCAGCGCGATCTATCCCTCCACAGAGCTCCAACAGCTCACTACTTCTAGCTTCCGGACTGACCGATAAATCTGAAATCTTCTGATCCCAATTGTGAGGAAGCACATTACCTGTTAAGTCCTTGTGTGCTTTTTGTCAAGTGTAATAAGTTGATGACATGAGTATGTACGTTTATTCCCTTGTAAGCAATGATTGTAATAAACCAAACAATCAATAGATTAACTGCAGTCACAGAAAACTGCAGTTTTTCTACTTGTGTTGTTCCAGACCAGGTAATCATTGTTTATGACAATATTTTTCAACCAGTGTGCTGTGTGATACATTAGTATGACGGGAGAGATGGTCAGTTGTATCATGAGAAGTTATTCAATTTCACCTATATGGTGTATAAAACATTAAACACTGGCAGGGTATCAGCTTTGTGTTCATTCAAACGAGCCCAGGTTTTACACCAAGTAGATAGAAATATGAAAGATCATAAAATACCTTTTCTTTGTTTGATTCTTACTGGAGACACTTTAATGCCTGTGTATTGTTTATTGAGACTACAACGTTTTTTTTAAATTAGATTTTTGGTTGGTGGTGTGGCTTTTCATTTTCATCAAGGAAAAAGTGAACCTTGGCTCAGAAAAGGTTGAAAAACACAGGTCTATTACAGATTTTTGTTTTTTACCTTTGTTAAAATGGAGCACAGAGGTGCACCACGTTGTTGTCTATAAGTCTGCTGTTTGATTTAATAATCTCTATAGCAACTGTTTGACTAAATGTCATAAGGCAAAAATTACATCACAAATGAAGAGAAGGAAGGAAAAGAGAGTGAGAGATCTTGCACAAGAGGACTGGCCAGGAAACAGAAACTGAAGGTTTCAGCACACACACAAACTCACACCAGCAGCCATACAATCCCTCTCCTGCCTGTCTTTGCTCCTCTGAAACTGCATCTCCCATCAGTCAGGCGTGAGAGAACGCAGCAGCTCGAGTCTTCAGATCTGACACACCAAAGAGCTCGGCCTCAGCGCCTTAGGAAATAATAATGAATATGGAATAATAGTCTGTATTTTGTTCTGCAAATGCAGCCAGATGCAAAATGTGGAGGGTAAAAAATCAAGAGCAGATGTTTGAGAAACAAGAGGTCTCAGTGAGTGTGAGCAGCCGGTGTGCCCTGCAAACATGTTGTAACCTTACCCTGCTTAGAGCATAATCACTTGTAGCATGGATATCACAATTTTATAATGAGGCAAGGTATAGAATGGTGGATCTATGCAGCTGCACCCTGGGAAAGTTTGGCTGTTGAGGAGTCAGTCAGACACAACACCTCTCAATTAACTGGTAGATCCCAGACAGCAAGGAGAGCACACATGCCTGACACATTTCTATAGCTTACTGTAAATGAGGTGGTGGGAACACGTGCTGCATGCTGCTCTGGGCTCTGACACCACTGTCAAGCAGTGCAGTCGGCTGGTGAACGCTCAGCAAAGACTGGTAAGCAAATTCCAGCAAACAGCAAGAGGTCCATACAGTGTATGCAAAGATTATGTTGTTTCATTCCAAACAGTGCAAGGAGTTATCTTATGACATTTCATTTCAGCAGAAAATAGATCCAGAATGATCTGTGTCTCATTTTCAGAGTATGTGTGATAGCATGCACTAACATCTGAAGCTGAAGATTTTGGAAAATGTTTCTGAACCATTTCTGAGCTAAAAACAAAAAAGTGTCTGAAAGATAAACAATAAGGGACTTAAGTAGAACAATAGATTTCTGATTAACTTAGCCCAATATTATTTAACCATGCAGGTTTCACCAAAACGTCTCTGCTTTTTATTCCATTATGTAACGGTATTTTGTTTTTAAACACAAACAGTATGGCGTCCTTGGAGACATTAAGGTTTCCTGGTTTCAAAATATTTCTGTGTGAAGGGTTTCTGTTCCTCCTGCTCCAATAGAAACCCTCGCTAACCCTCCTTTGAACAGTGGGCTGCTGTTCTCTCTGTGTGGCCCTGATGCACTGATGAGGTGTCCAGACACAACAACAGCTGCAAATAGGAGAAATAACGCTTGAAAAGTGTCCAGGTCTTTTTTTGTATTTTTTTAACCAGCTCAGTGGCCTTGTAGGGGAGTGTCCACTCTGAGACTAGAAGGTTGTGAGTTCAAATCCAGGCTAAACCACCAAATGCTTCCAGAGTGCGGCTGTGTCTGCAGCTCACCGCCCCCCAAGGGGATGGGACTTTAATTTCAATTGTTCTTAACCAATTCCCATTTTACAGGAAACATTAGACTGAAAATCTGTGTGAGTGAAAAATATGAAGCAAGAGACTGCATTATAGCTGGCAATTTTTTTTTTTATTAAGGCTTTGTGTCTTGGTATTTTGGATTTCATAAGGTCTTTGTATGATGTGAGGCTCATTTGGCTCCCAAAGGGACCAAAGATGGACATTAATCTTGGCTATAATCTGCATGTTAACAAAAACAGATTTCCTCCAAGGTTTGAGTTTTCTTCTTTTGTGTTTAAAAGGCCTGTTTTTAAGCCCCCCCCCCCACACACACACACACACGGACACACGGACACACACTTGATTTAGTCTGACAATAACATTTGATAATTAAATTAATTGTGTTAATATTCTAATATTTGGTTAGAATCTGGTGGAATCGTTATTTCATTTAATTGTCACTATTTGAAAAATATTAGTTTAACTGATTTTTTTTTTCTCTTTTTCATTTTTTTGCAGAACTGGAGGAAAGCCTGAAGTATTTTGACCTTTAACAGCCACCGTAGTGTGAAGTCACATTCCAGTATGGCGCTTCCCATGTGTACTACAGTGAGACATTTCTTAAGATTCTGTCAGATTTCTTCTTTCCCTGGAAGGTCTTTGTATTCTGGAGTCTGTATGAAAAACAAGGTAAATGTTTCGCTTCTAATATATTATGCTGACGTCATTTCTCCGCGCCGTGTTTTGCTCTTCACGCCTGGACAAACCCGAACTCCCTGCGCTGCGATACAAATGTAAACACGGGACTTTGAATTGAGCTTCTGCCAGGAGCGGGACTTCTGCGACATGTCTAAGCATCTCCGCTCTCAGCATACATGCTCGGAGAATTTAGCAACTTAACATTTTCCCGGTCGGTCGGAGAGGATTCATTCAAACTTTTCTGTGGTAGAAGTATTACTCCGGACGTGAAGTGAAGCATTGCTGCAAATCGTAATTATAGACCGCTCCTGGCCAGTTTGGATCCGATTTTCATCTCGAATAAACACTTTGAGTTTTTCCTAAACTTCATAGAGGAAAAACACTGGACTATTGAGAAGAGGCCGGATGTAAATGCTGATGCAGACAGGCGTCAGAGCCTCTGAGAACTCTCTCTATACAGGCAGTGGAGCAGCCTGAATTCAAGACGTGAGTAAAACACGTCGATCGGTGCAAGTGTCTCATCAACGGTTACTGCTTTCATTCCGGAGGTTGTGTACAAAGAGCTTTTGGTTTTTTTCTTATGTAAGGCAGCCATCTTTGTGTTTTTGGTTGCTCTTCACTTCATTTCTGTTTATTGTTTCTTCGATCAGTTTTATCTTCTTTAATGCACTTTCTTTCATTGAAGAATTAAGAATAACAGCAAACAATGAATTCTTGTTTAAAAAGAGAGTTTTGCTCTTCAGTTTCTACTAAAAATAAGTGTTATTTTGAACATTTGTTTTCTGCTGAATGACAAATACATAATGAAATGAACAGATATGTAAGTTGGCACAAGTATAACAACAAAAAAAGAACATTTGATTGTTAGAATTACACAATCCTCCCAAAATATGAATACATGTATTCTTCTCATTAACTAATTTATTTTTAAATACATATTTTTTCATAGTCTTTCTAATCTGATTTTGTTTTTTCTTTTTTTTATTAATGGGCAGTGACATGCAGTCAGGGGAGGCACGTGAGGCTGTGCCTCACCAGCAAAATGTAGCTTAAAAATGCATAAATGAAATAAAATGAATATACTTTTATTGAAAATAAAAATAAAAATCACATTTTATTTTTAGACATGTCTTTTCTATGATTACTTTTTCTGTTTGGGTTTTCTTCAGCAAATGTACAAATTTCCTGTTCAAATACACGAGACAATGGCGGGTGAGGCAGCAACAGCTCGTGCCTCCCCAGCACCGCACACACTAACTGGAGCTGCAGCTGACACATGTGCTTTACAATTTTGGTCTTTTTGATTACCAGAAAAGATGCTTTATTTTAAAATGTCCTAATTTGTTTATTTCTTGCCGTCTGTCTGATTACATTGTTACCAGTTTGTGACTCATTTAGTCTTTTTATCCGGTATTTGCTCTTTAGAAATACACTCGGTGAGGCAGACAGTACGCCTGCCTCAAGGCGGAGAATGTGACACAGCGGCTAAAGAATAATAGAATTAATGTTAGCAAGTCAAGTGCAGCCATCCAGTAGCTCTTTAATATTGTTTAGCATCATTTTCTAAATGGAGGATTATATTTTTAAACCCCTAAAGAATTTGTTTATACGTGATCTCCACTGACACTAAACGACTTTTCAAAGTGAGGAACAAAAGGAAGACTTCTACAAACAGAATATGAATGCGTTTCTTCAGAAGGAGCGACCATAGACATAAAACAAGGGAGCGACTCACGGACTACATTTGTAAAAGTAAGTCAATAATAACAGTTTTTGTTAATTTTTTCCCCTCTGCTACAGTTTGTAAATGAAAAAAAAGTTGAAATTTTAAACAACACACTTTAACTGCTGCCAATCAAATGATGAATAAGCTACTCTGTTGGGTTCATGTTTTATACATCTGACTGATGACGTCACTGCCTCACCAGCCATGAGCCTCAACACGTCACTGTTAAGGGGGGAGGTGGTGGTGGTGGTGGTGGGGTTTAGGGTATAAAACAGGGAGTACAAACCTTCAACACTTAAACAGCCATTCGGGTCAATTTCTCACCGACTATAACCTCCAAAAAAGTCTTATTTCACCCTTTAGGAAAATAAGACTGATTTGTATTCATGTTAGTCTTACCATTACGATAAGTATACCGGATGGTAGCTTATTTGGCATAAATAAAGCATAAAAATAAAATAACATTTTTTCAAATAATGAAATACTTAACTTAAGTCAGAGGTTTACAAGACTTCATTTTAAAATAAAACACCCTGTGTCACACAGGACCATCTCAATGCAGAAAATGTAGTAGGAGGTAGTGTAATGTCAACATTGATTTAACATAAGGTGCACTTTAAACCCTTTGAATTTTTCAAAAATAGAAAATCCGCCTTATAATCTGGTGTGCCTTAATTCTGGTTGTGCTGACTGACTACCATTTTTATTTCTGGGACACAGTGCTCAAAGTAGTTCTAAAATTTTCGGTATAAATAAATGTTTAATTCTACTTTAATACTTATTTTTTACTTGACATTTACTTTCTAGAATTCAAAACTTTCTTTAACCAGAGAGCCACGGGGGGAATCCAGAGCCACAGGTTGCAGACCCCTGGCCTAAAGCATCCTGCTTATTTAGTGGTCAGATACATGGTGTTAGGATATAAATGTGGAGGATTACTAGTTTAGTTGGTGAAAAGACAAATAGGACCAAGCCCCCGCTGTCTGATCTTGAATTTGACACAAACCCTGAAATGCAAAATCTTGCACTTCCTCCAAAGACACTGAAGGCAGGTGGGATAATAGAGCAATTTACTACTCACGCCTTTGTTTATAAATCAGGGTTTAATGCACCTAAACTACATGGTGTTTTAAACAGCCTGGTGTTAAAAAAAAAAACCAAAACTTTCGTTTCTATTCATGACAACTCTTTTTTTTTTTTTTTTTTAAATCAGATGTTCAGATTTTATTAGAGCTTAAATGTGTAGACGTGGGGCTTTAAACTGAATTTTGTTGCGCCTCATGGTCACTGCAGGAACATTATTGAGGTGAGCAAAATAAACTTCAGTCAATGCCCTCCCCAACGCACGCGCACACACACACACACACACACACACACACACACACACACACACACACACACACACACACACACACACACACACACACACACACACACTCTCTCTCTCTTTAGACTTCAGCGAGGGTTTTCAGAGATGATTTTATTTCACAAGAATTTGTTTAGACACGTCACTGGTAGTGATCTCCACTGAGACAGACACTTTTCAGACTGAAGGAAGAAAAAGAAGACCAGAACTAACTGTTTTTTTTTTCTTGATTATTTTTTTTCTGAACCCAACGTGTTTTATACTGCCCTCAAACGAGCATCTTTTGCAATTACTGGTACATGTCCAGTGCTGTGTGATGGCTAACCAAATGAGTGGGCTCTCCAAGAATGAAAAGACTCCTATTCTCAGAAAAAGTCTTGTTCTCTGCTCTTTTAGGGTTGCCATTCGTCCTCCAAACATATTTTACTCTACTTTAAACTTTAGTTACACATCAGCTGTAAATGTTAGTCTCTTTTCATGCATCCTTTGCCTGTGGTCCTGTCATTGACTAATCTTCGTCATGTCAGTTCTTTGCTGCACCAAAGAGGAAGTGACTTCTAAGTTGCCTCTCTATTTTCCCCAGCTCCAGCTTCACTTACTCGGGTGTCAGCTAAAACCATTAGGCTAGCTGGAGCGCCACATGGGAGAGGCCAGCGAGAGTGAGGAAACATGGCTTCCCCTTCGAGGATGTTCATTAACAGCCCTATTTATTTTCAACTGTCAGAAAAGCCTGCTAATTCACTGCAGTCCCTTCTGTGTAATTCGGCCTGTCGTAATCATTCTGCTGCCAGAGCCCTCACTCAGAGGTTCTGCACATTAACCCATTTCTTCAAACAGCCCCATATGTCAGCTTAGTCTTATTTTGAAAATTCATTTCACTAAGTCAAATTACAGAACCAGTCTTCAGAAATGCAGCCACAGTGGTGCCTGGGGAGTCTCCACATGTTTTAGTTGTGTGCCTGATCCAGAGCTCTTTTCTGTGCATCTGACATTTTAAATTAAAACATACCAAGTATCTGATACTGTGCCTCAGAGCTATACTCGAGTCAACAGACTCGTCCCTTGCAGGAGGAAATGACTGCACTCTTCAGAGATGCTGGTGGTGGAGGTTTGCCCTGAGTGTTACCATAATTACATATTGATAAATTTATGATGTGTGCACTAGTTATTTTTTGCTGTGTTGTGACCTTTATGTGTTTTTTCATGTATTATTAGCCCAGTTGTCAGTCATCTGTTTCCTGAAAGTAAAATAAAACTGTAGCGTGGCCTTTGTCAACACAAGAGGAAGGAAACGGTTTAATGAAACTATTTAAAAAGACCCATAATCCGTTTATCCAAGGGAAGAACTTTCATGCAAATGAAACCACTTTGGACTTTTCCACTTTTGAACTGTTCTGATAAATGCTAGATTTTCTTTTAGGATGTGTTCTGTCTGGAATCGGTTTTAAACTGGAGATGCTCAGCAGTAGGATTTGAAATGGATTCTTCCTCATTTGAGTAGCTCTTTAGGTTTTTGCTTTTGGTCTTTGTTGGTTGGAAAAATGTCAGTGGGACCAAGACATTACCGAAGGTGACCATAGTCATCATGTACTTACAGCTATGAGTACAACTTCATAAGATTTGATCTAGACTGGTGCTTAACTGTAGTTTACATTTGTTCACAATTCCCACAGATATGGTTTGTTTCTGTGGGAGCACAAACGGATTGGAAACGGAATATCAGCAAAAACAATCTCATTCTGGTTTATCCTTCTGTAAATTGAATTAATTTTGGCTGATTAAAGATGAATTGATTGAAGTATGCATTACAAATGTGTTCTGGCTGTTGCATAATATGTATCTACCTCTTGACTAAATTTGAATTCAAATTTTTTTGTGAATCTCTTGCAGCAACATTACTGAGGCTGTCAAATATCCCAAAATGCTACCATGGGGCAACCTAAATGCTAAAAGTTTTTCAGCAAATTTATCAGGTGGCCGTGCAGCAGCATTTGTGATTGGGAGGCGGCAGACGCATTTTTCCATGCTGCGCAGTGACCGCAGAGGTTTTTGGAAAAAGTAAAAATTTAATGGCAGCCGGACAATTTTTCTCAAAGTTGACATCAGGCACATTTCAAGGTCGTGCGGTGGCAGTCCAGTGATAGGGAAGGGATAACGGCATTACAAAATCAGGCGGAGGTGGGCGACCACAGATCAGTGGCAGCCAAAACTACCGTCCAACAGCAGCTCTGACTGGAGGATCTGTCTTCGCCTGGTGGCCTGGAGGTATATCTAAAAAGGGGATTATTCTGCACGCCTGACGGCCGCCTGATTGCCACCATCTACACTCATGACCACACCAGCGATTTTCAAAAACATCAGGCTGCAGCTAATTTTCACATCAAAATAAAACGTCAGCTTCATTATAGTTTTCATCTTTTTCTGCAGCAGAACTCAAATAACAACAGGATATTGGGTATAACTGAGATCAAACGAATATTTATATTTCTAACATTGCAGGACACCCACCTCTCCCATCGGACAACAAAACAGAAAGGGGAGAGGGAAAGCAAGCGCCAAACAAATAAAGGAAAAAACCAGCGAAGAAGAACAGATCAAGGAGGGGGGGCTAACCAACCCGACACTGAATCCAAGGGGAAAGAAACTTAGAAACCAATACATTTGTGTCATTAAGAACACAGATCTCATCTCGTTACAGTAGCACAAGTCAGTATGGTTTTCCTCTTCATAGAGGATGTTTCTCACCACTGTAGGGAATAGTTTAGAATTTCCATTAGCGTTAAAGCTGGTACAACCACTGTGCTGCTGGAGCTGGACTAATGTAAAAAACATTACCTCTGCACTGTTAAGCTGTGGAAACGTGTTGTGGATTGACAAATGGTTCTTTTCCCCATAATGACAGTTGAGATCGTTTCTGATGAAAGATAATGGAATGAGGTTGTTGTAGGGGTTTGTGTAGACCAATGCTTCTGGTACAGTTTCGTCTTTGTGATTCATCATTGGGACAGCCCAATCCTTTTTGCTTTGTTGAAACAGTTGATGCCGCACCGTTTTCTGTTACAGCATGACTGCACAAGTGAATGTTAAGTAATTTCCTTAAAAACAGGGTGAAATGAGCTCAGCTATCTAAATCTTCACAGAAACGCTCGGGCCTTCACAGCACACCATTCATTTCTTTACAGAGAATGTTTGATCCTTAAGGAGCGTTTGTTTTCTGTGATCACTATCGTTCTGGGTTTTTACTTTTGGTACAAAGCTGTTTGCCTTCTTATGGAGGAAAAATGTGTGCATAATGGAATAATTTGAACTAAAGTACATTACAATCCATGATCTGTAATGTTTGGCCTTTTAGAAAAGCCAGACTTGGGTCACAAGACCAGACTTTCTGATCTGGGGCTGAAGTGAAGTGTCTGCTGGAACGTCTGTGTGTACCATGTCACGTGGCTGACAGGAGTAAATACTGCCACCTACTGTACCCAGATACATGCTGCTACACGTTCCCTCAATAGTAAAAGAGTATTTTATGGACAGTCAGGGATGCTGTGATAAATGTGTCTGGTTTTGTTTAGATGATGTGCTGTGAGCTTGTCCTTAACTCTATCTAGTCTTGGATTGGATTACATTAGATTAACCGACTCCATACAGGGTCTTTGCATCAGTGAAATTTGATTACAATAGATCATCATACAATGACTGTTAAAATGTAGTTTCTAAATAATTGAGAACAGTGGAGTGAATAAAAATTCAATGCGATTTTTTATGATGTGAATAGAAAGTTTTCTACACTTACAGATAAAAATCTTTTTTATAAGATGAGAAAAGGCTGAGATGTGTTACTCTTTCACAAATATTGGCTATATTATTACACCTGAAGGTAAAATGATACTTGGACCATTGCTCTATGTGTTTATATGACATGCCTCAGACAAGCTGGAAGTCAATAAATGTTTGGTTTCTAATGAGCCAGGTAACAGTTTCCTGATTTATGTTGGTACTGCTTGCCTTGGTTTATCTCCCCAGGTCCTATTGAAGTTTCAGAAGCTGCAGCCTGTTAGAGCTCAAAGGCAGAGCTGACTCACTGCCAGGTTATTTTTGGAGTGCTGTCGGGCTCTGTCTGCGGGGAGTGCTGTTTTTGAAGGGCCTCCAGCCCCATTAATCAGCCAGGGGACCCCACGGCGCGAGCGGGCCCTGAGCCCTCTCCTTCATACTGCAGCGTTCTGTTCCTGTACCCCTGCTCTCCACACAGTGTGAAACTCAGAGGAACCTCATCAATCTCACCTGTCCTACATGTCAACCACAGATTTAATCAAGCGCTCCTTCTGGGCCTTCCCCTCCGCTGCCCCTCCAGCTCTCCCATCGCTAGAAAAAAGACTTTATGTTTTTAGGCATTACTTTTCGGCATTTCTGATTTTTTTTTAATCTCTTCTATTGTCAGTATTAATATGCATTTATACTTGAATCCTCTCTTTTGGGATCTAACGCTCTTTGTTTCAAACTGTGGAGTGTTCCAACATTGGCTAAACACGCATAAACCTTTTAGGGAAAAGCTGGGGAAACGGTAAGCCCCATTTCCTGTTGATAGCTCACTGAAGCGCGGCTCTGTTAGTCGTCTTCTATAACAGGTCCCCAAGTGAGTAAAACCAAGAAAGATGAATTAAGACACACAGCCCATAAAGTGAGGCATGTCGGCTTCTATTTCAGTGTGACGATGCTGTTAATGGGATGCCTGTGGTGTCCAAAACTGAAGAGGGACATTGGAGCCTGTATGCGAGACCCCCAGCTAACGGCGGCAAAAATCCTCAGTCTGTGGGCCCATCTCTGTTCTCTGCTGATGTTTTCCGATATGAAGCTTTCCTTCCAAAAGAGCCCACTTCATGCGTTTTCTTGACCAAAGGCAGATGGGCGTGCTGCGGTGCTCCTGGGATGGATTATTTTGAAACTGTCAGGATGAAGAGGCAGCAACTGTGGCTCCCTGGCAACAGGTTCTTGTTTAGGGACAAGTCCAAGAGCATGGTCAGAACACCAAGGCTCCAATTTGATGGATGAACTCTCAAAGGCAAGTCTGAACAGAATTGAGAAAAGACTCAGTCGCACACCCTGAACCTGAAATGGAAATGTTAAATGATGTCAAAATGTGGCCTGTCTTTAAATGTATAAACACATCTCAGGCACTAACTTGAATTTAAAAAAATACAGTTGAGATGCAGATGCAAGAGAGAGATAGTAATGCAGTGAACGTGTGTGCAGTTTTCTAATTAAGGCTTAAAATAAGGAAGACTACCCAAATCTGACAATTATAGCCATGCAACCAACATCTCACTGACAACTTTGAAATCTAGTTTCATTACCGTTATGTTTTAGTCTGAAAGTAAATCATTCCATTTTCCATGTGACTCACCCTGACCGGTGACCAGCTGAGCATTATTGCATTTATGTGCGTGTTTTAATCGTCTGAATGTCAAGATGCAGAAATAAAGATAAGGCTGCCAACACACACACGAGTTTATCATAAAAATAAACTTTACTCAAACAATACTTAAAGTTTATACATTTATATTAGCACGTCACACTTTCTGACAATATGCAGTCGGTATCAGCCAAAAAAAAGTAAAATGTTCACCTGTAGTTTAGAGAGAATTATTAAACGTACTCGCAAAAATGTGTGCAAGAAAATGTAAGTGTAGTAAACGTGTATTCAAAATTATGCTTATGATTGTTTGCAAATTCAAGAAAGAAGACTCCATCTTCCAATCTGATGATTCAGGATGACTTTTTTTAGTGATCGTAGAGAAATAATCCATCACATTTTGCACTGTATTCAGTTTTCTTTCTTTTTCTTGTCCTGGATTTAGTTAAGTAGATGGCGTTCATCTTGACCGTGCTTCCCTGTTTCAGTGGTCCAGCTGCCGCAGAGTGTTTGTGATTAGCTGTCTGACGGTTTTCTTGCTGCCACCGTGGATCCTTGGTTTGTGCTGTCAAATACTTATGAACAGACACCTTCACAACTTTAGTCCGGTGTTGATATAGGCGAAGACTCTGACACGTGCAGACACCGTCTGTGTTTGTACATGACCTCTGTCCCTGTGGGTATTGCCACACACGCAGACAGATGCACGAGTATTCCCGGAAAGAGTTCTACAAGTGTGAAAACATGGCGTGTTAGTGTATATAACCCTGTAGCTGTTGGCGTCAGTGTCACAGACGCCATTCCTAATCTTTTCAGCATATGCTAGACACGGATGGAAACAGCTTTTGCCACATTTGTGATTGTGTAGTGAAACTTTGTTGTATGCTGGTGTCGATTTTAATGAGTGAATGACTGGTCATGCTAACTACATTTCATGTTAAGACACTGTTTGAAATAGAGGTCAGTAGGAGCTCTAAAAAGGACACATCTACTGTATGCAGAGTTTTTCCATTGTTGGTAGGTAATTTGACAATACATATATTTCTTTATTAATGTTTAGCTTCTAAATGTTTTAGTTCGTTGAGCACACAGGCCACATCACCAAGACAGTATGTTTACAGTTAAATGCCATGTCTTGCGTATAGATCAGAGATGTCCAAATCCAGGCCTCGAGGACCGGTGTCCGACATGTTTTCCAACCAACCTGCCATTGAAGTTCCATATTGGCTAAACACACCTGATCCAGGTAATCAACAGCAGATAAGGCAGGATTTCTGGAAAACCAGCAGGAGGCTGGCCCTCAAGGCCTGGATTAGGACACCCCTGGTATAGATCGTCAAAGCTGGGAATTAGAGCTGTCAGTTTCCAAAATGGCAGGCAGCTGATTTACTTTATGTTTTCATCTCTAAAAACTTCAGCTTTTTTCACAGCTAATGTCACACTGGAGCTGGATGAAACACAGTGCCATCAGTCAGAGTTGTATTGCTCACTTTCATGTCACAGACTGAAACTTTTGGCACTCTTATTATTACCAGTGGAGTGTGTATGGGGCAGGGGTCTGTTTTGGAACGCAAGAGAAAACATGACATCAATTGTTTTTAAAAATATTAATAAAATATCCAATTTTGTGTTAAAAATGCTATGCCAATTCATCAGATCCACCAAATAATATTTCTGTAAAGTAATTGTTATATTTCTTTTAGGCAAAGAATTGTTCAAACTTTGATTGCGATAATTGCTGTAATTTTTCAGTATTGGATTCTTTTGACCTAACTGGTCAAAAATGATTCCATTTATTACAAGTAGTTCATTCATAAATTCCATCACATGGTTAATTTAGAGTGGGATTTTTAAAAAAAACAGCCATTATTTTTCCTGGAGTGCAGAATACACCTCACACTTTCTCCTCTGTCGTCTGTCTGTAATTTTTGTAGTTTAAATTACTTTCTCCTCTAACAGCTGTTTAGGCATTTCACTCCCACAAAAACCAACACAGAGGTGTCTGGTGAAGCAGTTCACCGTCTTATAGTCCACGATGGCCCGCTAGCAAGTTAGCTGCAGTGTTGACTCTTATTTGACACTCAATTGGCTCAAATAACACTATTACCATGCCTGTATGGCTAATAGCTTCCCCTGGGGCATGCAGCAGAGGGCAACGTGCATTAGGTGCGCCAGCTTTAGGTGAGAACACACATGAACCAGGCTCAGAGCCCCGTCCACACCCAAATCAATCCTGACACCTCTTAAGAGCCGCTCAGCATCAATGGCACTCCAGTGCAATTACCCTGTCGGTAATGACATAAGCACCCATAAGTTCCTTCCTGCCCCCAGCTCCCTCAGGCCAGTACATGTTGATGCTGTGTTCTGCTGGCTTTAAAAAGGCTTGTACTTGATAGGCAAAGGCCCTAAGATGAAGAGGTTCTGCGCCATAATGGTGGGACAGAAGCTGTCATAAGGGGGTAGAGGCTGTGAGATGTAATCTCAGATTAAAAGTGATGTGGCTCAGCGAGCTGTCAAGATCAGCATCTCCCAAAAAAAAAAGGAAATCCTCCCCAACTGCTGGGTTTAATGATTAGTTATGATAACCCTAAGGAGTGCAGCTGGGGAACACATGATTGAGAGTCAGATTTAAGGTGATAACACTAAAATCCCCATGAGGTTTTTGCTTTTAGAGGGAAGCTTTTAGAAGGGCTGTTAACAACCCATCACTAAACCCACACCAACCTGCATGTCTCCAAAAGATACACTGATCTTTAGAGCAAAAGTTTGAAGACATTTGCTCCTTTCCTTTAAGAGATACTTAGGGGATGTGAAAAGAAGTAATCATACCTTTATACAACCGAATCAACTTGAAATGCTGCTTTAACCTCCGAAGACCCAAACTCTGATTTAAGCTAATGCTCTCCACACAGAGTTACACAGCCCCAGTTAAGCAGAATGAACTACTGTGGTAATATAGGTCAAAATGGGATGTCTGTGCATGTGGACGCCACGTCTTAAGAGGTTATGGTAAAAAGAAACGCTGTGCTTTTTTATGGCAAAGAAGTTAGTTATACCTGTCCTTTTGGCATGTGTTATGTTGATGGTAGACCTGATAAAATTATTTGTTAAAATGTAAAACCTTTTTTGTTTAAGTACAAAATATACAGTATTCTTTTGTAAAAAGAATCATTCATTTTCTAAATTTGTTTTTAAGTCTAAATCTTAGATGAAGCAAAGTAAAGCCAGGAAATGACAATTCAGAGGAACTTAAAAATGTTTAGTAAATATTCATTCATCTTTTATACCATTTAGTCCCTCTTGGTGTCACAGGGCTGCTGGAGCCTAACCCGGCCACTCAAGGGTGAAGGCAGGGGACACCCCTGGACTGATTGCCAGTTTGTCACAGGGGCCACAATCACAGACCCATGCTCACTCACATCCACACCTAGGGACAATTTAGAGTAACCAATGAACCTATGAAGCATGTTTTTGGACGGTGGGAGGAAGCCAGGGGTCCCCGGAGAAAACCCACGCATGCACGGGGAGAACATGCAAACTCCACACAGAAAGGTCCCCCATTGATGACACTGTTTCAAGTCCCCCAGCCAGGACTTGAACCGGGAACCTTCTTGCTGTGAGTCAAGAGCGCTAACCACCATGCAGCCCGTTTTAGTAAATTATTAAAAGAAATATATACATGTATAAGAAGAATTTTGTATTTTTTTTGTTTGTTTTGGTTTTGGTTTCAGTCTTTGTGTTTTATAATATAAATAAAAGTATTGCAATACTTTCAGCATGATCTTATTGTCAAAAGAAAGTTATTCATTTTTTAAAATTCAATCCTTCCTTTTTCAGGAGCATCCTCACCGTGTATTCTCTGGTATCCAGCCAACCGGAGTTCCACATTTAGGCAATTTTCTTGGCGCTTTGGATAACTGGGTGGCCCTGCAGAACCAGTACCCCACTGTGCTTTACAGCATTGTGGACCTGCACTCTATCACCCAGCCTCAGGATCCAAATCAGCTCAGGAGCAACATACTGGATTTGACAGCCAGCTTGCTAGCCTGTGGTATTGACCCAGAGAAGGCAATCCTGTTTCAGCAGTCTCAGGTGAGTTAGGAGTGACTGATGGCAGCTTGCTATTGCAACCTTTTCCTCTGCAGGAAAAGGTTCCTACGCTGACCCCAACGTTTTAAAATACGTTTTGCACGTCTGGGTTTAAACTAGCTGTTAAGTGGATGGTCTTGTATAGAAAGTGAAACTTAATGCACATTTTTTAAAGCAGCAGTTTACAATACGTATGTAAAGGTATAGACAGTGATAGTTTTAAATGTGATTTGCAAATGGGTTGGGAATTCAGGGAAAGCTGCCATTGCCTATTAAGTTATACAGGAAATATGTGTTTGAGTGCCAGTAAACCATTTAGTTCCAAATAATAGCAGTGATGCCCCCATGCTGTTAAAGCTGGCATCAATGTAAATATATAGAAACATGGACATTGTGGAAAAGTCAAAAATATGTGGTGAAAAATAGGTCTGAGTGTTAAATCTGGTTACAAAGGAGCGTTTAAACCAATGATGGGTACAGTTAAACTAACCGCAAATATATATAAATATATATTTTCAACCTTTATTAAGGTCCAAGGCACTTTCCATTCACTGGTCCAGTTCATCCATGAACAAGTGAGGTGAGGGTTGTGTCTGCTGAGGCACTGAGTCTTTTGGAGTCAAGTCAAGACATATAGTAACTGACTCCTATTGAGCTTTATGAAAGACCCACTCCAATGAGAATCCTGTTTTAGGTGTTTTTAACATTTTCTGAGGATGGAGGTCATGAAGAAATGTAAGATTAAAATTCCATTTCTGGGTAGTTATGTAGTGAATCAGGAGCAGACAAAAATGCTGTTTGAAAAAGCTTTTGGCTGTGACATAGAAGCTACAGTCAGCGGGTCATAAGCTCCCTGCTCCACTCCATTCTGAGTCAGCAGAGGTCAGAGTTCCTCGCCAACAGTCCCACTCACAACTCAGAGGGGAATTTCTGATGAACTCCTGTTGCTGTACAGCAACTGTGTTCTAGAAAACCACACAGGTTTTTGGTTTTGCCTAAAAATAGCATAATCATAATAAAGAGACCACTGGGAATGCTTCTACAATTGATCAACAATGATTGGAGGGGGGGCTTTACAGGTAAACGGCATCCTTTTGTCACACCATTCTCTAGTTGTCTTTGGAGGAACAACAACATTTGCTACTTCATGTTTTGTGTCAGCGGAAGGTGGGGGCTTGGTGTGACGACAGCCTTTGTTTATGTGTGCTGACATGGACATTTCCATGTTTGGAAAGTGGAGCTTTACACGAAGCACATGCCAGCAGAGGGAGGGCTTTGGAGTTTTTTGCAAGCTTATGTTTTTTCCAAAATAAGATCTTTAGAACAGAGGTGTAAAACAAGTTTAAACAAAGGATCCAGTGCATTGTAAAACTGTGGTGTCTGGAACAAAGTATATCTCAGATTGTTAAAACCTCAAGATGATTATAAACTTGTGAAAAAAGTAGGCGGGGTTTACTGTAAGTGTCCCAATCATTCTTCTTAAGTTTTTGTCTGACAGCAGCAAACTGTCATTTGTGGTTTAGCAGTGGCAAATGAGCTGCCAAATGCTAGCAGAACATGGTGCCATCCAACTCTATGTATTCCAGTATTTTTATGAACTCTTTACCAACCTAAACACCCCAACTGCTCTGATTTGTATTTGTTCTTCTGTTCTGTTCCACTGTCTGATGGTGTTTCAAATGAAACTTTAATGAGTTTGTGTTGGGTTTGGTAAACAGATGGATACTGAAAATGGTAATGGGCATACATGATGTCACTGAGGGCTGCACGGTGGTGTAGTGGCTAGCACCCTCGCCTCACAGTGGGAATACTGATTCAAATTCTGCCTGGGACCTTTCTGTTTGGAGTTTGTATGTTCTCTGTGGGGCGGCCGTGGTGCAGAGGTAGGGTGGTCGACCTCTGATCGGAAGATTGCAGGTTTGATTCTCGCCTTGCCCTCCCATGTGTCAAAGTATCCTTGGCCAGGACACTGAACCCCACGTTGCCTCTGGTGGTTATAGGTTGGCGTCAAGGTTTGGCAATGGAGCCACCATCAGTGTGTGAATGTGACTGTATAGTTCCTTCAATGAAGGCAGAAAAGCACTATACAAGTATACGCCATTTACTGTCAACCCCCCCAGCGACACACTCCGTAGAAGGGAAAATGCAACATCATCATAACAAGTTGTTAACGGGGTTCTGCTAACTCTGGAGGTCCTCAGTCTTCTTAGCAGGCGGGGTCAACTTTGGCCCTTCTTGTGCAGGACGTCTGTGTTAGTTCTCTCTTGTCCTTGAAGTGGCCAGAGATTATTCTTTATGTATCTCCAGACTTGTCAGACATTGACCTCCTGAAGCTGTTCCTCAATCTTCATCCAATAGCGCCTTTTACATCGCTGTATCTTAAATTTAGGATTGTTTTCTTTGTTAAACAGCTCTTGGTTACCGGATCTGAAGACTCTTGTCTTCTTGCTTAGCAGGGCCTCCAGTTCTCTGGTAACCCACGGCTGGTTGTTGGAGAAGCACCATAATTTCTTGGTTAGTTTAGTGTTTTCCACACAGAACTTGATATAATCAGTGTTGTAGTGGGTGATGGCATCTATACTTGAGATGTCCCGATCCTATCACGTGATCGTGATCATGATCGATCATGTGATTGATGACTCCATCTGGATCGGATGTTGTCTGCTGATCATTGTTGGATATTTAATTTATTAATATTTGACCAGCGCTTTGTAGTTCAAGCGTATTATACAAATACTCCACTAGGAGTCTGAAGCGTCTCATGAACGTATCATCACAACGTTTTATTGCCATAAAGTGCAGCAGAATGTGCCCTCGGTTTAAGCAGGAGTCTAACAAAAACAGTTCTGTAAAGCTAGCCAGATGTTCACAGATTCCAACTTCTGGGATCAATAACTCTTTTAGAAATGTTATAAACTAACAACGATTGACCTGTCTTGATGCAAACAACAACCTACAAATGCGTTTCAACAGAAAAAAGATCAGGTTTTTCTTTCTTTTTATGTTCAATGTGAAACTCTTTGCTGCTGACAGTTAGCACAGTTAGCAGTTGCTGTGCAGCCGTCTAAGTTCTAGCTCTGTGATTTAACCTCTTAAGACCTCAGCTCTTCTTCCATACGCCTTTTTATTTCTCTGTCATCAGCTCTAGTTAAGAAAATAAACTAGTGTGGGAATAAAACCCAAAATGTGATGTCTTGAGACTTTAACCTCTTAGGAGATAAAAAAAAATGAATCCCATAATCTTAAAAATAAATAATAGTTCTAATGATATCAGCTAGTATTGAATACTCATCATCATATTCTTCCTAGAATGAAGTCGTCATTCATTTTTGAAGAATTTTAAATAAAGATACGAATCACATTTGCTTAAAAATATTCAAAAGAATTGAAAGCTAAAGTCATTACATTGCTCGCATGACTAATTATCACCTATATATTAGACAATAGTTTATTTTTTTCCTAGGTAAAAGTTTTGCTATTTTTATATGATTGTTCAAGTTACTTTACAGAAGTGCTCCATTTAAGTGTTAAATGATAAAAAAGAACAGATAAGAAACAACCTGAATCTGTTTAAAAAAACTGTTCATTTTTTAAATGTTTTGCTAAAGTGTTGGACCGGGACTCAGTATTGGGAGATGATCAAAATCAAATGATTCTGAATCAGATCAGGCCCAAAAAAACCTGATCAGGACATCCCTAGTCACTACCCTCACCATGGAACATGCAAAGGTCCTCCCTATCTGTACACTCAAAACAGTCTTTCCAGCCTGCACTCATCTCTCCAATGAGTACAGGCTGGGAGGACCTTTGCCTTCCCCGTGCTGAGGGTATTGACTAGGGACGTCCTGATCAGGTTTATCTGGGCATCCTCTTCACCAATGAGACGTATTTCAGGTCAGGAATGACCAGGTTGTGGTCAGAGTTGCCCAGTGAGGTTGAGAGTGAGGATCACTGAGCCTCTTTTGTTTTGGTAAACAGCAAGTCCTGCTCTTTACTGTCAACACACTGGCTGAAGCTGGGGGAAGCGGCAGAGAGTGGGTGTGGTGTGCTGTTTGTAGCTGAGAGACAGTGGTGGAAATGTCTTCACAGGCTGCTTCAGCGTCTGCAGTGGGCAGGATGTAAACTGTTAACACAATAATATTTTCAAACTCCCAGATAGTATGGCCGAACACTAACCCTTAACAGTTCAATGTCTTTGGTGCAGCGCTGCTCTTTCACGGTGACGATTCGTAGGCTACACTCTTTCATTAACATACATGGCAAGTCCACCCTCCTCCTTTAACCTCTCACCTTTACGTTCCGGTCCGCTCGTTAAAAACCATCCAGAGTTATGTCTGAGGTTGGCGTGAGGTCCATGAGCCAGGTCTCCATGAACAACAGTAGACTGCTCAGCTGGTAACCCCCGCTGCAGTCTGGTTAGTCCACAGTCTGTGAGTTCCTCCATTTAATTGGGAAATGATCTTACACGTTTGAAGCGTCTCCTCCTCTCCTGGTGCTTAACTCCAGCTCTGCAACCTCTCCTGCGACACTACAACTCTTCGGGAATCTCCTGTTGCTTCTCTGCTGGCATGTTGTTGTTGACTAGTGACAACAGCTAATAGCGCATTTAAACCATGCACCTGCTGACTGTTTCAGACCCAGAAGTGGTGTCAACTAGTCCAAAAAAGAGTAGCAGGCATGCCACTACTATGATTAAATGTAGAAAGTGCATGTCTATCAGAAAAAAAAAAACCAAATCAATACACAAACAATTCAAAGATTAATATGAAACAAGTAAGCTAACTTGGAGCTGTGGTAACTGGCAACCTACCATGGGGCCCATCTGAAGAACAAAGAAAAAGTCTGAGTGTGTAGCCCTGCATCACACTGGTGACCCATTCAGGGTGTACCCCACTTTCACCCAACAGTAGCTAGGATAGGCTCCAGCAACACAATCTATCCAAAAGGGATTTAACAGGTTCTGAAGATGGCTGGATGGATAGTGTCACCAAGTCCTGCTCATTTCAAATTTGGGTGAGTAGACAGGACAAAGACCTCCAACAGGTGGTCTTTGGAGGTCATTCCAATTCAATTCAATTCAGTTGTATTTCTATAGCCCAATATCACAACTTTAGCCGTCTCATTGGGCTTACACCGGTTATTTGCAAAGAACATAAAGTCAGTCATAAAAATGTAAACAATAGCTGGTTGTTAAACAGACTAAGCAGAACAAAGATCTCTGCCCTTACACACTCCTTCTCTGTGAGGAAAAACTTTTTTGGGGGGGAATAAAGAAACCTCAGGGTTGCTCACATGACGGAGAGATCCTCAACCCCCAAATTAGGATTAGAAAGAAGATGTTAGAAAATGTGTCAGAGTAAGAATGGTTATTCTGACAAACAAAATGACTGAGTATTAACTGTGTATTTCTCTATAGAAGTCTGTTCTTTTGACTTCTTGGAACCAGATGGTACTTCCTGTTTGGAACACAAGAGGGGAGGGGTTGTGCTGTTCATTGTTTTTATGGTCCATGGTCACTTCTCAAGGTCATCCACCACCTTTGGGCAAAGCTCAACAACATACTCAATCCATCCGTCCGTCTGTCCGTCCGTCCATCCATCCATCTATCCACCCGTCCGTCCGTCCATCCGTCCGTCCGTCAATCCGTACATCCATCCACCCGTCCGTCC
>BSAI01000129.1:137931-175703 GCA_036245035.1 Adrianichthys oophorus | reverse complement strand
AATAATAATAATAATAATAATATCAATAGTAATAATAATAATAATAATATAAATAGTAATAATAATAATATCAATAGTAATAATAATAATAATAATATCAATAGTAATAATAATAATAACAACAACAATAATACAACAACAATAATAATAATAATAGTCAATTTTTTATATTTAACCATTTTTATTCAGTACATTTTTTTACACAAAGACAAATACTTCTGTTAAATCATTTAAACATCCACTATTTTCTGTGAATGAATAGAAAAAGCATGTCTGAGTGAGAGCTGCAGAAAAAGCAGAAAATTGCAAACAGGTTATAGATAAAGAAGTCAAATGAATGTGCTCCTGCTCTGTCTACTTCCTCAGACTGAAGTCAGATCCCAGGTTTGTCATTTCTTCTTCCACTACACCATGGCGACTGTGTAGATCTGCTGAGGTGCAGTCATTTGTCAGAGTTTCTCTTCATCATTTTTGCTCCGTTCTGAAATCAGTCATCTTGGTGATTTTGCATCAAAGGCTCGTTTTTAATACCAAGTATATCCAGCTTATGAATGATTTATGGGGTTACTGGGCACCCTTTTGGCCTTTCCTTCACATGGCGCTCCCGTCATCACATTCAACACATAAAGAAAGTAACAAACTCCCTGCTCCGCTCCATTCTGATGTTTCTATCAGAACTAGACCACTAGATCCATGTGTGCCTTTGTTTTCCTTGTCTGAGCTGGGATCTGGGTCAGAACTGTGTGGCTGGATAGCTCTGATTTTGCTCGAAACTTTTGTGCACTAATGTTAGCTTGCAATTGTGAGGGGCTGGAAGCTAGCAGGAGAGAGAGGAAGCGATGGGTTGATGGGAAATCAGTGCAGGCTGGCTCCGTGCTGGCAGTCCCGCCCACAACTCTGCAGTGAATTTTTAATAAACTATGTCCTACAATACAACCCAGGTTTTTTTTACTTTGGATAAAAGCAGCGTAATCCCAACAAACAGACCGGTGGGAACGCTTTGAAAGCAGATCAAAAGATGATTGGAGTGGGAGTTTAAGGCGTTTTACAGGCAAAAGGATCGGCAGCAAGAAACTCAAGAGGAAGAAACAAAGCATGTCTAGCTATCTTTGTCAAATTTGTGAAACTTTCTAAACTCTGCAAAAATACAAAATAAGGACTGCTGATCAAGCAGCCTACTGCCTTTAGAAATGATTATCAGAGGAATCATGAATGCATTGTTGGAAGTCTCTGTGGGACACAGTTTACTGTGAGCGAAATTCATTTATAGAAATATACAAATAATGACATTTAAATAAAAAACGTTTAAAAAAAGGAAATGATCCCTCTTTGAGAAGCCGTGCTTTTGGGCTCAAACTTCATGTTTGTGTGACTCACAGAGCAGCACTGAGATTCTGTAGACGTTAGGAATAGCCGTTCTCAAACGCTCTCTGAGCCTCTCTGCTCTGAATGGCATTGTCAAAGAAAAGAAGCTTGGGATTTGATCCAGCCACTTTGGTTTGAAGATTTTTCAACATGGCAGTTTTTTTGTAATTATTTGATAGGTGAGCCTGTGTGATTGAATGCCTCACCGACAGCCATCAGTAACGCTTCTGTTTGCTGCTGCACAGTTTCATGTCAGCAACATTTCAGTGTATTTAAGAAATGTGCAGGACTCCATGAGGGCAAACTCTTCGCTTGGTAATGGCGTCTAGCATTTAGTCCTGTTACGAACGCTAAGAGAATACAAAGGAACGGATTCAGATTTATATTTTCAAATAGAAAGTAACATACCATAGCCGTCTGGCCTCTTTTTCACAATGTTTTCCCTGTTACATGGTCAGACTTTGCTCAGTGAGGATCAGTCGCTGCGCGGCTTCAGTCAGGCCTGATGACGAAGTGATGAAAAGAAGCTCATGAGGACGGAGACTTTCCTGGATTCAGTGAATCATCCAGATTCAGGGACTTATTTTAATCTAATATTTGATGTTGACTTTTTGCAATATCTTCCCAAAAGGGCTTTACGTTGCTGCAGTACATGTGAGACAAGCAAACACATTGTGCATGGTGACAAAGGTAAACTGACTCTACAGGTGAGTTGGAATGGCTCTTGTCCCTGAAGTTATGCAGATTTTCTTTTACTGTTCCAACCACAAATAACTTTGGAGTGAAAGGCTCTGCCTTCCTTTCACAGCGATGTTTCAGTGTCTTCTGCTACAAAGAAAAAAGGATTGGACTCCCCGTTTTTGTAAATCTTTGAATTTGGGAATTCTTTTCCGCGGTTGCCCAACTAAAACACTAACAAATCGTTGTTGTTTTTTATCTCTTGAGGCACAAACATGGACCTGTGTCTCCACTGGAGATGTCCAAATGATTCGAAAAGAAGCATGTGAGATGCTGTTGAAGCAAATGTCTGAGGAGAATGCCGGATTGTTGCGTTGGGAATCTGCTGCAGGAGCTTCTTCAGAGGGAGCTGTTCTCCTCTTTGCTCCTCCGGACTCGCCGGGTCATAAAACGTCTCATTAGAAACAGAAAGCATGAAGTGAAAGTCGTGAATCATCAGACATGACAGAAGAAGCAGAGTCTGGGAAAAAGAAAACATGGGCTTTTAATGTCTCAGTGAGCACATAAACAACGTCTCCTTCAGTTTGTGATGACATTTAGAAGTGCTGAAAGCCATTCTGTAACAGTAGAGCTGAGAGGACAGACACAGGATAGTCAAGCTCACAACGGCTTGGTTTTTACAGAAATGGATCAGATCAAAATATCTCTATCCTTCCAGAAATGTAATTGTTTCACTGAAGCCTCAGCTGAACCACAGGTTCCTCAACAATGCAGCTTTTCTGGTCTATGTGCAAAGTAAGTCTTCTATGGAAACTTATTCCTCCAAGTTGTTTGTCTCAACCATCCTGGGGTTTTCAAAAGGTCTGAAATTTCAATTCTGAGGAAAACGGCAACACTTTAGCAGTTTGCAGCACCCAACACAAACAAACAAATAAACACAACTGTTCCTTCAATTCCAGTAAGACGGGGTTCAAAACACAAAGGACAAGTTCCTTCATGATTAAGTCCCACTGCAATCTTCTTTTTGATCTATTTTCAAAACGTTCAGTGGTCTTTTAATGAGGATTCAGTTCATGGTTTTTAGCCTGTGTCATTTTCTAGGTCATAGTTTCTGCAGAGTGGCGAGGAAAACAAAGACGTGCGTGAATCCTAGTCAGACACAATCAAGCATGTACATTAATAATGAATACTTACTTCTTTTTTACTTTTTTTAAATACTTCATAAAAATGTTTGCTAAGTATAAAAAATAACGGTATTTTTTTTTTCTTTTCTGTTATTTTTTTCATTTGACTTCTAAACGAAAATAATACAAACACAAAAAACAATCCCAACAGAGCCGTCTTGTTTTTGTTGCTTTTTGATTTTCATACAAAACCTGTTTAAGTTGTGTACTGTCAACTCATGGTGATCATTCATCAAAAGAAACAAAAGCAAGTTTGGTCTAAGGAAGGCTTTTGTTTTGATGTTGACTGTTTCCGTCATAAAGAGGCTTCAGCTCTGAGCATGCCATCATTTTCAGGCGCGGTTTGATGACCTTCAACCGTCAGCGCTTGACCTCTGGTTGCTCCACTGGTTGGTTGTTCTCAGTTCAGGGAAATGTTTGACATCATCTCAGACCGAGGAGGACTTCATCCTGTCACTCTGAAAGCAGACATCAAGACAGGAGGTATTCAGGGGGGGCTGCTCTTCTGGCTGGGGTGGGGCTTGTACTCTGCGCTCCTGTGCCTCGCTGCTCTCCGGTGTTGGGGGCCCATGTGGCGGCCCCGATCTGGATCGCCCGGCAGGCAGATTTCCTTTGTCATCCCTGCTGTGCGGGTGTGTGTGGGGGGGTCCTGGCCGCCGCCTCTGTTTTGGCGGGGGTCTTGGTGTGGGGATGACTCTCCCTCCTTTTAGACATTCATCCAGCTCAGCTTAACAGAAACATTCTCAGGCGTCGGCTCACCTTTGCTCAGTTAGCTAACGTCACAGAACAGAACGCTTCACGTGTTGGTTTGGACGCAAAAGTGTGAACTGTATATACCAGCAGGTATGTTTGTAACAACTGAGTGTGTGGTCAGGCCCCGCCCACTTTAGATAAACACTCACACCTGACTGTAACCATGATAAAGGCCTCCCCCTTCCCCTGTCCTCAGTGCCATTACCCCCCTCTCTCTAGCATCTCTCTCTTCTTCCCCCTTTTTCTTTTCCGTCCGGTCCAACAAAAAGAAGGACACAAACATAATTCATTTAAATAAAGTTTATATGAATTTATAACCCTGATTGTAAGAGTAGAATCGGTCTAACACCAGAGGCTCTCAGCTCGTATCTGTTTGCTCAGCTGTTGGACAGGACAAGTTTTAAAAAAAGGACAGGAGATATTCAGTCAGTGTTTGTGCAATCCAACACGTTTGTGTTGAGCAGCTGTGGGGTCACAGCTTCTCATTAGACAGTTATGACCTGTAATCCTGTGTTTGAGACGTTTGAACACCACTCTCCTTCTTAGAAAACTGTTTCATAACATCAGAAAATGTTTTGTTGCAGAGTAAAGTCAGGGCTTCAGGTCGCTCAGGAGCAGCATCTGTGTGTGTCAGATTGATTGACAGCTGATTTCCGGACAGAGCAGACAGACACACCACAAAAGTCTTGAGCAGAATAAATGTGCATGCCGTTTTTAAAGTGGGAGTGCAGATTAAAGCCCCCTTCAGCCCTGAGTCAAAATGTGCGTGTTTTTCTGTGTGAGCTGTGAGGTTTGGGTTGCACTGAGTGCTGTGTTTTTGATATTCAGAGGTGTTTTCTTCCCTGCAGCTCCGGTTTGAAATGACCCCCTCCGCTGTAACTAAATGTGGGTAGGGTTGGGGGTGTTTGGCTCTGGGGAGGTTTTCTCACTCTCAGATTAATCAAGAGCAGACTGAGGCCCTGAGGCGAGGCTGGGGCCGACACCAACCGACGCCTCTGCTCTGCTGTGAACTAATCCTTTAGGCAGCGTCACTGCTTTCTCCTCAGAAGAGAAAAAAAATGTCTTATGATTTCACTTTTGATCTACTTCTCAACCTGCCATTTATCAAGTTTACATTGTGGAGCCACGACTCGGTGAACCTCTAAACTCTGCAAGCCCGGTCCAAATCCATGCTAACAGACCGTCTCCACTCACAGATCATCCTGCACTCCATGCACAAGTACCAGCCTCGGGTTCACGTCATCAGGAAGGACTTCAGCAGCGAGCTGTCCCCAAACAAGCCAGTGCCCAGCGGGGAAGGAGTGAAGACCTTCAGCTTCCCAGAGACGGTCTTCACCACCGTCACTGCTTACCAAAACCAGCAGGCAAGCACCCCCTCACACTTCCAGGAAACAAAGAGCTGACCTTTCCAGTTAGTTCAACTGCAGTTTTTCAAAACTTTCTTTTCTTCTTTCCTGGTCAGATCACCAGACTAAAGATTGACCGGAACCCGTTTGCCAAAGGATTCCGGGACTCGGGCCGAAACAGGTACATAATATAACTCAAGAAGGTTCTGACCTTCAGTATGAGCAAACCAGAGTCAACCCTGGTCAAAGGGAAAAACACAGCATACAGATTCTATTGGCACCCATCAGTACCACTCAGAATCTGAGCACTGATCCACACACGCCTTGGACTAAGGAAAAATGGGCCGAAGAGCTTCATGCTAACATGTAGCAGCTGCGCTAATCAGGAGTGGAATGTAAGTGTGAAGCACTGACAGGAAGGAAACAGTGCAAGGTTGGAAAGCTTCACAACAAAACAAATGTTTTCTTTGCAAATTCTCAAAAGAAAGAAGAACAGGAGAGGGAATAGATACACTCTGTGTTTTAAAAAATAAAGTTATTGTTGAAATGATCAGTCTTTAATCATCTCCGTGAAATAAGGTTAGCAGTCAACAGAATGGTTTTGCCGTGTCTTATGCCGAATGTTGTACGGTGCTTCTCCTGAAATCATGTGATGTCATTTGCGTTGGCGTTTGTCCTCGAACAATAAGTCTCCATTTTCCAGTCTCCTTAGCAACTCAGTTCATCATAATGACTGCTCTGCATAAAATCGCTGTTATTAATGTGAAGCCAGACAAGTCAAAATATCAAGTTTGAGGTTGAGGAGCTCTACCGCAGGTCTGCCTCACCTGACAGAAAAACGGGTGGAATCAATCTAAAGACAATCTTACAGAGAAATCAGTATTAAATCCACACCTTTGCAATGTTACGTAAAATCTCCAAAGGCTTCAAGGCCAAACTTCAGTCTTTGTTTTCCAGGAGGCAGTCACGCCAACAGCTGCAGTCTCCTACAGATTGTTTCTTCACTGTGACCTTCTATATGGAAATCTGAATATAGCTCACTGTAACATGTGCTACTCCACATAAAAACAATCCTCGGCAGAGCTCTTCAGTTGACTTTTACCTCCATTTTGTCTTCTTGGAGTTTAGCATGAAGCTGCTCATTATTCCCCAGTGAGTTGGTCATGAATAAACGTCTTTGGACCGATCGCTTTTGCGTTGGTCAAATGCCCTTTAACTGATGTCCAGACTTGCCACAGTTGGCCTGGTCTGGTTTTTTAATGATGTGTTGGTGAGCTCTGGCACAGGAGACAGTGACCAGCTGTTTCTTCAACAGTGCATTACTACTTCTTTAGATTATTTATGTTCTCTCATTTGCTAAAGTTACAAAGTGGAGACTGTTTACATTTTGTAGAAGCTAATCATTCGGGGATATGCCCCTTCCTAACTGTTTTTTTTACACTCAGCCTCATAAAAGCATCAACATTTCAACACATATTTAAGATCTGCTTGGAGCTCAAAGGCCGTAAAGTGCAGGTGGAACAATGTCTTGTGTAAGAACATTTTAGCGGGACGTCTAGACATCTTTAGAGTTCCAAGTCAAAGCACTAAGGTGGTTATTAACACTGTCTGGAGTCTTTTTTTTTTTCTTAGACTTTTCAGTTGTGGGCCTGTTATCTCTCTCTCTCACTGGGTCATGTTCTCCAGTTTCCACAGTAGTGGGGGGGAATCGTCATAGATTTTTGTATTTTTTCTAAATAAACCAGCATGGCAGACCATCATGCATGCTTGCACTGCAGGCCGAGCTGTACCACACTGAAGTGAGTTCCAACCAAAACCATGGTGGTTGCAGCGTCACACCGATGTGCATCTACTAATCAAACTTCTGCTAAAATGTGGCCTTACGGAAAACAAAAAAGGGTTTGAAATAAATCTGTTTGAAACTACTTTAGTTTGATTTTCTTTTGAAACAGAACACCAACACAATTTGAAACTCAAACTTCACACGTTTGAGCTCATGTTCAAGTGAATCACAGCAGCTGGTCTCAGAACAGTGAGAACAGGGGATCCAAAGCAAAGACATTTCCTTAGAACCATCATCTAGAAGGAACTAATCAGGTGAATCTCATCATCTGCAGAACAGAACAAAAAGATTCAGAGGAATGTCTGTGCATCAGGATGATGGAAACCTTGAAGGCATGTCTATGGTCTTCAGAGACAACGCTGCATGACTTATAAGAATGATGGTGTCAATGACACCAGAACATCCACACAGGAACCCTTCCAGAAAGAAAAAGCCTACAGATCACTTCCATTTGCAGATTCCAATCAAAGCAGCTCTGTTGTTTGACCATGCAGGACCATTGGGGGCCAAAACTCGTTTGAAATGAACACTTTCAAAACTGGAAAGTGGTTAACGCTCAGATGAGTTCACATGTGAGGGTCTTGTTTCGTTAACGTCCTCTAAAGGCTAAAGACGAGAGAGACCTTCCAGCACATTTTCCGTATCGTATTTACAGGAGTTTAAGTCACTCCAGAGTAGGAGTTGCTCTATTGGGAGAAAAGTGCGACGTTTCCGAGCAAATTTGCCAAGCCCAGCGCAACGCAGCGTTTACACACAATTCATAAGTCAAAGTTGGATCCGCTGCGTCTTTAGACACGCGTCAATCTTGGTGCTCGAACCTTGTTGAAAAAAAAATGTGTTGATAAACTAGATGCTCTCTTCGCTTGTGGGAGAAGCTAACGTCAAGTTTAGACCGATCGCTACATGGAAGCACTGACTTTATATCTCATTTACAATGCATGGAAGACACAGATTATGTTGAGGTCAGGTTTATTTATTCTGCAGAGCTCTACAAAAGCGCTGGCGATCACATCCTCATGTCTGGGTTCATGAGATCATTCAGTCTTTTTATTTATTCTTTTACGGCGATGTTCACCGTCTGTACTGCGACAATTGCATCTGAATGACGACACTTCAGAGGTTCTTCTGTGACCCAGCTTTTTAGAACTTTCTGTCCCTATTAGTCAATGAAGGAAAAAATCAAAACAAGATTATTATTATTATCTGGATGCAAATAAGAAAAATATCATAAACTTCAGGAGGAGAACAATCCGATTCTCATCCATTCTTCTGCTTGCTGTCAGTGGCAAACAGTATATCCAAAAATATGGATCACTCCGGATGCCCCAATATCTAAATGTTTTCTTTGGAGAAAGACATTGAATCAAAGGGTGTGACGGGCAGCACATGTGACGACTTCCGTTCAGCTGAAGACGCGTCAGCATCAGCTGCTTCCAGCTGCCACTAAAGGAGCTTTTTTGATCACTTTTGATATTTGCATAGAACTAAAATGTTAAGGAGGGTTCTTAAAAGTGTCTTCTGCTTTGTTTTCTCCTCTGAGCCGTCCCATCATTATGAATTATCATAAGTCTGTTGTGGGAGAAAGAAGATGTGTTGGATCAGCAGCACATGAAAGAAGCCCCTCATCTGGTCTGCATTAATCACACAAAGATATTTGAGACATATTTTTTCATTTTCAAACAATAGGCAGTTTGATTCATGAATTGGCATTAGAATTCCACTGCAAAAAAGTTACAGATGAAGGAGTAAAAGAGCATGAGATGGTTGTGAGGAGAGGAGGGAAAAATGAATTTATCCTCACGTCCAGGTTCCTTCCCTGCAGCCTTTCTTCACTTTGGCTTTGCTCCTTGTCATATAGAGCAACGTGAGAATGTGGACTCACAGGCTTACTCTTAAACGTTCTTACGCTTTTCTGTCTCTTTTATTTCCGGCCAAAGTAGTACCATTATGATTCAGGTCTAATATATAAGCTGCTCCCTTTCTAAATTTGCTGGAAAACATTTTTTCTATGTACATTCTTGGTGAATAACATACATTTTTCCTTTCTGTATAAAACATAAACGAACAAAAGTACTTTAAAATACTTCCTGTGAGCATGCTTTTGATATATGTATGCTTATCACATAACCACACAATCCACCTTTAAAAAAGGGAGTCTACATTTTTAGAAAGGGATTTTATGTCTCCAGCGGATGTTAACTCAGTTAGTCTTTTTTTTGCTTTTTGCTTAAAAGATTTTACAATTTGTTTCAGAGACTGTAGAAAACAAGACAGAAAAGTAAACTAAAGTAAAGCAAAGACAAACAAAGTAGCACATGCAATATTTTGCAGAGGTAATGGTTTCCTATAAAAGCATGAGGAATGTTAATGACTCCCCCTGCACTTCACTGTGTGTCATTATGCTGCAGACAGTCAAACACTTTGCCAAAATTTGCCAGAATTTCGCCTCTCAAATGCAGGTTCTTTATTGAAAATATGATTTGCTTTAAGGTTGCGTTTTACAGACCAAACTGTGAAAACCCACCAGGCACAGGATGTCTAGTAGACAACTAGTGTGCAGTGTGTGTCCACTACACCGCCGTGCCGCTTGATTGTTAGTGCACAACTAGTAATCACAAAGTTCTATATTCCAAGAAGGAGCAAACACTGAAATGTACCAGAGGTTAAAGGTCACAGAAACCAGCATCAAAACAACAATCCCACAGAAATATTTCTCTTTAGAATTTTAAGTTGTCATAGAACTGAACAAAATGAATGTCTAGTTCTGATCTGCTGCTGCATTACAGGGTCTAGTTGCTTTTCACAGACAAAGCTCTAAAAGTACAGACTTGTGTTTACATGTTTAGGAAAAAAGTGAACCAATGTTGTCATGTTTACATTTGATAGTAAAAGGAGAAGAAGGATGATGGCACACCAAAACCGCAATGATAGAAACACTTGGCTTTTCTATTTTATATCTAGTAAATGTTTAAAGAAATACTCCAATAGAGATCTAAAAACATCCAAAGATTACACGTCTACAGTAGATGTCTACTGGTTAGATAATAGACATTTATGTAGAACATGCAAGACACGACGGGACCGCGGCACAATTAGCTTTGGTAAAGTCGTCTGCTAGAGATGGAAACCACGATATGCAATGCACCTCTATGAATGGATGTCTATCAGTTGCATGATGCATATCTATAGCTGCTAGCTTGAAATAGCCATAATTTAGATTTCTAACAGATGTGTCTGTGCCTGGTGGGAAGAAACTTCCAGATTAAAAACTTCACTCAACAATCATAAATCATCAATCCAACCTCCAGATTCAGAGGGAATGTTCCATCCAGAGCTAAACTAAGCTCATCCTGAGTAATGGCCGTGCTGTGTTGTGTCTGTGGACAGGCTTTACGGCCCATCAGAGGGACTCAGCTCCTTCATTGGCTTTTCTTCCTGCAGCAGAGGCTGCATGAATGAGCGCAGAGACGGGGTGTCTGGCTAAATTAGCATGGCGCACTAACGAGCTGCTGCACTCTGGGAGTTAGCAGCCCTAAAATAATAGGAGTAAGGGTGACCGGCACAGGTTTCCCTGGATGGGGCACGGTGAAGTAAATCATGCAGAAAAGAGAAGCACGTACGGATTGGAAATGAAACGTCCCTCAGATTTATGTGCACAGTAAAAACCTGCAGATTCTTAATGGTCACAGTTTCCTCCAACCAGACTGCAGCTTCCTGCCTCTCTGTTGTGCTCAGACTCTGACAGACTCCAACCCTCAGTTTGTTTGCTCAAATCCCTTTCTTTACTTTGTTTCTTTCAGGTTTCTTATTTACTGACAGGTTACTTTTGCAAATAAAAGTTCTTACAAAAAGTATATGTTTTACAAATCATTTTGGTTCAGTAATGTCAGAAAAATATGACAAAAACTGGAAAAACAACCGTCATTTTAACCGTTTTAAAAGTGAATGTCATGAAGTTTTTACACACATTTAAAGTTTTTAAAGAAATTGTTTAAACTAGATAAGTTACGGAGCCTGTGACCTGACACGGGTAAAAAAATAATTTGCTCGCTCCCACAAATTAGCATTTCGTTACCATGAAAAAGTACTTCGTTCACACAAAATAGTAGTTCATTACTTAATTATAAAGTCGTTACTTATAATTAAATCATTACCTCGAAACATTCATTTGTTAAAATGAAGAACATTTTAAAAGAAAGTCGTTCCTGGAACCGGAATGGCCTGTCACCGTCTACTGGAGGAGACGTCGACATGACAGCCTGAAGAGGTGGAAGTGCGCCTGCAGGGCTATTGTTTTTAATGAGGAAGGTGTATTTGTAATAAAAAACAAACTAAAACCTTTTATGATGTTTTAGCATTATGTGACATATGTATTGGCATCTTATTATAATAAGAATGAATTTAATAAGCAAAACAACTTTGACAATTAATTTCATTTATTTCTCTCTCTCTTTTTCTGTGGTGCTGGCCGGAAACCATTAAAGAGAAAAACTGAAACCAAATCAGACATGTGTTATCTTAATCTATGAATCCATTCATTTTAATAAAAAAAAGGAAGTGATCTTTTAATTTTTCAAAACTGATGAGATGAGATCAGATGAGAACAAACTAAAAACCAACAGCCTCTTGCACGTGACGGCACTGAAATTCCAGGGAAGTTCATGCTGTCATGTGGTGCAGCCTGATTTTATGGAACACGCAAACAATAAGACATAAACATTGTGGTTGTTCATGCTGTATGATCTGCCCCCTTCTGAACCAAGTTCAGCTGCAACAAAAAGATGGACACACTGACACCTTTCTCTGTAGAGCTCTGATTCCAAAATTGAAGTCATGATTACAAACATCCAATCAGAGTTGAGCATGTTTCAGATGTTCCCTCTCTGAGAACAACCGACTCTTAAAAAAGGCAAAGCTGTGTTGAGAAAATGAGCTCTGAAAACCAAAGCAAAAATCTCAAAGAAAGTTAAGATTTATGGTTTCAAATGATTGTGTTAACCTTAGTGACTAGTTTAGCGCTTCCACGATCCAGCTGTACGTATGTGTGTGTGTGTGTGTGTGTGTGTGTGTACGTATGTGTGTGTGTGTGTGTGTGTGTGCGTGTGTGTGTGCGTATGTGTGTGTGTGTGTGCGTGTGTGTGTGTGTGCGTATGTTTGTGTGTGCGTATGTGTGTGTGCGTGTGTGTGTGTGTGTGTGTGCGTGTGTGTGTGTGTGTGTGTGCGTGCGTGTGTGTGTGTGTGTGTGCGTATGTGTGTGTGTGTGTGTGTGTGTGTGTGTGTGCGTATGCGTGTGGGTGTGTGTTAGTGTGCGCTTATCAGACTTTCCGTTTTGTGGCATCACCTCACCCTTCTCCTTCACACGTCTCTCCGTCAGGACCGGCCTGGAGGCCATCATGGAGACGTATGCCTTCTGGAGACCTCCAGTGAGGACCCTCACGTTTGAAGATTTCACCAGCATGCAGAAACAGCAAAGTATGTAAATGAAGACTCTCTTTTTGAAAATGATCCTCCAGCCTGTCTTGTTCACTTGTAATTTTCAGCCTGTTTTCTTGTTCAGTTGAGTCTGATTCCTTACTTCTACTAAGTAGAACCAGATGGGAAAAGCTGGCAGTCCTAAAAGAGGACAAGCTTGTTTTAATCAGAAGAAAAGAAATCCACCTGACGTTTTATCAGCTCAGCTTTTACACACCTGAAATGAAGGCAACAAAAATCTGAGTAAATATGTCTGAGGACCCTCCAGTGAGCAGAACATTTGCAACGTAGTTACTGATCTTAAAATTAATGCACAAAGTCAAACTTTTGGGTGAATTTCTTCTCCACAACATGGAAAAAATTCAATTCTATTCTATTTTTTCAAATGTGCCATTAAGAAATAAAATCTGCAACAACAAAAACACAACTTCCTGTTGCTGCAGGGCTGAAAATGATCAGATTGAAATTCAAACCATATTTGTTGTTCCACAGTCAAAATCGTGTTTGGAATATGATCACGTTTTGGTCAAAAGGCAACCTATCCGAAGCCACTGCAGCGCTCGAAAAAATACACAATATTATTTGAACACAACTATAGTTTCAGATCTGACGTTTCAAAGCCCGACGGTTGGCATCTGAAACTTTCACTCAATCTATTTCTGTTGCACAAAAGAGACAAATGTGAGTGTGAGACACTTGTGTGTGTTTGTGCTTTACGTCTGAGTTTTCAGCTCCTGCAAAGGTCCAGCTTCACTCTGTGCAACTTCACCCACTAACTAACCCATGTCCCTTTCATTACACGTCATAATGTTGCACACTTTATTTAAAAGAAACAGAAATTTAAAGTGAAAAGTTTATTTTTGCTGTTTTTAACATGATCTTGTAGCATTTTTCTCATGATGGAGGACAAAAGCAGATCAAGCTTTCTCAAGCATAAGCTACAATGAAGCATTTCTTTATTCAAATCGTTGTGAATCAAGAGCACACAAAAACATTCTGTTTAGAAATGTCTTTTGTGATGTCACATATGCACGGGGGGGGGGGGCACAAGCTACCTGCTCTGCTCCATGCTAATAAACCCTTTAACGTCTTATTACTCGCCATTTTCTCGCCATTACTCGCAGCTAATGTTTGATTGTGAGGTGCTGTGTTGTGGGATGGTCTTTTTTGTGTTTTTACCATGTTCTTGTAGCATTTTTCTTATAATAGAAGACTTTATTTATTGTTACAAGTGCGTTCTCAGTATTTCCTGATTCAAACAGCTTTGGATCTAAAAACCGGATGCTTGAAAAAGCTCGGGCTGATGGCGCAGCCACATACAGCAACATAGCAAATGAAGTAATTTCAATCTTCAAAACAAAAATAATGAAAGAAAATACTGATTAAATCCTGTACAGTGTTCCCTCGTTTATCGCGGGGGTTACATTCCATACTTATGGCGTATGGCGATACCCACGATGGGTGAAAGCAGAATCTTTTCAGGCTGTAAAAATCCTCACTGCACACTTTCTACCCTTTCTCATAGACAGACATGAACATTTTAACATTTTCTCTTATGTTTAAACTCTCAAAGTTCACTCCTTCATAGAACAATCAGTCCAGTATCAGGAAAGTAAACAAAAATCAAAGATTTATGGAAATTTGACACCACACTGAATGCATTCTGTATTCACTGTACAGGAGACACAGAACGGACGAGATTTGTTGACATGGCCAACAACCAATCAGAACACAGTGCACTGTAAAAACGCATGCAAGTTTGAACGATATAAAAATCCACCAGACCACGGAGGATGAACTGCAATAAAGCAAGACACCATTTAGGTCTTAGTGTTCTGGGGGGGGGGTTCAGCCTTCTTGACATGAAAAACATCTCCATGACTGTTTCTTCTTCAAATAGCACACGTCCACCTTTGATTTGTTACTTTATTTATTTAGAAGCTTTGGATGTTGGTCTCCTTTCCAGAATGGTGGACCGTTCTTGCTTGGTTAAAGCTAATGCCGGACTTCTTCAGCCTGACCTCTCTGAATACTCTCCCTGTGAATTTTGTAGCAGCTTGTCCTTAACTTGAGCTTGGCCGTGCGCTGCTACTCTGACAGCTCCGCCTGCCGAACTTCTCACATCACACTGAATAAAATGAAATAAAGTCCTTACGTTACGACTTTCATCCACTTTTCCAACCTGCAGTCAGCATCATGCAGACCGCCTTTGTCAGTCTTGACTCTAACTTTGCGGGTTCACATCATCTGTGTGGAGGCTCACACGTGTTTATGACCCTGAAACTCCTCTGCAGTCATTAGGAATTAATTAAACTGCCACTGAAAAACTTAGTGTCACCCTGTAAAGACACTGAGCGGTTCTGCAGAGTGGTTACTGCATCCAGACCTGCAGCTCAGCCCATATGACAACAGACATCTCTTCCCATTCAACTAATCAAGCGTTCTCCCTCGGCACCAAAGCACCCGAGCTCTTCTTACCAGAGGAAAACATGACATCACTAAGCTATCTCCCCTTCTTTTTCTGTTTCATCCTCTTCCTCCCTCTCCAAGCTCCTTGAGCAGAGCTCACAGTGACGTGATCAAAGGCATATGGTGCAAAATCAGACTCCCAGTCCTGGATCATTCTGTTACGCCTGCTCCTCACTCTGGTTTCAAACGGAATTTCTCCAGCAGCAGTCTGAACGCCAGCCAAAGGCTCATTAATAGAAAAACTTCTGACTGATATACCCAGCTATTCTTTCACCAAACGCCTTGACTCACAGATATCCGCTGCGCCAAGAAAGGCTCATACCTTAGATGATAGGCTTGTAAGCAGTTTATTAATATGGCCTTTGTAGACAATGGTCTCACTTTAGATGTTAATGAATCTTCTAAAGTATGTTAAATAACCGTATTCAGCTGATTAATGTCTTAATAACACCCTGTAAACACATTAATAACATTTGTTAATGTGTTGCTAAAGCTTGATAAGGAATCTTATCCGTAAGTGTTACAGAACTGATCTACATGCAGCAATTCACAGAGCCGTCCACGATCTGCTGTCTAGCAGTTTGACAGATTACAGCCTGCAGTCAGTCTGAAGAGAACAGTCAGAAAAAGTCAATGCAGCATTACAAGGTTATTTTATCCTTCTGACTTTGCACTTATGGAGTTCATGGCAACATTCTTATTGGCCAGTGTTTCTCTGCTGCGCTTCCATCTGCTTTTTAAGAAAAAGACAGAAAAAAGGGAAAAGCAAGGCTAACTCCAGAACCGGCCCTTTTCCCGTCAAAACTGTACAGGTGAGAAATAGTGAGGCAAGTTTGAGTGGAATAAAAAAAAAAAAACAGCTTTCAATCAACTAATTTAGATGATGTTTAAATGGCGAACACTTGTAGCGCTTTTCTACCTTTCTTGAAGGCCCAAAGCGCTTTACAGTCACATTCACCCACACTATCGCCAACCTCCCACCAGGGGAAATTCGGGGTTCAGTGTCTTGTCCAAGGACTCTCGGGCGGACAAGCCAGAATCGAACCTGCAACCTTCCGATCAGAGGTTGACCGGCCCACCGCTGCACCACAGCCGCCCCTTGATACTGTGCTGCCGTTTACTGTGGTATAATGAGGTGGAGGTCTGTCATCAGGAGAACATCAGTCCCATTTGGACAAAGGAACAAAGCTGCAACCAGTTCAATCAAATCATAAAGTCCAAAGTTCCACTTAGATTTTGATAGAGAAGCTATTTTTCAGCAGCACCACTGGAGTGTGTTCATGGATCCATGTGGGAGAAACAAGAAGGAAAGCATCAGGAATCTCAATCCGGTGTTTAACCCTTTACAATGCACAGGAACCAACCTTCTTCCAACTTACATCTAGCTCCTCGCAGGCTTGTTTTTGTCTTGTCTGTACTTGGATTTGCTCTCATACATGAACTCAGAACTGGAACATGACCTGAAACTGGACTACCCCACATTCTATATTGACACTTGTTTTCTGAAAGGACAAGAAGTGAGAAACATTTCTGTCAAACCACTGCTGGTTCACGTTCTTCTCTTCTTGTTGTTTTTTTGCAGGTGGCAGCACAGGAACTTCCCCCACCACTTCGAGCACAGGAACGCCTTCTCCTTCAGGTGCAGCACACCTTCTGTCTCCTTCCTGCTCCCCCCCAGCCTTCCACCTGGCTCCAAACTCCTTCAATGTGGGCTGCAGAGAAAGTCAGCTATGCAACCTGGGTTTATCCGAGTACCCAGCTTGTGCTCGCAGCAACATGGCAGCGCTGCAGAGCTACGGCAGCCTGGCCGATGGTTCCTATGGACGCCTTCAAGCTGCAGGGGGTGCTGTGGCCTCCGCTCAGTCCTCTGACGCCTTTCTTCCACAAAGGACTTCCTCCTTGATTGCTGCTGGCATGCAGGGCAGCACTCACCCCTCCCTGACCGGCAGTGGCAGCAGTGGAAGCACTGGTGGCAAAATGGATGCCTATAGCAGTCAGCTGAGCTCTTTCCCAACTTCTCAGCTTCAGTATGTCATGCAGGCAGGGGGCAGCTCTAGCTCCTCTTCATCTTCATCTTCTGGATCCTCTTCTTCTGCCCACATGTTTGGTGGGAGCCACCACCATGTTCAGCAGGGCTCCTACAACGCTTTCTCCCTCCACAACCCTTACAACTTGTACGGTTACAACTTCCCCACCTCTCCTCGCCTGGCTACCAGCCCAGAGAAGCCCCAGGGTGGGCTGCTCTGCTCCTCCTCTCCCGCAGGAGCTTATGCAGAGCGCCCGTATTTGTCCAATGGAAACATGGACGCTATGCACATGATTGGAAACACTGCCACCAGTCAACAGGGCGGCAGCTCTTGCGATGGTCGTCAGTATAGCTCTTCTTCTCAAATGTCCATGCACATGGTGTAGAAACAGAGTCAGAGCCTCAAGCTGCTTCTGCTTACTAAAGTCTTTAAGGTGAAGAACACATCTCTAGTTGATGTGGGTTGGTGGTAACCATGAAGCATTGATGTGCTGAGACATAATCCATCTGTAAAACAGAACAGAGTGAAAGGTTGAAACTCCAAGCAAAAGCAACACAAGTCCTGCAGGCAAAGACAGAACTCAGATCAGCAACAGAATGAGAGAAGGCAGAAGGTTTGGGTTAGGGTCTGGGGTTTGGATGGGCTTTGAAGATGTCACAGTGCAATAATGAAACAGCTGATTCAGTGGACTTCTTTCATTTTGTGGAGACTCACTGGCCAAACAATCTTCACTGTGATTCACATAGTTTCATTTTACGCAGTACTTGGTTGAAATATATTGAAGGATGTATGATTCCCTGCCATAGTATGCCTCCATGTTCACCCAGGACACAGAGGATCCAGATACTGCAACACCAGGCCTGCTGCAGTCAGTTTGCGGGGGACATTTTTCTTGAAATCTCAAGCTGATATGAACACTAGAGACAATGTCACAGTCACATGCAGCCAAACGGAGGTGGAGCCATACGGGGCTGCAGGTTGTCTGGTTGCTCGTGGTTGTAGAGAGGAGGGGCTGCATTCTTGCAGTTCCCTTTTGGCTCCTCCTTCAAGGGACGTCATGGAAATGGAACGTGCAATTGTCATGCATGTGATAAATGTATTGTTATGTATTTGTAAGGATAATGGAAGTTACACACAATGTTGACACATGAGTGACACTGTTGTGTGGTTCCCTAACTCTACACTCCAGCCATTATCATGGAAGGCGCGCTGGCTCCTTTCTGACCACACAAATGCCTCTTGCATGGGATGTGCAGGTGACCCCTCAGAATATCACACAAACTACACTCTGATTGTCCAATTTTGTCATTTCAGACTGTATTCACAGAGCACACAAGGAGCATGCACCTATCACTTAAACAGCACAAACTGGCCTCTGCATTGCAAGGTTTGGGGGTTAAAACTCCAAATGACACAGCTGCATCTCACCTACTTTGCTCTTACTTAACCTTTAGTGTTTAGAGCATGAACATGTCCACCCTGTGGGCTCACCAAGTGGTCTAAGATCACAACAGATCCCGACGTGCCCCGTACGGATTGGCTGATTTTTCACCTGCAGACAGCTTGTCTCCACCCATAAAGCCAGTTGTGACTAAGGGATAATTCAAGGCTTCCTCCACCCGTTCTTCTTATGGACTGGACTAGTTTCACTATTTTTGAGTGAATTACGATTATTGTAACTTATACATATAAATATATATATATATTTTTTGCCAGCCACTTTATTGTCTATACACCTACATGAGGTTAATACATTATACTAGAGCAATCCACCACAGCAGTATATGGATTTGAGTCACTTATGTACTTTTACAAAGTTTAAAGAATTGAATTGAGATAACTGTACCAATAAAAGGGAGTCTGTTCTGGATTGCAATAGATAATGTGGCCAGTAAAACCAACTCACTCACACACCCATATATCTGTGGGTGTGTTTCAGAATACACCATAAGTTTGTTGTTGTTGTTGTTGTGTGTAATGTTACAAAGTAAGCAATTGCAAAAAAGTTTAAAGTATGTTGTGGTGTGTATCGCAGGTGTGTTTATTTAAGAAATGAACTATATAGCAATTTGACCACCTGACCGTCATTAAAATCTGAGAAGAGAAAAAAGCAGAGTGAGTTTTTTCTGAAGCATTAAATAAAAATATAAATACACCAACCACACAAAGACCCAACAAAGATTTTTTTCATTTAAACAGATTTTTCCCTATTATTTTATTTGCATTGAGCAACTTTTACCATCAATAAATATAAAATGTTTGTTTTGTTGTGTAATCTTTTAACAACCTCAACAGGAAAAAAAAGAAAAAAAATGTTTTTTCTGGTCTTATTACTTTTTCAATTATAAGTAATACATTTAATTAGTGTTTTACAAAATATGTTTTCAAAATATTCTTTACCATTTGGTTAAGCAGGCAGTTAAAGGTTAAAAACAAACCAAAGCGTGTTCTACACGGGTATTTCGTCTATTGGAAGCAAATTTAATTACACCAAAAGCTCAAAATCAGAAGGAATTATGGCAATATTTGGCTGATGTAACGTTGCTAAAAATGTTGTGGTCTAAATAAACAGGTACGTGTGGCTTTATGTGCATTTGCAGTTCTTCACATTGTCCACATAAAACCATAAAAGGGGAGTTTCTAACTTTCTGACACCTGTTCTACTATGCCACCCCACATCTTCCAAAAAAAAAAGTTCATTGGTGTTGTTCACCAGCTATTTCACTGCAAAAGTACCAAAACAATGTGTGAAGGAAATAGATACTAAGATATGCCATTTATCTTTATTTGAATCCAGAGCGCCTTGTTTTCACACCAGCTGACAAAATCCTTAATGACCTTCCTGCGCTCCTCGTCATCTTCATTTGTCACATATCTATCAATGGTAGTGTCATTCAAAAACCTCTGTAGGTGGCAGCAGCCCAAGTCATAGATGAAGTCATATGTGTATAGGCTAAAGAGGAAGGGTGAAAGGACTGGGCCCTGTGCAGCTCCTGTTCTGCAGACTACGTCCTCAGACAGTCGTGGAGCCTCACATACTGTGGTCTGTCTGTGAGATAGTCCATGATCCACACAGTCAGTCACCGGTCCACTCCGTCTGCCTCCAGTTTCCCTCTCAGCAGTGCAGGCTGGATGGTGTTGAACACACTAGAGAAATGGAAGATCCTCACAGAGCTCCCTGCCTGCTCCAGGTAAGAGAGGAATTGCTGTAGCAGATAGATGACAGCATCATCAACTCCAGTTCTGGGTCTGTAAGTGAACTGCAGAGGGTCAACCGCTGAGGTCATCACTTTAGAGTCCTGCATTCAATCTGTGAGGCTACTGACCCCCTAATGCAGCTCAGCTAGAAGATTATCACCAAAGTCAAAGCTGTGAGTCCAAACCAAACTACATCAAGTCAGTGCCGTTCTTGGTGGCAAAACAATTACAGACAAAATGAAAAACTGTTATTAAAAAGCAAGTTTAGTTAAACTGAAAAGAGCAATCACATATCAAGTAAGCTGACACTTAGAAGAGTCGGTGAAGAGGACATTTCTGTTCCTCTCATAAAAAACGTCAAACACTTAACCCTTTAAAGCTGAACGTATCATAGTTGAGACATGAGTCTGACAGCCTTCCACAAGAGCAATGACATGAAAATACAAATTTCTTTTATTATTTTGGGTCTTAGAATGTTTTTGTTAGCTCAGGAAAAAAGATGTCTCTGAGCTGTGTGACCTGATGTATCAGATATGATACAAATTGAAGTGTACATATTAAAAAAGAGATTCAGAAAAGATTGGCTAACTTCTGTTTACAGTTAAACTACAAAAACAGACAGTCATTTTGAAAATGATGTCTTAAAACAGTAGCATGCCACTGTTTAACATGTGGTATAACTACAACGTTTTAATGCAAAGAAAACATCTCTATTTATTATCTCTCTATAGCATCATGGCTGTGTGCCTCAGCAGACTCTTCATACCCGACAAAAAACAGAAAAACCTGACTGCACATTAAAAACATCTTGACCATCAGTTTTTCAAAAAAGTTCTCAGTGGTCTTTTAATCATGAATCATTTCAGGCTATAATAAATAAAAAACTATCCACAGTTTCTGCAGAGAGGCAGTTTATTAGAAATAAGCCTGAGTTGTGGGCGTGACCATTGGCACAGAGAAACCCCACCCCCTTCCTGTCAACATAACGGAGGGTTCTCTGTTTACACTCTCTCCCGCTAGCTTACAGCGAGACACTCCCAACCTAACATTACCGGTGCAACTAAAACGGGAAGCAATACCAGAACTATCCAGCCGTGCAGTTCTGACCCAGATTCCAGCTCAGACGAGGAAAACAGACGTACACAGACGTGTTCGTCTGCAGGTGGATGCATCAGAATGGAGCAGAGCAGGAAGCTTTGGCCTTTTTCAAGCTGTAAGCTCTTTTTGAAACTGTATTTTTTTCATCTGCTCCTGGTTCACAACAACCTGAATAAACAAAAACTAAAAAATGCCATTTTTAGCTTTATTTTCTTTACATAAGTTCTCCATCATCAGAAAATGCCAAAAGAAGATGTTAAAAACCCAGTTTTCATCAGATGCAGCTTGATTTCTACATATATTAGTTTTTATTATATATATTTATTATATATTATTATTATTTATTATTATATATATATTTATTATTTTATTAGTTGTTATTTCTTTTTTTTCCCCTATTTTTTCTTTGTGTGTTTTTTTTTCGTGTTGCACAACAATAGATGACATGATGATAAATCAGAGGAGAGTCTGCTTATGGATCACAAGCATGAGCTCCAAAAGTGTGTTTTATTTTCCCATTGCTGGTGTTCCTCTTCCAGCTGCACTGGATGCCATTTGGAGTGTGCTTGATGCACCTCTGTCTGGCACCTGGCTGAGAAACCTCTGTGCAATCATTCAGACCTCAAAGGAGGAGACCCTTCAGGATCCTTCCTGCTCCAGCTTTGTGGTTCCCCTCTTGTTACATGAGCTCAGTCCCCGGGGATTCAGCTGCGCCAATCAGCATCCATTACATGGACGTCTTCTGAAAGGCTCTCCCCAGTCACTTACTATCATCCCCACAGTCCAAGTCATGAAATATATCTGAACCATCATCAGAAAACCAAAGGGGTTCTGGACAGCAATGCCCTATTAGAAACACCTGTTTTTCCAAGCGTGACTTCAAATAATGAGCAGGAGGACGTACCGGGGAAAAGCCATGATGTCATAATTTGGCAGGGCTCCATCTATCTGGACATTATTTCAATGGTTCTTTACATTATTAGTCTTTTTTGTGCTTTGTTTGGTTTTGAAATGATCATCGGGATCAGATGCAGCTCTATCTTTAGTAAGACTTAAAAACGCCTGTTGAGTTTGAGTTTATATTAGGGATGTCCCATTATTTGATTTTGAGAATCTGCCACTTCTCAGTCCTGATCCGATACGTTTGTAAAATATGAAGAAAAAAAAGGAATAAACGTATCCAGGTTGGTCTCTATTTTTATTTGCCTTCTTTTATCATTTAACACTTAAACAGAGCACTTATGTGAAGTCGCTTGAATGATTGAGTAAAAATACTGCACAGAAAAAACTAACTTTAAACATGTTTTAAAAAGGTGATGATTATCAATGTGAGGGAGTGTGGAAGCTATAATGTCACTTCCTTTAGATCAGGGATGGGTAACTCCAGGCCTCGAGGGCCGCATTCCTGCATGTTTTCCAACATTCCATGCTCTGGCATGTTCTGATTGTTCTGATTGGACACACCTGAAGCAGGTAATCAGTCATGAATAGAGCTTGGATATCTGGAAACACAGTAGCCCTCAAGGCTTGGAGTTGCCTAATCCTGCTCAAGATCTATGTCTTTTTTTAGATTAATGATTATTCTATGTTTGCATGAAAAATTCTTCAAAATTGGACGTGACTTTCTCCTAAAATCTTTGTTGCAGTACGGCTGTAAGGTAATATATAGTTATATAACTGCAGCTTCAGAACATTCTGATCAGATGTGTTCATATCTCCACTGAATATTAAAAGCAAGGATTTTCTTTTAGAATTGTTGTAGCGTGAATGTGATGATGAGTTTTTTTGACTTGCTCATATCAATGTAACCATTTCTTTGTTTCGGCTCATTTGAGAGATTCTGAAATCGTTTTTTTTAACCACCTTCTCCCGGAGCTGCAGTCTGCAGCCACCTCACCGCCATCTCTCTGTCGGCAGCAGGAGAGCATCATTCTCATTAAAAAGAAACAAACGTCCGATCTTTTTTTCTGTCTGTCTTTGTAGGTTGTATTAGCTCCCAAAGGAAGAGGAAAAGGAAGTGCAGAAAAGAACTGACTGATCCAACAGTTCTGTTTTTCATGAGACATCTTTGGAGAACCATAAAAGGCAGATGGCTTTAATGACTAAACTACAGCAGAACAGAGAACATCTTCAAATAGAAATGCATAGTTTGGGTTTTCCGTTAAATTAGATGCTTTAATGACAACTTTCTTAGTAAAGAGTTTCCCCCGATCACCTGATCTGTCCCTCCAAACTCATTTAAAACATGGTTTAAAACCTCAGAAATGTCTCCAACTCTGACTGGGAAAGCATGAGGCTGACACAAGTCACACGCGACAGAGAACAACAGCACTTTGATTTTTTTAAGGCTGTAGGCCTGCTTTTTGTACAGACACTTACGGGATTCTTGGTAAGCTATTGCCCTCTTGTGTTTATCATCTCTTTTGCTGAGATTTTTGCTTTTGTCTGTACAGTAAACGTTTGCCTACAGCAGAAAGAGACTCACTTTTCTGTACTTTTACTGGGACTCAGATGAAGAAAATGTCATCGCTTTTACATTTTTTCAAAGGATTTGAATTGTCTTAACTTTCTTTTTTTCACTTAGAAATCCTCTATTAGTTTATCTTAATATTGAAAATACATAGGATCTGAAGATGAGGTCACCCAGGTAAATGACTCTAGGCTCTTAGTAAGGGAACCCTTATTTCCATCTATTTGTGTTTTTATATCCCCAAAACACACAGGAACTGCCCAAGATGGTAGCTCAATAATGATCCCGATGGTGAGGGGGAGATCAGAAAACCAGACTGCTTAAAGAAGAAGGTCCATAGATCGAAAAACACAGGATTGTGTCCTCCATCCATCTTGATTTGATTTATTGGTTTATTTCAAGCATAAATTGAAGACAATACAAAAAAAACCAGATTTATCAAACTCATTACAGAAATCACACACTATGTCCCATTTGGTTCATCAAATATCGTGATTATTAACTAAAGACTTGATTGACTGCTTGAAAAGGGAAGAAGTAAACTTACATTATAAAATCTCACCTCACTGAGTTACTTTATTTTTTAGATTTGCATAGATTTCATAATCCGGTCCTCTGACATGTTTTCAGTAAACATGAATGATTCACACTTTAGGTAACATATATGTATTAATCACTGAGTATCATCAGAACAAATCAGCACATTAATCCAGCAATCATTCCTACATATTGCAGATCAAGTAAAAAAAAATAACCTATAGCTTAATGAAATCATTTCAGTAATCATTACTGCAACAGTGTAATACTCATTGGTTGTAATTAAAAGAGTTCTGATTATTTCACCACATTCAAGTTGACACGTCCACGTAATAGTAATTATCCAAACACCAGATTACATTTAACTGCTATTATCCTCATTTTGTAAAATGAGTTTCCTTATACATGTTCCTACATTTTTGGATGTTTGAACATTGTTTGAGCTTATTTCTCAACCTTATCCAAAGTTTAGTGTCACACACACACACACAGAAACTTTTCTTTGTGATTCTTATCATTTTGATCCTGAAGTTCCAACATCCCCTCCGTTTGTAACCTCCTTCATTTTCTAAGAACTGTTTTTGGATATTCAATGGTAATGTTTTACCACTAGCTCTGTATAAAAGTTGTACAGTGTAGAAATCAACAAGGTCGTACAGTTTTAAAAGTCTGGATTGATCAAATAAAAAGTTTGAATGACCAAGAAAGTCATCTTTTTTACAATTATGATGGCTTGTTTTTGAAGTAAGAAGAGAGGATGTAGTGAACTTTTTTTGTTTTATTTATATCACCCCAAATCAGTATACAGTAGGTAAAATATAGTAATAATAAGGAGCAAAATAATAAATATCTACAGTTGTCTTCTAATATTGTCACAAACAGACAGACAGCTGGTTCTACATGCAGTAGGTTTATTGAAAGAGACAGACAGGAACAAAGCTCAGATAAAAGTCCATCAAGCTAACTCAGAGTAATAATCCAGGCAACAGATCAGGGCAGGCATTAAAGAAGCAGAGTCAGGTACAAAGCAGGGTCAGATACCAGGTGATCAGGACCGCTCAGTGTGCAGGCAGGAAGGCACAAACAATACTTGTGTACTGATGGTGGACTTGGCAGGGGGTTAGGGTTTGTGGTGAGTTGAAGTACCACCCAATGAGTTTGGTAATAATTAGGTCTCTGCTGCTAATGTTGTGCTGCTGCTACTGGCAGTTTTGCTACTAGCTTTAGCAACCAGAAATGTGCGACTTGTCACTTGGTTTAATTCAAAATTACAAAAGAGAAAGTGACAGAGAAATGGAGAAAAAACAAAAGAAAGAAGAAGGTATTAAATAATTTCAGTGACAGACAGTAGAAAAAGACTCCTAACATTGCTGAGCTCAGCTGGATGAAGTGTGTGTGTGTGTTTCACTGTGAATGAATGAGGCTCAGTCATTGTGTGCAACAAGCAAGAGAAACAACTGGCCACTCCTTCCCTCAGCATCTACCAAATCAGCAGCTACTTTGAACAGGAGACAGAGCACTGGGCGCTCAAACCAGTTTTTGTGAAATAGTTTTTTATTGGAAAACTGGTTGGAATTAACAGGCAATCATGCTTGGAATCATGCTTGGGGGAGTAGTCATGTCATTTTGTTGAGCAATGCCCCCCCAACCCCGTCCATGCCTGTATTAGTGCTGATCTAAGTGCAAATCTGAAGGAACACAAATCATGAGATGATGCAGACGCTTGATAACATCCTTATGGTAGTCAAAGGATTAGCAGGATTGACTGTTGGTTTTTATACCTCTGATCTTGAGGAAAAGCCTGAAGGAGCAGTTGTTGTAACTTTGTAATGGATGCATGTGTTAAAGTAAAGCTAACCAAATGAAGATGAAGGACTAATAAGCTGCTGATTTGAACTCAAGCCACAGGAAAATTCAAATGAAAAAGCAAACTGTACACATTTTAGTTGGAGTGAATGGTTGGATCTGGTTGGATCAATTGATTAATATCAATTGATCCAACCAGATCGATCTGTCTGAGGAAAGTTATTAATCAAATAGGATCAACATGTACCATTATTTCAAAATGAAATAAATCAATCTGTGATTGATGGGAAGGTACCATTTAAATGGAGACACTATATATTTATTTTACTATACCATAAAAACGCCCAAGTGTCATCACAGCGTTGTTCTTCACCGTTCGCCTTATCCTTTCAGGGTTGCCACAACAAATCAGCTTTCACTGATAAGCACTGGTGGTTTGGCAGAGATTTTTATGCCGGAAGCCCTTCCTGACTGGGGGGGTTGTTTCACCAATCGGGGGTCAGTCTGGCAGCTGTCCCCAACCTACCGTCCTTCCTCAGACGACCACATATTACAGCGATAGCGGGAGGGTCAGCCTGCGATGTGCCTCAGGGGTGGAGCTACTAGGCAGTGACCCCCCCTCCCATGGTTGCCGCATGGATTGGGCCAGTTTTATTATTATTATTATTTTCAGTTTTATTTCCATTTTAGACATGTAGGACCCTTGGTAGGGGGGGTGCTTGAACATCACTGCCAGCAAGCAGGAGATGTCCTCTCAGAGCCCTACCAGTCAATTTTAACTGCACCCTTTATTACACACACTATTTATGCCTCAAAAATCTACACTCAGACACACACACACACATATTATACAAGGAAGGTGGGACCTCTGATCTTCTGTCCCCTACCCCATCCCTGGTGGGGGGAACCGGGCCCTCGGCAACTGCGGCTGTGCCCCTTGGCTGCTTGGGTTCCTGGGTCCAGCGGCTCTCTCTCCACGCAGGCAGAGGGATCCCTGAGCTCTTTAATAAGACCCTGAGCTGGGGATCACATCCGATCCGTGTCCCTGTGGTGCGGGTTCTGGTCCTTGTCCTTGAGCGCTGATCCTCTCTAAAAATCCAACAGCGGGAGAGCCTGGTCAGACTATGTTGACAACACTCTTGAGGGCCCCCCATTTTTCTCAGGTGTTCTCCCCTTGGACGGGAGTGGACAGATCCTTCCTTGCTCTCTCTGAGACCTCCCATGGGGGGGGATATATATTTATCTCGGAGTCATACTGGTTGAAGTTTTGACTGACTAGTTGTTACACCTCTAGATTTTAGTATCACAGTACAATAATAACAATATTAATAATAATAAGAATAGTTTTAAAAACTACACAAAATAAATTATTCCAATAGCGTATCCATGTTTCAAGTATTGGTAACATGGTAACTGTGTTTAAAAACCTCTATTAAGTATCTCCTGATAAACCGGCAAAGACACTTCTAAATCCAATTCCTTTTTACATTTTAACAGCTTCAATTGCTACAAGTGAAACTTTAAAAAGAGGACCTCAGCCATGGCATGCAAAAGGGGAAACAGTCAGTGACTTTCCTTCCTCTGGAGAGAAAAAAAGATTGAAGTTTGAAATATGGTCCATTCTCTGAAGCAGGTGGTTCTGATAAAATGTTCAAGTTCAGATGGAGCGAGATCCCCATCCAGGGCTGTCCCGTGGTGCCAGGCCTGCTGAGAACAAAGGCACCCTGCAGGGTCTTAATGAGAGAAGTCCGGTGAAGTGTGGTGCCGTGCGGTCAGCCCCTCAGAGATCCAGCAGATTGAGTGACTGACCGGGCTGGCGACCCGGATACTGAAGCCCCCATGGAGGCTTGATTGTAGAGTGTGAAAAATGGAGTGGTGAAGCATGTGAGGGGTGTGGAGTGTTAAAGGTAAGCAGAGTCAAGCTGTGACAAAAACATAACTGTTCTATTAGAGAGGATCACAAAACAGATTATCAAGACCACGACTTGTTGGCTAAGCAGCATGTCATCTATTCAGGAAACATCACAGATCTTTGGGTGGACTTTTATAACAAACACAAAAGAGTTTCATTCTTTCTTGGGAGACAGAGCTTCTATAGCATGTCTTGTTACCTGTGATGTCATGTGACCCACTGCTTTGTTTTGGCCTGATTTTAAGCTAGTTATTGCAAAGTTTCATCGTCATGTTCACACTTACTCTTTTGTTCTAGTGAGGTTAAGATGAGCTTGCATATCCACTTAATTGGTATTTCTCTCTTTAGATTGATTTCCTTTAAATATATACATAGCCTGTTCTAAAATCTGTGAACTTTAGGGTTTGGTGTTTTTGTGAACTCTTGTTTATGCCTTATTGATTTGTGTTTTATGTAGTATTAGCATGACCATCTTAATTGTGTTGTTCTTCTCTTTCTTCATAAGGTTTTTTTTTCTCTTCGCCTCTCTGATTTTGACTGAATTATTACCTGTGATCAAAATGTAATTTGTCACATCTTACTGATGTGATTTTGTTATCATTGTTCAATTCAAGGTGGATCTTGAGTGCTTCATTTTTAACATTTTAAACAAGGAGACGAGCACACATAAAATATGTGATGGTTATTAGTGTGACATTTTTAATTAAGTCATGCTAAAGCGTGGTCTGGGTGAACACTCGATTCTGATTGGCTGCAAGGTTTCCATCAAAAACTCATGATGGACACCGAAAAAAGAAGTTCTGGTCATTTAGCCTGAATGTTTTGTATTACTGTGTAGATGGTAACATCAACAGATGCTAAGAACTTTGGTGGACATACGGTAATCCACAATTTATCAGAACAGCAAGACGGTAGGAAAGACAGGAGTGGTTTTATAGTTTCCTTTACCCTGTTTAGTGAATTTGAGTTTGTCTGGAAACTTTTTCTGAAAACAAACTGTGAAGAAATGTTTTTGGTTCGTACCCAGTTTTCCAGAAACAAATATATATATATATATATATATAAATAAATATTCAACCAGACTCAAGTGAAAAAGTTCATCTTTAAGAGTTTTACTTGGAGCAAGGAGCGAACAGATGATAGTTACATTCAATCTGCACACTGAAGATGCATTTGAACAACATGAAATCATATTTTCTTAAAGATGTTCATTGTCTGTCTTTCTATCTTGCTTGCTTGACACAGAGTGAACACATGTTGAATAATTTTATTAATAATAAATGAAATAAGTAGCTTGTTTGTTGATACACATTTAATAAGTCAATGGTAGATACTTCTTGCAATAAGGGATCTGGGAAACCATTTAAAGTATTTCTTTCTTTGAAACAAACGTTTTCGATAAACTTTCCCACTGAAATGATGCTTTGTCACATAACATGATGTTCAACTTATTTACCACTTTGCTCTGCTGGTTAGTCTTTATACAGCAGCTGCTGCAGAGCAAGATGATAAACCACCCACTTATTGCAAAAAAAAAAGACAAATGACAGAAATGTGCTTAGCCGCCAAGTGTTGGAGTTCACCCCGGTGGACGAGAAGGTTGTGTTCCCTTTGCTTTCGGGTGGAATTGAGATTTAAATTGAGATTTGAAAAAGAATTGAGATTTGAACCAGATGCCTTCCCACCTTATGGCAAACTAATAACCATTGCACCACCATGAAGTCAAATGTTACAAGGACGATCACAAAATCAAGATCTCAGTAACAAAGCTTTAAGCATAAAGTTCAAACACATCCCTCCAGGTCAAATATGGAAAAACACTCAGTTTATTATCCTTTTTTCCAAAGCCTTCATGTGGAACTTGTTAATTTAACAAAGTCAACTCTAAATCATTATTAAATCACATCATTGGACTTTTCCCACATTTTCTTTTTAAATTTTTGATGCAAATTAGGATTATTACATTTACAACATCTGCTTCCTCCTCCAAATAAAGGGTTAACACCAAACTCTTAAGTATTGACCTTAGGCCCCAGGTTTGCATACATTATAAAGGAGAATAAGTCAGAGGTCAGAGCTGTGCATCAAAGCTAATCTCCTGAAAGCATGGTGTGTGTGCTTGGAGACTCATGTCTCCCACGTCCTTGTCAGGACTTCCATCCGCTACACTCATGACTTTCACAGAAAGTTCCTCTCACAGTCTTTGCAGGGAACAGCAATGCAGATCCAAGGCCCAACCAGAACATTCTAGAAAACATTTCAGTTAACACACATGACACCTTTCTAATGCTTGTCTCTAAAAATGCATCTAAGACTTTGAGCATGTCTACTATGTTAAACTGGTCTGACTTCAGAACAACCACGCAGCCTTTGGTCCACCCAACCCCTCACTGCCATCAATCTATGGGGGCCATACATGCCGGTTCGTGTCTGAATGCAAGTTTGAAAGTGGCAGCTGCGTCCCGTCCTGCCGCTCACCTGCACTGGCTGGGCAGAGGCCAGGGACAGATTTCTCAGCGACATTTCCAAAGCTGTCGGTGAGCAGAGAGTCTGACTTATTACTCTGATAAAACAACATGTTATTGTGGTCTGTGTTACACTTTTAGACAACAGCAAGATAATCCTTGGTAACAGGACTGTTGAAAGCTGAATCACACCCGAGCTCAGCCAGGCTGAGGTCACATTACAACGTGAGCTCAAAGCGAAAAACAGGAAACCGCCCTTCTCCCTCTGAAATCTGGAGGGAGTGCACATGTTCACAGAGATCCTGATACTTCAGTTCAAAACTTTCACTGAGCAACTGTTGGAAATCCATCTTCTTTGAGGCGGGAATCACACAGCTGGAAGACAAACACTGCAGTGTTCATCTACAACCTTCACAAGACGCAAAAACACAAACAAGACAAAAACACAAACGGATGTTCCCAGTTCAAGTGAAGCCACCTCTCAACAATCAGTCAAATAAAGTTCAACGTAAGAGCTCAGCCAGCAGCTTATTCCTCCACCCACGGTGATGTAATAATAAATAAGGAGAAAAAGCATAGTTAAAAAAAGAGCATCTTCAACTGACTCAACGCATGAATGGATGACAGCAACCCTTTGAATTACAAACTACATATTTTTATGTTAGATTTTTTATTTTATAAATGAAAAAGCTAACAGCTTCTAATTGCAGTGTTCTCCCACTTTCACTAAAAAGGACAAAAAAAGGTTAGTTAGTTAGTTATAGACTCCTCCCCTGATCAGACAAACATGGTGAGCTGCAGGCTAAAAAGCATGGTTTGGCACACTCAACACAAACACTCCTGACTGTTGTCACGATTGAGACCTCATGCTCAGTCATAGCAGGAACAACAGGTTGACTGCACATCAGGCCAGAACTGCTCTACCCTGCCTCCCACCTAATCCACTTAAAACCAATTACAAGTCTGTTAGTGTGATCGCCTTGCTGAAAATGACAATGCAACCTGCGTGGAGGGAGTCGCAGAGGGGGACGAGCCCATTGCTTCAGCCCTCTGTGCTGTCTGTCACAGCTCTGAGCTTAAACCTCTCCCACGTGGCTGTTCTCTCCATCAGCAGCAGCAGCAGCCATTGATATAATCATTGTTGTGGCTATAGAGAGCCCAAAGGTGTTGAAGGATGAGTTCCTACTCCAGCAAAATGAGTTTTTGAAAGTGTTCTGCAGAGCTGCCTTAAGGTCAAAGGACAGATGGAGAGACACATCAAGACTGCCAACATTTGACAGTTTGGTTAATTCAAAACACTCACCAGGAAATCCTGGATTCCTGCCAAGATGCCGCCACAGGATAACCAGTTTTGTTCTTTCTGGCTCAGGTCAAAAACATCGTACTCGATGACAAAAACCATCACTTCATCGCATCATTTTCAGTTTAGCATCAACACATCTACTACAATGTGCTGAATAGGAACCACATGGAGCAAGGAAACTGTCCAAGCCTTTGTTCAGCTGTTTATCTTTTTTTGTTTGATTTTGTTTAATGAATCAACAAAAAGTGGAACATTTTCCAGTTAAAAAAGCAGGTATAGTTGCACCTTTTGGTCCCACTGCCCCCCTTTGCCACATTTAAATCTCATCTTGTTCTTGTTCTTCACTGCATCTGCAAACCTTTTCCTTCCTGCGTTGGATCGGGTTTTCACCCACTTTTTTATTTCTACATGGTTTAACAAAAACATACAATTATTAACTTTTCATTTACTTTCATGGTTTGAGTAAATGGAGAAAAAAATCTTGAATTCTTTCGCCACCTCTCTGGTGTCCAGAAGAAAATAAGAGAAGGAGCGTCCATGCGCCGTATTTGTGGCAAGATAGCACTGAGGAGATGTCATCAGGGCTCAAGGAAGCACAGAGGTTTGGTGGGTTGCCTTTGTTTAATGTGTGGCGGGAGGGCGACCCCCCCCCCCCACGCGCCCCCCCCCCCCCCCACGGTTGGGTCTAATGAACTCCTGACATGACTGCTTCAGGGGTCACTGTGTTGCTGCAACTTGCTGAGCAAATTTTAAAGTTGTCATGATAAAATAGTGTTACTTCCTTTTATATTTCATGGTGAATGCACACTTTCTCTGTTTTTTTAAATCAGTTTCAATCATTATATTGAATTTAAAAATATCCCGTCTAAACTAGTTTTCCTCAGTGTCCCTGTACTCAATAGAAAGTCAGAAATGGTTTACAGTGACTACAAAAATGCAATGTTTAAGACTTTCTTTCAATTTGTTAGGAAATGGTCACTGAAGTAAGTCCATTGCTATAGTTTTTAGGAGGAAACTTCCTTTAAAATATCCTGAACATGATTGTAATTTGACACTCCGACACAAACCCAAAATGAGGTAAAAATCTGGGTTTTAGCAGCAAGCTAGGCCTGAAATTCACCAGACCTGCAGGGTTTCAAAAACATGCAGGTTAAGGTGGTCATCCCACGCACACAGGTAAGCTACTGTCTGAGCTAACATTTCTAAACTACATCCCATTTGCATTTAAATACTGAGTGAAAAGTTTCATAGTTCCATCGTAGAGGTGTGTGTTCGTGTGTGTGTGTGTGTGTGTGTGTGTGTGTGGGTGTGTGTGTTTGTGTTGGAAGTGGGGGGGGTTGGGGCATCACACATGGCGACCTTGTAAGATTTAATAAAGTTTAACACCTTGATTTAATTATACTGGAAGCAGGCCCTTGACATTTTTTCTATTTACGATGTGATTTGACTGATGTAAACCATCCGGAGGGTTGGGGGACACATCCAGGACACCGAGGAATTTTAACCAACTATGAGGAAATACAATGAGGAGATTTTAAACAACACCACTAAGAAGAAACAATAGCTGGGCTTTCCATAACCCACTTCTTCATGATCCTGGACTGAAATGAAATGACTGAATTATTCAAAACGTTACCTAAACCTTCAACTGTCCACTCACTCCAGCTGTTTTTCATTCATGCATTAAGGGTTTAGAATCTAGATAAAACATGAAGGTCAAGTGATCGCCATTTTTACTGATCCTCAAAGGCTGTTGGGAAGTATTTGTACTATAACCACATTTAAAATGGTTACTGATGTCTTTTTGTCTCAGTCATTTTTGATTGTTCTCCGTTTTTTCTAAAATGTAATTACAAGATTTTTTGAACAACAGTGTCCAGGACTTCAGATTTGATGTCACATCTAAAACAAAGATAAAAAAAAGGTATTAATCCTCAAATTGTTTGTGGGTTTCTAAGCTATCAACTACAATCAATAAAGCTTTTTAACCAAACTTAAGTCTGGTTTCTAAAGCTTAACCTCACCTTAGTAGTGAGGCCTTAGCGTCCGGTCACACCGCCCAAATTTTGCTGGAGCGTCCCTGGAGCAATGAAAAAAATCCCTCACCGCTCTTGACCGTTCATCAACGATTTGTTTTTTCACATTTTGTGCGCGGTGACGAGCGATGTCAAAATTCGGCGCCGCTCCAGGTACGTTCCAGCAAAGTTCGGGCGGTGTGACCAGGCCCTTATTGACTTTTGACTGACAGGTGTCTATCATGTCTTCTAACAGCCTTTTAAGGTGAATTTCAACAACTGTCAAACTTGTTTTTTTCTTCTTTCCATCTCTGTTTTCTGAAAAATCTGGTTTTATTGACCACATTTTTATTTTATTTTATTTTGTTATTTTATTATTTTTTTTCTGTCCAAAACATTTCCTTTTACTGTTGTTTACCTTAAATTAGCTATTTTTCTACAGTTACCAAGTAAGCTATCCAGAAAATGCCATCATATCTTCATACCATATAATCTACAAATCCCTGCTACCTTTAACACGTCTTAGATTTTGGTTATGTGCCTGCAACTCAGACAATGCTTTTTTTTCCTGCATATGTGAGCCATGAGGAGGAAACAGCAGCTAGACTAAACCTGGCTCTTCCAGCTCTTCCAATGAAAAGTCTTTATAAACGCACAGAGATGCACGTTTCAGGCTTCAGCATTTCAAACTCTCACGTTCACGCGTCATCATGCAAGTTTTTATGTCCATTTTCAGGCTCTTAGTGTGGCCATGGAGAGCGTCAAAAGTTAAAGAAGATGAACTTTGATCAATCAGGGACTCGGCTTTAGTGACTGACAGTGTTGGCAATCTCACTATAAAATAGTAATTAGTCATAGTTACTAGTTACATTGCTCAAAAAGTAATTGAATTAGTAACTCAGTTACTGCATCTTAAAAGTAATTCTTTACTCAGCAAAGTAACTACCCTGTTACCTTCTCAATTAAAATATGGCAATAAATTGAGTGTTTTTCCTCAGCTGGCGGCAAACATAACAAAGCATTAGAATACAATCAATTCATGGAATGACACTTCTAGCTTTGTTCTACCAATGAAATGATGTTGTTTAGTTACAATAGAGAGACAGAGGGTTGAAGTTTAGAAATGTAAATATTTGTTTATCAAGATAATCACACAACACTGCAACAAGCTACTGGTATTTAGAAATAGTAATAATATTAACTCCACATAAACTGAGCATAAAGGTTTAAGGATCAACTTCCTTTAGTTTCCTAATTTTTGATCAAACAAACAAAACAGTTTGGTTTCACAGTAATAGAGGGAAAATGCACAACCAAGAATAATGAAGAATAATGAAGTAGCACCAGGAGTCGTACTAAGTAACGATAATGGTGTTGTAGTGAGGATCAAAGTAAATAGTTGGATTACTCTATTACACAACTTCTAATGCAGTTAGTAATGTAGTTATACTTAAAGGAACACGGAACGTAAAACACGGAAGAGCCAAACTTTTAAAAAGCAAATATGAAAGAGAAATGAATAATTGTGTGCTCAGCTGGAATTATATGACACCAAGTCTTTCATTTATATAAATATATATATATATATATATATATATATATATATATATATATATATATTTATAGCATGAAGCTGTAAAAGAAAAACTCTGAAGCAAAATTCAAAAGATGTGCACCGCTTCAACATTTCTCTCCAAGCCTCTTCCAACTGTGAGTTCTGGGTAGCAACAGCCCATTGTGAACACCACATGCTAAAAGCGTGTTCAGGAACCCATGTTCACGGCATTTTTGAACACATGCCCGGTGTTTATGCAGCTGTAGGATTGTTGGATTCTTCCTTTTGCTGATGACACTGTTATTTACTTCTTCATGCTTGATAAGCCTTGTTTTGGATGTCTCTGTGCAGCTCTGTCGATGTTTTCCCCCTCAGTGAGACCGTTGCCAGCTTTACTTGTATAGATTACAGCACAGGTTGGATGGTCGCTATCTGCTTACCATAGCTTGTGTGTGTGTTTATGTGTGAGCAGGCCGGAGAGTGGCAGTCAGAGCGTTTGTTGAGTGGAAAATGGCCCCTAAAGCTCCCCTGCTCACCTTTCACAGTGACAACATTTAACACTGAGAGCTGCCCCCCCCACACCCCCTCAGAACCCCCTCCCTCCGCTCAGCCTTACCCACATTTCCCTTTTAAGGCCTCAGAGAATGTTTTTGGATTGATAAAGGGATGAATTGATTTCACAGAAGTAATTGCCCTTCAACAGATGGTCAGACATGACAGGAGATGGGGGGGTGGGGGGTGGGGGTGCAGTCGGGGGTTGAAGTCTAGCCCCCACTGTGGCTGAATGTGACAAAATGCAAAGTGGAATTTGCCGGCCCTTCCAATCCAGAATTGGCGCAGGGAGCGAGCATGTGAGAGGCATGATGGCATGTCCTTCACAGTCCGTGCGAGTTTGGGCGACAGCTGCAATGTTTATGGGCCAGCTTTGATGACAGTCAGGAGGGGGCCGGGTACGGCCCAGCTCTTTTCAGACAGGAATTAGGTTTGTCATCAGATTCTAAAATCCCTCTGATTTATGACATTTCCACTCATGTTGTCCCTTCTCCCCCCCTGACCCCTACCAACAAACACCCAGCAGGGAGATGATGACATTCAGCAAAATTGTTTGTTTATCTCTTACTTTCACCGCAAAGGATCAATTTCCCATACCGACGTGCACCCGCAGCAGATCTGCTTCTTGCAGAGGTTTCAATGGAAACAGGGGCTAAAACAATTTTCACTGCTTGATTTATGACGCGTGAATACTCTTCTCTTCGTCTCATTAGTATAACTGTTCTTATTTCTAGACCTCACATTCATTGTTTATGAGATAATCACAGTTTGATCTTAGGAGCTTTTGCAACATCTTTGTGCAAACATTACAAAAAAAGGCATAGTCTGTTTGTGGTTTTTGTGAGTTAAGTTTTTGCTCAAAAATACAAACATCTGCAATAAGAAAATGTATTTAAAGTTCAAGAGCAACACAGCACAGACTGTTTATTCCTTAACAGTTTTTCTCAACATTTTCAAACCTAAACGTGCTTGTTTTTTTCTTTTACTTCATTGATAATCCTTTTATGAGGATTCTGTGGTTTAGTTTGGGTTGTGTTGTATTTTGTCATGTTCACAGTTCAGTCACAGCAGGTTCATCATCCACCGCTGTCCTGATTTAGTACATCAACCTCAGTGGATGTCAGTGTCTTATTTTCAGGTCATCTGCTTTGTTTTGTCACTCCTTTTGTTTCCTCTTGGTTTTTAATCATATTTCAGTTAATTTATGAAGTATTTGAGGTTTCTGTCACAAGCCTGATCTCCTGTATTTTGGGTCCTCCTTCACCAGTTCCTGACACCTTTTTCACTATTCCAAATTTCAGAAAGCCCAAAAGGTTTGCAAGCTTTTAGGCAGACTCTGAAGCCAGCGCTCCCTTAACCCATAATAATCTGAGCCGAAATCTGGATGCAACATATTCTGACATGATAAGGTAGTAGAAATGAAATTTGGAGTCGTTAATGTTCAACCAAAGTCAATAATTTTCATATGTTTAAATTTTTTTTAATTGACAGGTTGGTGTTTTCTAAATGTTTCTGATTGAGGTGAATGTGTAAACCCCACTTTATGCTATGTCTTTACCATGCAGAATCCAAAGGGTGTTAGAGTTTCTCCTTCAAAACAAAATAATTCAGTCAATACCAGTCAATAATTCAAGTCGTTCTTTCCTATGTAAGAATAATGAGGGTTTATTTCCATCATTTACCCTTTCAAAATAACAGAAAAACAAAATTATGGTGTGTGCAAA
>BSAI01000129.1:110339-127931 GCA_036245035.1 Adrianichthys oophorus | reverse complement strand
CTGAACAGAGGATACTGGCACGAATCCAAATTCTTACCCTACCCCTGCGGCTTGTCCTTACCCCTACATTTAGCCCTCCAAACGAAGAGATATGGAAAAATAGTCTTTGAATTCAGACTGGCCAAGAGGCACTACGCCTCGACGACGTCATCATTATTTGCCGGTCATGTAGGTTAAAGCGTATCTACCAGAGCTCGAAAAATGCATAATAACATCGGTTTTATAACTTTAAAAAGTCATGCTTAAACAACAAGTCATTACTTGCATTTAAATGTAAACTTCTGTGATTCAGAGCACACCCACATGAAGAAATGTCTTTCTCTTCCGTGTCACAGTGCTATGCAGCTCACCCCTTACAAAGGCAAAGAGAAACATAACTTGAAGTCCTTTCGTTCTACCCTTAAAAAGAAACAATTTGTGACAGCCCTCTCCCTTCGAATACCCCTTCAATTGGAGGGTAGGGAGAAGGTAAGAATTCTGATTCGGCAATAGATGTATGTGCATCAAGTTAAAAGTTGTTTTAATGAGTCTGAAACTATAACAGGAAACCAGCATCAAAAACCCTAAATCAGGCCACAACCCTTTCACTTCTTCCTGGAGGCTGCTTTGAAAACACAACAGCCACATCGATTCACCAGGTAACCACTAGACGGCTTTTTGCATGACCAAACTATGCAAATTCTTAGTAACATTTACAATTTGACTTCAATTTCTCTTTTAATTTTAGTAATTGAATTTAACATTCAAGACAAAGGAGCTAGGGTTTGAACTCAGGGTGTGGTCTTTGACTGACAGATGGACACTAAACACCAGCATTTTTTTTCACATCTACTTGATCATTTTTGAAAAGGTGGAGAGGTGACACCATATCCAGTCAAAATGACTTCAGAGTTTGTTCAACTCATGTATCCTTATATCTCTATGACCAGCTTGGAGATTTCTCTTGGCAGGACCATCAAGGACTAGGTGAACAAAATAAAGAGAGCCCTGAGCTATGTACTTCTAAATGTCAGACATCTGTACAGCATGTACCACCAAAAGGTTGAATGATGGCCTTAGAGGAAGAAGACCAGAAGTTAAATGCAGCAGGGAGGCACACATTGGAGCAACACAAACCCTGCTGAGGACAGGAGAAGTGGAGTCCCATGTCTACAACACAGAAAATGCAGGTTCACTTTTGAAGATTCCAACAGTGGGATCAAACAGGAAAAAACTGTGAATCACCCTCAGTATCCTTGGACTCCTATATTACTTTTTGATGCAACAATTAGCTACAAGGATACAGCTAAAATAAAGGCTTTATCCTTAGAAGGAAAAGCCTTCTGGGACATAAACAGGGATGCCAACCTTGCTGTTTAGGGAGGGACCACGCGGTGTCAATACTTCTTGATCTGTACAATTCTAAATTGGATAGAAGACAAACTTTTCTCTCTGACAGAGTTGTAGTTAAAAGCAATATGTAGCCCAAAGACCAGAGAAAAATAAGTAATGGAATATTGTAAGGGTAAGGCAATCACATACTCCCCAGTGATGTTTGCTTACCAAAATCAACCTGGAAATATGATCAACTGGAACTCTGCGCTGCCTGTAGGGTATGGACAGAGAGTGAGCAAGGTGTGTTGTTCTAACTAAAGAAATGGACATGTAGATAGTATCACAAAGAGGCATGGTTTCTGTTTGGGGCTTGATTGCCAGGCACATGACCTGGTGGCAGGATTTGTTTTTTCCAGAACCTCTGAAGTCCATCTGGTCTTCTCTTCTCTGACTGATCCATCATCGAGTGACAGTGGGGTCCGTAACTGAATTTCTGCTCCACAAATAGCACAGCCAGCCTAAGCATCACACTATTGAGCCTTTGGAATCCCACTCTATCTACAGTAAGTCATGCGTTATGTGTGCGCTGGTTTGTGAAGGCACCGTCAGCATGTGAGCAAAGAGGAACCCTGCTGTTGCCCTTGCCGACGCACCACACCAAGATATTTTAGGCACTTTGCCCTTCCTCCAGCTTTCCTCCTGTTTCTCCCATGCTAGCTCCTTCCCTCTTCTCCTGTCATTAATCATCTGCCTGCGAGGAAAAAAACAGTACCCCCTCTAGGACACATGGGGCAATTTTCAAGTGGTGGCAACAACTTTGCAACTTTTGAATAAAATTCCATCCACAGTGGGTGGTTTCAGAAATGTCTGTGAATCTGCCAGCTGAGAAAGTTAGCACTCAGCAGAGTGTGTCAGTAACCTCACCCACTGTCTGACAGACAGACATCCATGCCAACAATTAGAGCTTAATAAATCAGTTTGCCATTTTAACACGTTTGATTCTCCGCAGTGAGGGGAGCCAGCAGGATGTCTTGGTTGGAGATGTTTGTTCATTAACTCTTCTGAAAGGGTTATGTCCTTTGTTTTGGGTCTTGGTTCCTCTAAAGCAGGGGTGCCCAAATTCAGGCCTCGAGGGCCAGTGTCCTACATGTTTTCCAACCAACCTGCCATTAGAACTCTATATCGGCTAATGACATCCGATCCAGGTAATCAAGAGCAGCAAAAGGCAGGATTTTTGGAAAAACAGCAGTAGGCCGGCCCTCGAGGCCTGGATTTTGGGCATCCTTGCTCTAAAGTTCTGTTTTCAGGCTTGTTTTTACCTGACATGATGCCCGAACCGTTGGCAGAGAGTAAGCCAGCCTTCATTTCCCATCATGCTCTCCCACTAGCTTACAGTCCCTCACAACCCAAGCTGCTAACATCAGCAGTACAAAGACGTCCATGGATCTGTCTGTCTGTGAGTGGATTCATCAGAATTAAGCAGAGCAGAACTTGTGGATTGCTGATTATAGTTTGTGACAACTGCAAGCTTTGTCGAATGACGTTTTTTCTCTCTCTTTTTCTCTTTCTCTTTCTGAATGTCCTCCATCAGAAGGAAAAATGCTACATAACGTTTTGAAAAAACACCAATAGCAGCATTTTGATCGGAGTGAATGTGAGATTGTTTCAGTGGTTTTATTTTTACTCTTGTTAAAAAGTTTTACTCTCATTGTTTGATCAGTCCATCTTTATCTTATTGTAAAGTTCTTGTCTAACAGTCCCATTATCATTTTTTGTTTGTTGAAGACTGTCACATTTCAAGAGCAGTGGGTTGGATTTTATGACAGACTTTATTGCTAAGCCTGAGAAATGAGGCCCAAGAATGTGTGCGTGTGTGTGTGTGTGTGCGTGTGTGCGTGCGTGCGTGCGTGTGTGCGTGTGTGTGTGTGTGTGAGGAGAAAACACCTGTGCTTCAGGCAATCTGTCTTTGTCCAAAGAATGTGACAGTGACCCCAGGATGAAGGTGAGTGTATGTGTTTGTGTGGCAGCTCTCTGTGTGCAGAAGCAGGCGCTCACTTTTAGTTCCCAACAGTGACAGATGGTAGGGGGCTTCTCTCTGATGTAAGACGGCATCTGTTGGGTGACTAGAATATAAACAGGAGTCCTACAGGTTGTTCTAGAATTCAGTTTATATTGATTTTTACTTAACAAATGCTGAAAATAAACCAAAAAAAGAACTAAAGATTTTCTTTAACTTGTGCGCTGATCAAAAGGAAACACTTGTATGGTATTTTTTACTTGTTTAGATCCTCTTTTACCTATTTTTATCATAGGTCATATGGGTCAAAACAAAATCGATGACATAAAAAAGAACAACAGAAAGTTTAGAACTAAAGCCTTAGTCACAACTGCTCTTACGGGTGGATACGGGCTGTCTGCGGGTGAGAAATGTGAAGATCCTAGACAACCCAGTGAGCCCATAGGGTCAAAATGTTCATGGACATGTTTTCTTTGGGCCCGCTGTGAGGGACAGGCTGTAGTGAACACTAAAGCAAAGCGTAAAGGTGAAGCAGCAGAGATGCAGGTGTGTCGTGTGGATTTTTCTTTTCTTTTCACCCCCCGAACCTTATGCACAGCACAAAGAGCCTGTTAGTGCTGTTCAAGTTAAAGACATGTGTCTCTTGCATGTGGCCTGAATATTTGAGTGAGGAAACTAGACGCAGTGTAGTTTGTGTGGACGTCCTAAATATCCGTGCAGTTTTTGGTGCCATCAGTAAAGACCCAGTACTTACACCTTACTAACAACAACCGGCACCAAACCTCACAGTGTGTCACAAAGTTGCATTATCTTTCCAAAGACTTCACGACACACTTACAACATGCACTGTATAGGTACGTTGCCTTAAGGTGGCCATCCGAGCCTCAAGGGAACTGCAAGACAAACCTGCACTCCTCCTAAGATGCAGTCGCTCCTCTCTATGATCCTCCATGAACCTGGACAACCCAAAAACCAGCAGCACCGTACAGGGGTGGAGCTATTGACCTGTATGGGTGACTAAGGCCTTACAGAAGATGTGAATGTTTTCCTAAGTCCTTGCTGTGTAATAATTATGAAAGTTCACAACATCTTTTTACTTCAAAAAAGAGCCATCCGAATTGTACATAAAGCTGGCCATGAAGACCATACAAACAATTAATTTTATCAATCCAGACATACAGAAACTGTACGACCTTGTTGATTTTTAAACTGTGCAACTTCTATACAGAGTTAGTGGTAAAACATTACCATTGAATATCCAAAAACAGTTCCTAGAAAATGAAGGAGGTAACAAACGGAGGGGATGAAGGAACTTCAGGATCAAATTGATAAGAACATCAAAGAAATGTTTCTGTGTGTGACACTAAACTTTGGAAAAGGTTCAGCAATAAGCTCAAACAATGTTCAAACATCTAAATATTTAAGAAAATGTATCAAGAAACTCTCATTTTGCAAGATGAAGATAAATAAAGATGTGCGGGCGTTTGAAGAAATCCCAAATACATGGATGTGTGAACTTGAAATCAATACTTTTTTGATGATAATCAAAAAAGTGTTGTGTGATAATGATTACTGAAAGATGTGAACAAACGGTTGTAGACAAAGGATTGATGGGAGATCAGGACAGGCTTTCTCTGTCCCACGCACAACTCAGGGGTGATTTTCAAATCAACTCCTGCCGCTCTGCAGAAACTATGATCTAGAAAACAGCACAGGGTGATCCTAACCGTAATCAAAAGACCACTGAATACACTTTGAAAAAAGATCAAGAGATGATCAGACTGGGACTTTAAAACTTTGGAGGATCTGTGACAGAATTTATCTGAAGAAGTAAACCTAGCTTGCATTGCAACAAATCCATTTTTTATTACCTGAAATGTTTTGTTAATTGCTACTAGACGGAGAAGATCCAGTGAAACCTAACCCCTCTCCCAGACGCTACCTCTCGTTTTCACTTGGTATGCTCTGGATGGTCAAGTGGAACATTCCTGCAGACTGCATTTCACTCAGTTGGCTCACATCTGCTTTAATCACCTCAGCAATGGCTGACCTGCACATATAATGTTTCAGTACAAGGGAAAGTTGGTGAGAGAAAGAGCATGGAGCCCAGAATTTCTTAACCATAACTGGCCAGGTTTTCCAGGCTCAGGGCGCAAACTGATACTGCATGCTCTGTCTTAAGAGGTCTTTTAGGGAGATTATAAAACTGTTGATTCACTAAGGATAAGATGTCTCAAAAAATGGCATTCTTTATAAAATGTTTGTTTGTTGTTCAAGATCTATCTGAGCTGGATGTCACTGGGTGGTGACGGCTGGAAAGAGATTCCAAACTGTCTTGAAATGTTTTCAGCTCTCCATTTCCTGCTGTTGGTTGCATCTTCATGTTGCTGGAATATAAAGCATGTTTCAAAGTCATCACGGATGTCTCTAAGACAGAATCTGAGAAATAAGAGACAATTCAGTTGGAGCTGTTGACATTTGGATGAAAACGGGTTGCATACTAGAATAGGAATCAAACATCTCAGGAACAAGAATGCTTTCCCAGCACACATATCCGAGGGTTCTATAGGTCATGGTGAAAGTCCCATGACGGTCCAGCCAGAGTGTAGAGTGTTACTCCAGACTATACTGAATAAAGATTCAATTCTTGCAGTATTTTCAGAATTACATTCCCTCTAGGGATCGTTCATTCCAGCATCCTCCGACATTTCCACAGTCTGAAACGACATTATGAATTGCAAAGTTAACAAAAGTGACAAATGAAAACGTGAATAAGAAAGATGGTACCCTCTCATACACAGCCCATACTCACGAAACAGCAGAATCGACTGCATTCATGAAAAAGTAAGGAAAGAATAACTTGGTCAACACTACTTTATTACATAACCATAACTAGAACAAGTAAAGAGGTGCGTCAGAAGAAGTGTCCTCCCTCATTGCACCTCACCACTGACTGACCACAGTACAGTCATTTCTGCGTACTTTTCATCCATCCATAAACCTGTTTAATCCACTTTGAGGAAGGGGGTTGCTGGAGCCTTTCCCAGCTACTATTGCGTTTGCTCTGCCTTCACCACTGTTGGAAGAAGGCATTTCCCTTACAGGCAGCCAGTCTGTCGCAGGGTCACGTCCTCACTCACATTCACACTGAGGGACACTTTAGGGTCACCAATTAACCTATGCAATTTTGCTTTGGACGGTGGGAGGAAGCCGGAGCGCCTGGAGAAAACCCACTCGCACACAAGGAGAACATGCAAACTCCACACAGAAAGAACCCCTTCCAATTTGAACCAAGACCTTCTTTGCTGCGAGACAAGAGTGCTTATCAAACTTGTGTAAAAGATTGGTTTGTGTTGAAGTGATGTGAAGCTGAAACATGTTAGAGAGCACTGACCTGAAGTATCTGCAGGACAGAAGTGAAGGCTGAGTAATGAAATGATGCCTCAGCCAATAGCACAGTTTCCAATCCAAAAGATCTGTTTCCACACAGACTACAATGTCATTATTTAAAAAAAAACAACAGAGGAAAAATATGAAGATGTTAAAGACAAAATATCACTTACTCAATATACAGGTAGTTCTTTGAAAATATAATAAAACATATTATAATATACATTCTTTTACAGTCTATATTCATTTTTATAAGTCACGTTGACAAAAACAAACAAAAACTGCTGAAATTAGACTTCATTCAAACTATGTTCCAGCCTGTGCTCATTTCCTGCCCTTGTTTCTGTGAATTTTCAAAGAATGTCTTCCAAAAAGAGAAAAGTGGCTGATGGGGGGACTTTACGGAGCTTTAACATTCACATTGTTGTGTTGTTTTCTAAACAATTGTCAAAGTAAACTCTAGTGTTGGTCTCACTTCAGGATTGAATAGGAAACATACCAGATTCTCCATCCGTTGTGAACGTGTTTGGCTCAGGCTGTGAACACGCCGTGTAAGCACTAACTTGACTGACGTGAACATGGCGCGGGAGACTTTTATTAACTACTTCATTCAATGTTAAAAGTATTTTGCCCCATTGTTCCAAAGGGTTGAATTGAGATTTGTTTGTCTTCCACACCTGCAGGTTTTACTTGAGGTTTTTGAACAATGTTTGTGAAACATAATATTTATATATATATATATTTATATTTTTACTGTTCATTGGTAAGGTTTTCAGAAAACAATGAAAGCAAAAAAAAAAAAAGAAACTATTTTTAAAAATGTACTGCACTTACAGTTGTGTAGTTTGTCAATGAGCTACACTTAAGAACACGGGAGAATCTCTTTTAAAAATATAGAATATATTTTCAGCTGAGTAAAAGTTAAAAAGGAGAATATTGAAGTCTGAATGAAAGTAAATTCAGAAATGGTTTAAACTTCAGGACTTCACATCACAGACGGGGAACATTTAGGGCTAGATGGATTTCAAGAGTAACAGCTTATGTCAGGTAGACCCTGTTTAACTGGTCATCTGGCCCCCCCGCTGCCTCCCTGTCATGGTGCCACGGCCCTGATTGTTTTCACTGCTCATACTGTGTGTCAGCAGCTCGTTACATTTATTCCACGCCGTCACCAATTAGCTGGCTTCTGATTAATCAGCACTTTTCTTAATTCCACGAGTTCAGTCCATTATCACTGCTGAGTGTTCTGATGGTTGTTTGGATCATCTTTGTTCATTCAGGTTGCTGCATTACAGTGCTGTCCACTCTGATTAAGGGAGCAATGCTCGATGTCTTATTGAACCAGTGGAGAGTTTTTATTAAATGTTTGCACACTTTAGTTAATGTTGTGACCACGAGGCAAAGCACTTGTGCTTCACTTTATAAAGCTCCACGTTGTTACAAACGCATTCCAGTTTAGAAGCATTAGCCATATTACAATGGAAAAAATACTTTATTGACGCAGAAAAGTAAAGGTTATTTTTAACCAAATCTCTTTCTGTTTTTATTCTAAATAGTTCATTGTAACATATTAAGGACACCAGGTTCTTAAAACATCTTAGCTTGTCTATTGACATAGTAAAGAAACCATTTCTTGTGATTATGAGAACGTTTGTCAAATCAGTTTTGAAAAAGACTGAAACGTACTTTTGTTGCATCTAGTTATATAAAATAGTATTTTTTTTTTTTATGTTAAAAACTAGCATAGGCCTTACTGTTATACAAGAATCACTTCAACAGAACAAAACTCTTTGGAAACCCCTCTGAAAGACAACATCTCCAGAAAAACACACAATCTTGCATTGAAAACATGAGCTTGTCATCTCTGCATTGTTAAAACACGTTCATGCTCGAAGGTGTGGAACCTGAAAGATGAGAAGAGCAAAGCGGTTCTTGACTTGATGGTTGACTCAGCGGAACAGCGCACTATAATCATTTCCAAAATGATCTGAGCCCACACTGACTGATGTATAGCTTTGCCTTTAATTATATCTAAATTGATTTATGGAGATCCATTTCCAGAGCGCTTCAGCTGCGTTTAGGGTTACACCTGTTCAGCCAGATGGAGATAAAGATAGATCCCAAGGTACAGCACATGTGTACAATAAATACAACACATAAATAGAAAATGTTTGTAGTGATGCCGCCTGTGGGAGTGAATGAACACAGTTGAAAATCTCTTTTTTTCAGAGGTGATCAGTCTCTCTATGTTTGAATTACTGGTTCCTAAAGAGATACAAATAATGTATTTGAATTTGTGCCATAAAGTTTGACTGATGGAAAGATGAACTGCACTGACTTGGCATATGTGTGGACGAGATCATTTGTGGTTGTAATAAAGTTTATGTTTCGGCGTCTGTGGTCAGCTGCATTAATGCATTGCTGCGGAGGCGCATTACACGGTGAGCGGAACCATTCTGTTTCAAAGCAAACCTTTCATATCAGACTCTGTTGAACATTTCAAAGCAGTGCGTGGATCACGAAGCGGAACTGATTACGACCTGCAGTCATGTCGCTGATGTCTTCCTGTAAGGTGAAGCTCCTTAAACTCACAGGTTCATCCATTGCAGGACCGTATGCTGCCATTAAATTGAACTCGTTTGGCCTTGTCATATGAGGATTAACACTGTTGTTAAGTTTAGTCCAAAAACTCTGATGCATTGAACACATTGAAGTGAAGAGACTGCAGACACATGAGGCAGGGTGACAGATGTTTCTAGAAAAACCTCAGAACAGAGACAGGATGGTGGCCGTCCCACAGATCTAACGGAAAATGTAAAAAAAAAAAACATCCTAGAATATGCAGGATACCCCTATATAACCCCTAAAAACCACAATGGTGACTAGCTCACAACTACAGGGAAGTTTTTTCATCCATAATTCAAACTGATATACATTTCACAATGTAGAATTCAACATGAAACAATTAAATTATTATATTCTTTTAGATAAAAGCAAAATCTGTTGCATTTCAAATGGTTAATTGTTCCATCATTCAAAGGAAAATGCATTTGACATTTTGCAAGGAAATACACTAATTCAGGGCTGCACGGTGGGGCAGTGGTTAGCGCTCACAGCAAGAAGGCCCCCGGTTCAAGTCCCAGTGTCACCAAATGGGGACCTTTCTGCGTGGAGTTTGCATGTTCTCCCCGTGCATGCGTGGGTTTTCTCCAGGTACTCCGGCTTCCTCCCACCGTCCAAAAACATGCTTCATAGGTTCATTGGTTTCTAAATTGTCTCTAGGTGCGGGTGTGAGCGTGCATGGGTGTGTGATAGTGACCACTGCAACAGACTGGTGACCTGTCCAGGGGTATCCCCTGCTTCCCCCCATTAGTTGCCGGGTTAGATCCCGGCAGCCCCGTGACCCCATAAGGGACAAAACGGGTTTAGAAAATGAATGAATGAATACACTAATTCAGCCATACATTTTAAAAGCACAAAATGCAATCCATAATTTCAAACCAAAATCCTGTCTGAATTTCTTGTCTGTTTTAAATTCATTTGAAAGTAACTTAAAGTATATTGCATTTGAACTTGTCATGGTGTTTCTGTGTTAAAATCCAGCAGAAAATGCAAAACAGTGATTCCCTACCTCCTGGTGTAATGCATTTTCCTTTGCAGGGCATCATGTTCTTTCTGACTCATCAGGGCAGGGCCAACCTGCCAGCATTTTCTAGGTCCTGCCTACACTCCCCTTTGGACGTATTTGGAGATTGCATCAACAGAGTTGTACCATCAGGAAATTCTTTCCTCCTCGCAGCTCCTAATGATCCTGTTGTAGGAGCCAAACTGTTGGAGGAGACCTTTTCCTGTCATCTTTGGGTTGGTTTTTATCAGTTACATGTGTTTCAAAATGCATGGCTTCTAGTAAAATGTAAAATACATTTTTATTAGAATTATGGTACCAAAACACAGACACAAAAAGGGACCACCCAGAAACACCCCCCCACCGCCCCCACCCCCCCCTCGGAGCAAGCAAGACAGGGACACAATGTGGGCTGTAGTCACAATAAATGATTAGGGCTGTTGAAAATCATTCCTGCTGGCTCCATAATGGCCTGATCCTTTTGTCATGGCGAGTTGTGGAAAGTCCAAATGCAGAAGATCTCCTCAGTGGAAAAGCTGAAGCCACAGAAAAACTGAAGACCAAATGTTAAAAGAAGAAACAGAATTTCAAACTAAACATGACTCCCGCTCCAGTCCTCTTCTAATCTATTTTTAAAGCCTTCCCAGTTTCATTTAATTAGGATTGCACTGTTTTTAGCCTGGATAAAAACAGTTGTTTTCTAGGACATAGTTTCTGCAGAGCGGCAGGAGTTCTCAGAAATTCACTTCTGATTCCAGCACAGACAAGGAAAACAAAGACATCCATGGATCTGTTTGTCTGGAGGTGGATGTACCAGAATGGAGCAGAGCAGGGAGCTTGTGTCATGCCGATTGGACGTAACAACTAGAAACTTTTTCAAACTGTCTTTTTCTGGTCTGCTCTTGATTCGCCATGATTTGATTAGATCAAATACTCAGAAATGCAATTTTAATCTTAATTTTCTTGATACATGTCCTCCGTCATGAGAAAAATGCCCCAAGAACATGCTTAAAACCCCCAGATCACCATTTTTATTGGTGTGGATTTTAAAATAAACCTGAACAACAAAACTCAGTAAACTTCACTTAAAAGCACAATTCCTCACAGAAAAGCTCTGATGAGAGACATCAAAATGCTCATCCAAATGACTTGTTTTCTAGTTTCCAACTTCTGGCTTACATATTTTACTTCAGAGACTTTAAAGAGACTCGTACAACCAAAATCCTCGCAGTCTGGCCGCAAAATGCTTCTGTTTCCTTCTGCCTTCATGCAGTCTTTCATTCTCTCCATCCCGCTGTCTTCCACCAACATTCTGGTCCAAAGCCCGCTTCTCTGAATCCCCGGCAAACACGGCTGCCCCCACTCACAGCAAGCCATAGCACAGGAATGTGAAAATCAAATAAAACGTGAAAAGGAATCAGAGAGAAGGCCTGTAAAGGAGATGGGAGCACTGAGCAGCGCCGGTGTACACCCTGTTTTGGCCAAAGATACATTCAGAGATATGGAGCGCCAGAGATTACATCTTTTTAAACTAAATAAATGGAATTATGGTGTTTTCTTTGGCTGTTAGCATTGTTTACAGAAAAGCCAAGAGTGCAGTCTATTCACACTTTAGGTGATAACTACACTGAGCCTTTGTGGAGGCCAAGTGTATGACCAGGATGGATAGTTTACTTTGGAGGCTAAAGTTGAACTCCACTTTGCGTGCAAAGTTCTCAAGATGTGGAGCTTGTTTATAGAACATTTACCTGTTTGTGAGTCACTCTGTTTGTTTGTGTGTGTTTCAACATCTGGACATGTGTGCAGAGATAATCTGTAAAGATGAACTGTGCTTTATTATTTAAACTTTGCTTTTATAGGATTAATCTGTGTCTGACTCAAACGTGAGCATGACACTTCCTGGAAGATGGATTCATTTGAGAAGCAGAACGGAAAAGGTGTTAATACAAGTACAAAACTCAGTAAAAGGTGATTCAATAATGTTTCTCCTGTTGCTCCATATTGAGTCTCCAGTTTTCACATTGTGTCCTGAATCCGTTCAGAACAACTGTGGCTGTTGACCTCAAAGGCCTCTGATGGAACCAGACAGTTCAATAAAAGCAGACGCTTCATCAATAACCTACAGAGTAATGGCTGCCAGGATCTTTTTAGAAAGGCGCTAATTTTATGATACCAGAACGCTCAAAGCCGCAGATATTCCAAGAGTTTGGCGCCAAGGCTCCATGTTTGATAGCAGATTGTTTGTCTTTGGTGACTCTGTTGCCAGCGATGCTTACGTCAGTGTCGGAGCCGCGAATCACACGGTTACTGACTCGCCACCTCGGGACTCAACACTTTCATACATTGAGGTGTTTACTGATAGTCTTCCTGAGTGGATCACAGCAGGTCAGATAGCCTGCTTTGGCAGCACCCTTCCTACAAGCACATGTCTACACATCATTTTTCATGTAGTACCAAATGACTCATAAATTGCCCTGTGCAAAATTGTATTTTTGGTATTATACATTTTTTTTTAAACAAACTGAGAACAGTTACAAATATTCAATAAAAGAAAACATATTTCAAACCAATTATTGTAGACGTTTGAGTAAACTAAAACGTGACTCCTATTTTGTGGAATTATAAGAGCTTTCATTCCACAAACTTCTACTTTTCTGTTAATATTTACTTAAGCACCCCCACGTCTTGCAAACCGGGGTTACAGGGTTTCCTGTTCCCCAAATTTTTGAGAAGACCCAATCTTGATAATCACATGAAGATCAGTTGCCTTCAATTTTTCTAGAAATAAAGGCAGCAGTACCAGATCCTGATCAGGAATAATCTTCTGAATGCAGGACAACAAAGCTCCTGGTTCACTGATTCATTGGCAGGAGTTTTCTTATTGTGTTGCAGAAAAAAAACTCCTTAAACAATATGTGTTGCATCAGTAGTGTGGACACCTTTGTTTCAGGACTGATAATTCCCATATGCTGTTTGTTTTGGTTAGCTTCAGAGTTGGACAGAACCGTCCCTGATCACCACAGAAGGTCAGGAGATCCAGTCCCTTTGAAAATAAAAGTGTGCAGGTGGCCAGTGTTCAAGTGGAAAAAGAAAGGAATCGAGCAAAAGAAGAAAGAAGAAGAAGAAATTGGAACAAAATCCTATTCATTTGTGGTCCACATTCCTGTCTAACTGTAAATGTTTTCAATGATCTTCTTCTGCAGTGAAAGAAATGCAGGCTATTTTAACATGCTTTGGTATAAAGCTTTTATTTTTCCACTGTCACATCTAATCCTTGTTTAAAATAAATGGATGAATCCAAAAATATTTTTGGAAAATCAACACGACACAACAGTTACAGCTGTTGACATTTTGCTTTATTTTACTTTTGTGAGAGCGTTTCTTCTTCTTTTTTTTTCTTCTCCGTTGTTCTTTCATTTTAGAATTTTAGAACTTTGTGGCAAAAAGCTTCTCTTACATATAAAGTACAGGAGTATCAACAATCTCTTCTTACTAAAAACCTGCTCTGGAGCCTGGGCGCTTTTGACATATTTGGTTATCAAAGAGATTGATGTTGTAAGCATGGCTTGAAGAATTTGCTCTTGCCATGTATACACTTTCATTTATGAAACTTCAAAAACTTTTATTTTATACATCTGGCCGCTTGTGTCCGCTGGAGCGGAGGGACGGCAGACACATTCTCCTGTTACAGTACGCCGAGGAGGCCGGCTTGTCAAGAGAGCGTTGTTTTGCCGTTGTCCAAAGCGTTTGATGTTCTATTTCAGTGTGCACTTAAAAGAACTCTCTGTCACATTAATCAGGCCTGTAGTGAATTCCACACAGTGTTTTCTGTCAATCCAAGGGCCTCTGCTCGCTCCAGCAACGATTTATTGAGAAAAAAGCGGTTATATTTGTAGCTGCAACCTTTCGGCAGACCTCACCAGCTGATGTCGCTCACTTATGTGTCCCCTGAATCCACAGTGGGTTTTTGGGTGCCAGAAGAGAAAAGAACACGGGCCTGAAGACGGAGTCAGACATGCAGGCTGACACACAGAAGCAGATGTTGAATCTTACCGAACATTGCTGTGGAAAATGACATGATCCATCTGCTTGTGTTATCCCTAGCAACCAGACTTTAGTTGCTATGGTTAGGATTTCCTCCATGTGAACTTCTCAGTCATGCTGCAATGACTTAATCACATGCATCAATTTTGACTCCAATTTGCAGCAATAAACCCATATCAGAATTGTTCTGAGTGCCAGCCGTGAATCCTCCACTGGGTCAGCAGTGTTTCTGTTTACATCCCCTCTCTGGAAACCTCAGATGCCTGGGCTCTCAGGGAAGCAGAGCTGAGGGAATCAAAGCTGCTTACAGAAACTTTGTGTTGTGGGGGCCAAAGGTCAAACTCTCCTTGAAAGATAGCTTTGGTGTATAATTCAAGGACGTGTTATATTTGGGCACATCCTGAAAGAGCTTGTGAAAATTCACAACACCAAATCAATCAAAACTCGTGACAAAAACAGAAACGGTGGTGTGCACAATTTGTAGGTCATGGGCAGTTGGAGAACACATCTGTTCAGACAAATGTGTGGTTTCAAGTCACGGCTCTAAGGGGGAAAAGCCAGGAAAACTTGATAAACCACATAAATCCCCCATAACATCCAAAAGTCTCTGTAAACGAATGTAATGCCCAAATGAAGTGTGAGAAAAAGGGGGCAAAGAGTGACTTTATAATACCTTTAACGACACGGTTTACTCTAGGATGAGTGTTGTGTTTCTTCGGAAATAGTGTGGCGTCCGAAATGTGAGGCAGTATTTGTCTGATTTTGCACGCTGGCTTATGCTTTGGTATTACGCTGGAAATGGTTATGCTTGGATTTCAGACTGTGTGAGTTTGCGCTGCTCTCCTTTCACTTCAGCAGCCTATGCAGTTCTGTGTGTGTGGAGGGCTTTTGAAGACATTTTGATTGATTGAAATAAACGGATGCATTTAGGAGATTTTTCCATCTTTCCTTGGTTTCTTTATGCACAATAATATAACATTTTACCTGGGGGGGGGGGCCCAAACTTTTGATCCCCTCTGTGTATTTTCACATTTTGGATTTCCTCGTGGCCAACATGCTTTTCCGAATGAGGGGTTCCAACATCCATGCCATATTTGGTGCTTGTACCACATAATGCATAGTTACTTTGATGACCAACTTCACTGTGTAGGCTAATCCAAGCTTTACAAAAGCTAACTAGTCGGCTTATGTTTAGCTGTGCTAGCCAAAACATAATTGTTTGCTATGGTGGCTAAGCATGTGCTAGCTAATAAGGAAGCGAACAGTCGGCCTCCTTTAGTCTTTGATGCAGAGAGTGACAGCATGCCTTAGAGCACCATTGCCAGATCTCAACATCAGACCTGAATTGGAAACCCAGCATCTGAAGGATCAAAAACATAGCTAACAGGCTAATCTCTAAAGATCCAACTCTCAGCAAACCTGCTTTGTCCTGTTTGCTCTTTACTCAGTCTTTTGGTTTACCAAACTGATTTCCTGGGTTGGATCAAAATAAATGCATTGTGTTAATTTGTGATCATGTGTACTGGTTTTAATCAAAGACCCTCTGGCTTTACAGATGTTTTCAGTTATGGAGGGTTTGATTTTATTCATCTTTGAAAAAAAAAAGTGAAAATATTTTTTAATAAATACAATCTGAATAGAATCTTACAGCAATGGAATGTCTTTGGATAAAGGAATGCTAGAAGTTTTTCCCCTTTTGGTTCTCTGACTCTGGAATTCTGGGAAGGCCGAGCAGAACTGATCCAAACCCTCAGCCCATCAAGGATTGCAATAACCTGACCTTGTTCTCTGATTACACAACGGCTGTTGGATAGAGGGAGGCTCAGTCAGGTAGCATGTCATGGAAAAGATGTCAGAGTTTCCTGCTTGCCTCTGAAGGCCCTCTGTGGCCTCATGTGAGCTTCACACAGCCTGAGTTTCAGCCGCTTCTATAAAACAAGTCTTTAAATTCAGCGTGGGCAGCAGGTGGGGTGTCCATGCCACTACTAGAATGCAGACATGCAGCAGGAGTTTGACGATGCCCCATGGCACTTCAGAGGAGATCTCAGTGGGATGTCCTTCAAGGCTGTTCTGTCAGAGAGAGCAAACTTCAGTCTCTACATGTGAACCTGTCACTCTTACAATCTGGAGGCTTGGGTGAGAGCGGGGGTGCGCGAGGGTAGATTTAGACCATTAGTTCAGGGCTGCCCAGGCACACACTGTGTGGAGAGTCACTGAGGTCTTTCTGCTAATTATAGGCTGATATCTGACAGAGAAAAATTAGAGGGAAAAGGGACAGCTGCGGTGTGCTGCGGAGGACAGAGGAAGAAGAGGAGAGGGGTTTTAATTTCCTGCTAAATCCTCAGCCCCCCTCCATGAAGCACAAAACAAAATTCAATCATCTTGGTGTCCTTCTTGCTCTCCTCTCCTCTATCAACACAACCCCAAAACCTCCCTCGTCCTTCGAGACAAGAGGTCGGAGGTCGCTCCCTCCTGGGATCACTGCAGGCTTTCACAGAAAACTCTTCCTTGAGCAAATGCTGTTTCCTCAGCAGAGCTTGTCCAGGACTCTGAGACCTCCCAAGTGTACATCAACCTCTATCATAACAAGCAGAAATCAACACCTGTGTGTGCTCACACAAAGACCAGAGCCGGAGCTTGTTGTTGGTCCAATAGATGGAAGGAAAAAAATGGTAAAATGGTAAATGGCGTATACTTGTATACCAGTTTATTACATTCTTAGAAGGTCCAAAGCATTTACAGTCACAGTCCCATGCAACCATTCACACACTGATGGCAGCTCTGCTGCACCAACCGAAAACCACCAGGAGCAATGTGGGGGCCCAAGGACACCAGGGCAGGCTGGGCGAGGACCGAAACTTTGATCTTCCAATCACAGGTCAACCGCTGAACCTCTGCACTATGGACGCTGCAAAAAATGTGAAAAAAAAAAAACTATTAAAGCTACATATTTTAAACATCAAATTAAACATCAAAATAAGTTGAAAAAGAGATAAACTTTCAGTCGTACCACAATGGAAAAATGTTCACATTACAACAGCAGGCAAAAATAGAGCAACAACACACTCAAATGAATGATGAAAGCAGAATACAAAAAATGTCACCTGATTTCACATTCTCAATAAAAAAAATAAACACATCTCTACTGTTAGGAACCAGTGTTCTTACTACTGCCCCCTTTCTCTCCAGTGTTCTTACTACT
>BSAI01000129.1:97832-110329 GCA_036245035.1 Adrianichthys oophorus | reverse complement strand
CCCCCTTTCTCTCCAGTGTTCTTACTACTGCCCCCTTTCTCTCCAGTTTTCCTGCAGACATCCAAAGTTGTGCATTTATTTCTTTAACAATGTTTATTTGATTCCAACAAATCATCCTGACTGTCTGTTGAGCTGCTGAAGACCAGCCTGCTTAGACATATTACCACAAGTGCCACAGACATTTGATGCTGGAGTTCAAACTCAACCCTTGTGGTTCAGTTAAAGTGTTCCTGTTTACAGACAAGCATTACAAATCCTTTGCCTGTAAATACCATCCTGTTGATCATGAAACTGTCTGCTTTTAGAACGAATATTTCAAGTTAGATTGGATTGGATTTGGATTCAATGAGATTATCGGTTTATTCGTTCTATTCCATAAATTCATTCCGTAAAATAAAGAATTAGATTGGAATTTTTTATCAGTCTTTTCCAGTCAAGTAAACAATGAATAATTAGAACAAAAGTTAAACAGATTGTTTATGTTCACCATGCCTCAATATTGAGAAGAAACATTTCAAAATTCAAAGGTAAAATATGGATTGCCTTAAAATCCTTGCAAAAATACAGATTTTACATTTACTTCTACCATAGTTTACAGTTTATAAATGTTTAGGGTCATAATAAAGAGGCAAGCTGATAATAACAAATGAGCTCTTGGTTTGAAGGTTTTGGCGGAATCTAAATATTCAGAAAGAAGTCAAAAATTATGAGGACATGCTGCTGATGAATTGACGCCTGAGCTCACTTGAACTCATGCTGATGGCATAGGATCCAAGGCCGTTTGGAGTATGTTCTTCTTCTCAGTCCCTCAATGTGCCAGTGCGAAAAACGTTTCTCAGTGTTGGTGTAATACTGTAAGATCGTTATTTTGTTTCCGTGGGAATGTCATGAGCTTGCTTGGGACAGCTTAACTGTCTTACAGCTGGGACACAGTAGCCAAGTCTTTCCCCTGGACTGATTGACAGGTGTCCAACAATCCCTCTGGCTTTGCGCCGGAGATCCAAACAGGTTGAGAGCCCCTGGTGTGGTCAGAGCTGACCTTTTCTGCTTCATCAGAGGCATTTGCTGCTCACAGGCTGGGGGTGACAGGTGCTCTGAGCCTAAATCCTGCATGTTTTTATTGGTGCGGGTTCCACTCCCACTTCCTCATTTCCTCCAGGGACTTTGGAAAAGTGGTTCAGGTCTCCCCTTCACAAATGAAACGACTGCAGTAAATTACTTCAGGTGGTCATTCCCAGCAAATGCTCAACCTTTTCCTGCTAAACCTGAGGTTGGGAGCACAGAGAAATGCATTACCGACAAAAAAGAGACTGACTTGAAGACGTTCACAGCTCCTACTCGCTGGCTGTACCAGGATGAGAGTTGCTCAGGCCCCCCCTTGTGGCTGCTGCTGAACATGCAGCCAATCTGTTTACTGACATAAATAGAAATAACTCTGGGCTAAAGAAATTATTCAGGACTTTTACTTTGAAGGTACTTCTGCATTCATTTAAAACATTCAGATAGTATTAAAACAAACTAAATTTGCACAAAACTAATCTTTGACTTGTGTGTAATGAGTGATAACAGAGTTTAGGACTGACTCCACTTACTTTATGAATCCATCCATCTAAAGAACTTGCTGAGACCCATTTGGACTCATGGAGAGCTGGGATTAGCTCCAGCAAAAAAAAAAAAAAAAAAAAAAAAAGCAAAACATATTTCATGACATTAATTGATTACAGATGAATCATCTGTGAATGAGTCTTTTTTTTTTCAACTTTTTTAATTTGAACTGATGCAAAAAATATAATAACTAAATCTGGAGTGCAAATAAACCAATGTGTTTTTAATAGAACTTTTTACTTCTTATTTATATTTTCACACAAAGCAATACACTTAAAGGAAAACCGTTTGTAGATTCAACTGCTGAACAACATCCTTTTTACAGGGAGACTAGAAGATATCAAATATGCTGAGGATGAAAACTCAGCAACACAAACATTTCAAATTACAGGTTACAAAGAAAAAGTAAAACCCAAAATAGAGAAGTAAAACTTTGATTTTCATTGGCACTGTTTATTTAAAATGTATACATTTTAAACTCAATATTAAAAACATTTGAATGACTTTACTCTTTTACATTGTTAACTCCAGACACCTGTGGGAAGAAGCAAAATAGTTTCACAATTGTTAAAAAAGACAGGCCATAAGTCTGGTGACTCACAAGTCTGGTGTTGTGCATCATTGTATTACAGTAAGAGAAATGAGAGGAGAACTAAGATCCAGCTAATCAGTCAAGTCAAGTCAAAATGGTAAATGGCGTACACTCTCCCATTAATGGTGGCTCTGCTGCCAAACACTGGCGCCAGCCTTCCATCAGAGGCAACGTGGGGTTCAGTGTCTTGCCCAAGGACACTTTGACACATGGCAGGAATTGAACCTGCAATCTTCACCCGCAGCAACCATACAGCTGAATCCAACAGGTGCTTGTGGCCGAGGCTTTCTGTTGGGTTTTTTACACTTTTCAACTGTAGTATTCAATTCATCCAGATTGTGGCTGGATGGCTCAGTTTGCTGGGTGTAGCACTGGCACACAGGAATCCTGGATTTGCTTCCCAGGGTGTGCAATGAGCTTAATCCAGAGTGGGTCCTTAGGCAAGACATTTCAGGCTGCTGCCTAACTATGTCTGGGTCTCCCTCTGCCTTGAAAATACAGGGATGTGTCAGGAAGGGCATCCGGCATAAAAACCACCTGTGCGCATCAGTAAAAGCTGATTCGCTGTGGTGACCCCTTACGAGATAAGCTGAAAGGTGAACAACAACATCTAGTTCCTGCAGCTCACATGTTAGTTGATCAGATCTACTTGCCAGCTTGGGTCACTGAAGGTTGGCACTTCTCTTTTTTTCAGGTTTCAATTTTCAGAAGTTTAGAAACGGTTTGTTTTTACATGTCTGTTGTCTTTCCCGATACGATTTCTCTAATACATTGCTGTAATGGATTTTTGCCCCATTTGGAGAAGCAGAGACAAGACCTTTAGGCCATGTGTACTTGACCAGATCAGTGCCTTTCAACCAGAGTGCCGCAGCGCACTAGTGTGTCATGAGAGATAATCAGGTGTGCTGTGGGAAATGACTAATTCCATTTCACCTAATTTGTCCTAATTACATTTACCATTGCCAATATATCAGCTCAGTGTTCATTCAAACGAGTCCAGATCTTCCACATTTTCTCATGTCACCCCGTTACTAATCCAGCTGCACTGGCTCCCCATCCGCTTCAGAGTCCAGTTTAAAATTCTGGTTTTGACATACAGAGCTCTTAACAACCAAGCTCTGGTCTATATAAAAGACCTGCTGCAGCCGTACACTCCCAGCAGGTCCCTGAGGTCATGTGATCAGGGTCTGGTGGTTGTCAAGACAACCCGTTTAAAAACCAAAGGTGACAGAGCCTTTGCAGCAGCGGCTCCATCTCTCTGGAACTCCCTCTCAGCCTCAGATCCACAGACTCAGTGCTGTCTTATAAAAACCTGCTAAAAACACATCTTTTTACTATTGCATTTTCTTAATTCTGTTTCTATATTCTGTGTTTTATTTTGTGTTTCACTGTGAAGCACTTTGTGATATTTTATCTTGAAAGGTCCTATATAAATAAAATGTATTATTATTATCTAGCTTTCAATGCATTCCCAGTGGTACCTTAATTATGGTTTTGCCGTTTTTAGGCAAAAGAAACAAAAAAACTGTGTTGTTGTTTAACATAGTTTCTGCAGAGCAGCAGGAGTTTATTAGGAATTAATCTTTGAGTGGTGGGCAGGACTGTTGCTGCAGAGTAAGCCTGAGTAACTTCCCTTACTGTCTTTTGCTAGCTTACAGCCCCTCACACGCCAACATAACATTACCGGTGCAACAAAAACGGTCAGCAATGTCAGAGCCATCCGGCCGTACAGTTTTAATCCAGATTTCAGCCCAGACAAGGAATGCAAAGACATGCATGGATCTATTTGTCCACAAGTGGATGCATCAGAGTGGAGGAGCAGCGAGCTTGTAGCCTCATGATTGTCGTCTGTACGTAACAACTACAAGCTTTTTTTGTCTGCTTCTGAATCACCACAGTTTGATTAAAGACATATTTAGAAATATTCAATTTTGATCTTAATTGTCTTTGTCTTCTATCATGAGAATTGTGCCACAATACATATTAAAAACACCCCAAACACAATTTTTATTGGAGTGGGTTTGTAATGTTGGGGATTCTGTGGCTTGGAAGTGCCCTTACATCTATAGACTTCACTGTCAAGGAACTTGAAAAAACTGCACACAACACTAAAATGTGATCAACCCTAATCCAGTGGCCACTATGGCTTATTTCCTAGACACAGTACTTGTTTCTAACCTTTCCACTCTCTCTAATCAAGTCCTTTACTTGCTTTATAAAGTCATTACAGCTTCAAATTACACCTCTCACAATAAGTTAGGGACATTGTTATTTTCATTAGTGTTTCTCCTATTTGGTCTGCATTTTAATGAAATTGGTAAAAAGTGCCCACAATATTACCAATACTAAATGAGTGGAAACAACAGTTTCTCTTCCTCTGTTAACTCGCACACAGCAGCAACTTGGGTTTTAGTCTAGAAAGCCAAGGAAATAAAACTAAATACATGAAAAAAAACTGTTGTTTTTTTTTTTTGGGGCTGCACTCCCTTCACCCTGTGGGTAACTGCCCGTGTTTTCTATTGGTAAAACTACCTCTAGGGAGTGTCTGGAGACAATCAAGGTTCTCTGACAATTATCAGTTAACTGTGAATCTCAGCCAGTCATAAATGAACGTAAATGCATTTCACAATAATCTTTATTTAGTATATTTGTTTAGCTTTTATGTTTTGCGTTTTAGTCAGTGTGCTTTTAAATGACACATTAACCCTTTTAATTTTTACTATTTCTGATTTTTAAAAAGTTGTCCAAATCTAAAATAAATCAATCTAATTTCTAATTGCAGAACTTTTATCTTCAGTAAACAACAATTAAATGCAACCCTGGTCTCACACCGCATGCGGTCTGGCTCCGGGTGCGGCAGCAGTGCAGACGCAGGAGTCTTTATGTAACATGAAAAGTGCAAGAGGCACTCACTCTGCATCCAGTCCAGTTCGGCCTCTGTGACACTACATATCCGTTTCGTTGGCTTGAAATGTTTGCTGGACACCGGAGCTGAGCCGTAGCACTTTATTGTGAAGTCGGGGCTATTTACGACCTAAACCGGAAATCCTGTGAGCAAATGTAAAGTGCATCCAGTACATTTTTCAAAATCAAACCTTTTTTTCTGCTGTACTCGCTCTTTTCACTGGACTGCAACATCACGTCATCTCCACTGACATGGGGTCTCAAAGTGTGTGGTAGAACGTAATTTTGGCCATACAACGCCATGGACGCTGAGAGGCTGATCACAGAGATCCAGAACTAGCCCATCTGTTTTGATACAACACATGCTAGGATAACAACAAAAAGGACAGAGTCTGGGCTGAGCTATCACAGGCTGTTGGACTTGATGGTGGGTTTGTGTAACATTAACATTCACACTCAGATTAGAAAGTTCAGAAAAGTATGCCCACCTTTATAAATCCATTATATGAGTGGGAGTAATGCAGAAAAAGAAGTGTTGTGTATATACAATAAAATCATGACGGAATGAGGGTTTGTTTACTATGAGGTCAATTTTTAAATGGCGGGTTCTCGTGTGAACATACGTGAGTTCAGAGGTCGGCGAGGTTTGCAGCAGAGCCTGTCTGCAGGAGAACCACTAGCAAACCATAGTCAGTGTGAGTTACTGACCGTAGCTAGACCGCTGCATCTGTGCAGGAGCGCATGAGGCGTGGCTTAGTCACATGGAGGGGGTTAATTGGTGTGGGGACTGCAGGTTTGTGTTGTCCGGGCTCATGAAGGGTCATAGAGAGGAGTGTCTGCATCTTGAGAGGAGCGTTGGTGTGTCTTACCGTTCCTTTGAGGCTCATATGGCTTTCTTAAGGGACGTCAAATGGAAGGTACGATTGTCGTGTTTGGTGAAATATTCGTAAGGCTAATGTGAGTTACATGCACTTATGACCTACAAGTGATGCTGTCATACCATGCCCTTAGACCACACGCTTAAGGTGGAAGTTCTGGCCCCGCACTGACTGTGCAGATATGTCGTATGCAGGGTGTGCACGTGATATGTAAGTGTGTGCAGGATGTTTACACAAACTACATTTTGATTGTCTAATTTCTTAAATTCTAACAGTCAGCCTGAATACAAGGAGCGTGCACTTATCACGTCAACAGCACCAACAAGCTCCATTCGTAATCTGGAGGAGTAGAGACGGGCTGATGCGCCTTTGACTCACGCTTTCCCGCTGCATGTTGTACAAGTGTTTGCTACAGTCTGTCTTCTGCAGGATGGCCGTAGAAAAAATATGTTTTTGGCTCTACGGGCTCACCATGCGGTCCTCGACCTTGCTGTTTCGTGTGGCCACATACAGGTATGCCAATTTTACACCTGCAGACAGTCCGTATCCCCCCATGAGGGCAGTTGTGACTAAGGCTTAAGCAGGTGCTGTCAGATGAATGGTAATATGACCCTTTCTCATTTATAGGTCCAAACCAGGTACATCAGAAATACAGTTTAGTTTTTTTTTTTTTTTTTCTGAGTTTTAGAGTAATGACATGATTTGCAATAACTGGCCCACCATGCATCAATTGAGGCCCTATACTGCACAAAGATGATCAGAAACACATTGTGTTGTTTTTTTTTTCAAATGCCTGCTATTGAAATTTCTGAGGAGAAACTCTTTTCTATAACTGTTTTCATGTTGTCCTGCCAGACATCTCAGCTCTGGTTTTTCAAAAGCTTTGTTTGGTAAGAATCTAAACGTATCTTTTTATGTGTTTATCAGAAGTGGAACTTCTGCAGCTGCGATCTGGCTGTACCAGAAGGAATCTGCTGGTTTCTTTTTAACATGTAGTTGCTTGTCTGTGGCTTATTTGGTTGGAAGGAAATGAATATTTCTAGCAGAATTATGTTGAATCGTTTTTGTTGACGATGCTGTTACATACACATGACTGGAGGATCCAGTATTGTTACTAAAACCCACGCAGATTTGAGAAACATTCTCATTTGTGAGTGAAAAATGTTGTTCCTCTGAGTTTATGGGCCAGTTGTGGATCAACTACATGACCTGAATAAAAGCTTAGTATCAGTTTTTCCGACCTCACAGTTTATCTGAGCGATACTATGACACATTGCTGTGCTGTTAACTCTCTCTGCAGTTGTAAAGCTGAGCAGTGGACATGCATATTTTCTTCTTGGTGTCAGCTAGTGTGGCCTGAAGTCATCCAAAGTTTGGTTTACTTGAGCTTATAGTACAATTTCAGAGAAATAGCACATTGTGGCACTTTTCTGATGCAAAACAGTTGTTTTTCTTTTTACAGGTAAAATAAAAAATGAATTGATAGAGTTTTTTCCCTATCTCACTGATTCCAATAGCAGATGCAAGTGTGCTTTTGCAGGAAAAGGGAATTCCACATTCTCTATGTACGGCACTATAAATAACCTCTTGACATTTATTGCACTCAGTGGGATTCAGGTGCTAAACTGTTTGGATCTCAGTTTGAGCTTGTTGTCTTTATTCACGGTTGTTGCCAAAGATAAGTCACTAAAATAGACGTTTACACACTTTGGGAATGGGTGGAACTGAATGGCTTTAAAACAACTTTATTATTTACTGGTGGAACATGGAATTAATAAACAATTAATTGTTATCTTTCTAACATGACAAACTTTTGAACAATGAAACACACGTCCATTCATTGGTAAAAGCAGAAGTGACATTTTCTTTTGGAATGTGTTTTGTTAAAAAGTTGAAAGTGCAATTAATTTAATTTGATCTAAAAGCAAAACTATTAAAGACCAAACATTTCAATGTATTTAAAAATAATGGTAATAAAGGCATTTCCATGGCTTCAAACCACACTGGTGATACAGCTCCACATCTGTTTTTTCTTCCACACACAAATCAACTCTTGAGCAAAGGACAGCCATGGCCTTTAGCTCAACAATTGTGAGTGATCACTAGCTTACAGTTTCAGTTTAGTGTGCATAAATCGGAGTCTCCATAACTGGTTTGGCTCGGCATTGCTTCACAACAAATTGTTTCACCATCCCACTACCTTAGTTCTACCTGAAGATTAGCAAACAGATCTCATTCTAACGACTAATAGACAAGCCTTTAGTCAGAAAGGGACATTGTACCTAACATCACAGTTTCACTGCAGTCTATCACAATCTGTTAGAATCAGACTCATGAGTGGAACCCAAAAAAATCCTTTATATCAGCTCCGCTGGAATTCTTGCATCAATGCTATGAACGGTGAGGACGGGGAGTTGTTCGTCTCAATCGGGGGTGTTGTCAAGCAGAGGAGGAAATAAACCAAAGAACTATTCAGGGCCCATAAACTTGAAGGGCTTGGGGCTGCGATGTGAGTCCAATATTGAAAGTTTGTTATTCTTGGGGATTACAGGCATTAGGAGCAATATCTTTGGATTGGTAAACTGAGGTGGTAGTTCTCCTCTTAATAAAATTGCTCGTCAGGACTGTTGTTACATGAAAAAAAAAAAAAACTTTTGCCGGTCAGCAAATTATGCCACCTGGAAAGTTGAGAGGTTTCATCAGTATTTGGTCAATGAGAAATGTTCACCTTAATTAATGTATCCCTAACTGTCAATGACAAAGGTCAAAGGTTTCCTGTAGGTCTTCACCAGATTTGCACTTCAGCTTCTATTTTCTTCCATGCAGATCTTTTTAAGAGCTGTGATGTTTTCAAATCCCTCCAAATATTCTCTAATGGACTGAGGTCCAGAGTTTGACCAGGGCACTCCAGAACCTTGAATTTAAGCTTTGGCACAATGTCAAAATGGAAAATCTTCTGTCCATCCATTTTAATCTTTAGGTACACTGGGTTCCTGATGCTTAACTCCACGTCAGTCATCTATTAATCCTCACTCTGAGCCAATAGTTTAAGTGCTCACTTTTTTCACAGCCAATCACAATCAAATTTCTGTCTTTAAATTCATAGAAGTTTGTTTATCTGCATTCCAGGCATTTTACTGGGCCCGATCTCCTCCTGGGTCTTCGCTTCAACATGATCTGGCTGTAACCAACATCAGCATCTAGACTCTGGGGTCTCTGCACTTTATCAGAGGTCACCTCAGTAATGTAAGATGTCTCCGGCCAAGAACCCAACTGCCAAAGACTACTGACTATTCTTGCTTAGATTCCTGTAATGTGTTTGGGATCATTGACCTGCTGGTAAATGCGACCCTGTTCATCCTTAATGTTCTCACTTATGGAAGGAGGCTTTTGTCCAAAATCTCACCACACATGGCTCCATCATCCATCCATCCATCCATCCATCCATCCATCCATCCATCATCCATCATCCATCCATCCATCCATCCACCATCCATCTTCTGCTCATCCAGGACCGGGTCGCAGGAGTAAAACTAAAACTACCTTTCTCTGGTCAAGAACCATGGCCTCAGACAGTGGTAGAATTGAACTTCTTTTACTTGAAAGATGAATTTCTCTGTAAAAAATAAATTTTTGAACCTCAACTTAGAGAGCAGCTTGAAGTACAGTTGCTTCATTTTAACACTACGAGGTACCAGCCAAAGTGGTTTTGAACATTTAGTAGTAATACCCCTTAGAGTGTATACCTGATGCGTCAGGGGGCATAACTAACAGAGAGCAAGCTCTGTGGCAGTTGTCTCACATGATTTGAGGTTTGAGGTTTTCATCTTGGTTTAAGTGTCACAAGCAAAACCCACTGGACCTAAATTCACCTTTCAAACCAGTTTTATGGAGCTCTGCTAAAAAGAAGGCCCCCTTTCAGCCCCGTCTCCCTGCAGATGGTCAGAATTACTTCACTGTAGGGCTTAGGAGTCCCCTGAGATTTAGAGCAAGCATGAGCTGTGAACAGGTTTTGTGTGGTCCTAACCTTTTCCAGTTTTCCCCCTTAATCTCTCTGTACAGAAACCACTTCTCTTCCTTGACAACAACATTTTCTTCGTTAATAATCTTTGTTGTTTATCCTTTGTTGCTATATGCTTTCCACAAGTCTGTTTCATCATCTAGCTTGATCTTTTTAACTTTTAAAAAACAGTGTCCTTGACAGACAACTTAAGAAAATGGTAAGTAGAAATCTGACAACAGTCCTAACTTTAGCCTAACTTCTTTCTTGTAACAAAAAAAGTTGACTTCTCTAATAAAAGAGCCTTGGATGACAGATGTGCACCATTCATAGAGAGAAATGTGATCATTTCTGACTCTCTCCAGCACATGTCTCACACCTGTTCTGTCTAAAAAACAAACTTAGAGTCCAGCTTTCACCAAGATTAGAAAACTGAGCAGTTGGCCTAGAAAAACTCATTTGGTCAACTTTACACAACATTTTTATTTAAATAAAAACAACAACAGAAGGGTTCTGTCCAGACTTATCAACTAGACAATGTTTTTACATTTTGCTGCCTGACTTATTATTATTATTTTCAATTGATTATTATTCATCTTTTTTTATTTACCCAGGCGAAATGTTTTTTAAAAAATCGTATTTACAAACATGACCTCAAAATATGGTTTCTGAGCTTTTCCTAGGAGTTCATACCTGTTTTCTTGATGTTCTTTTTCCTTTAAGGTTAAGTTTGCCATTAATTAAATTGTATTTTGCACTATTACTTGCGTACATTTTCAGATCTTTATTGTTTTCTCTTAAACATTGTGCTTTTGGTCCAAAAAAGGCAAAAACATTCTAATGACATCCTCATGAACATACATGAGCTTCAGGGACTGTTTTTAACCTAATTTTAGTTTTTAAAACACAGACGGCACAAATTGTTGCAGGAACTATTCTGTGTCATTTAGAACCATTTTTAGAACATAAAGGATTCATGTCTTAGTCAACCCAGAAAACAAATGTCTGTAATTGAATTAGTCTAGGTATCTGTAAATCTCTTCAGTCAGTTCATTTAAATCTCGTTACGTGGAGTTTATTAAAACAGTATATTGTGCTCTCAACTATTTACTTAGCGCAAAATATGTAAATATATTATTTTTATTTGTCCTTTTATTGTTGATCACATGAAAAAAGTGAATATAAAACACACAATCAATGTAATGTGCAGGAACAACGCAGGTGAAAATGAATTCATATTTTTGCAACTCACCACACCTGCAAAACATCAGTGTCCACATTCCTGAAGTGTCAATACGAGGTCGCACCTTCAGAATATTTTTACTGCTGATTTCATAATGGAGGTTAAAGGGAAATTGTGTTAACAAGCCCCAATTTAACTCAACCAGCCAGCCATCCATCCCTCAGCTCTGCTTAAAGGACTTTACAGTCACACAAAAACTAATCTGTGTGTGAGTCAGGCCATTTATAATCTCTAGAGAAAATGTTCCACCCTTTTACCATGTTATGGTGTCAAAGAGCATCCTCAGAGCTCTGTCACTAAAACTCTATGCACATTATTCACAGAAGGTCTGAAGCTAAATAAATGGCTACAAATACTTACTTTTTATGCATGAGGCTTTTGCTTTCAGGAAATAGATTTGAATGTTACCTAAAAACATGGATGGAGGGTAAATGGCGTATACTTATATAGTGCTTTTTTACATTCATTGGAGGCCCAATGTACTTTATAGTCACAGTCCCACTCACACACTGATGGTGGCTCTGCTGCCAAACACTGGCACCAACCTTCCATCAGCAGCGGGGTTCTTGAGATCACATGGTGGTTTAGGACACATGGCGTTTTGTTTTTCAAATGTTTCAAATCTTTCCTCTTTATGTCAAGCTTAGACTTTACTCAGATCTGTTTTTTGCAGTCCTTCACAAATAACCATGCACGCACCAATCAATTAAAAAAAACTTCATTTTGTTTCTTCACAGAAAGAAATGCTAAACAAAGCTCAGGCAAGCATTGGATGTTGGTGATCTTCAGGTGTCTAAGTGGCACAACATTACAGATAAACCTGGTGCTCCTTCCTTCTCTCTCGTGTGAGGTTATTCCTCTTCTGTAGGATCCTCTTGTTGTGTTTAGTGTAGAAACATGTCTGACAAAAAGCTGAATAACACCCGCTGGTATAAAAAAGTATTAGCTTCTCACAGGAATGAATACTCAATGAAAAAAGTGTGTATGGGCAGCTTCATTTGGTCCATCCATCTATCCATAATTTTACTAATTTATATATTCTCTCACGCTCAGATCTTCCCTCACTCGTGAACAAGACCCCAAGATACTTAAACTCCTCTACTTGGGGAGGGAGCACTCCACCCACCGATCAACAGGCGGATTGGTGCTGCGTCCACCGTCATGTGGTCGCTGCACCGGTCTTTCGTGGTGAAGAGAGAGAGCTAAGCCAGAAACTAAAGCTCTCAACTTACCGGTCGATCTATGCCCCAATACTCACCTATGGTCATGAGCTCT
>BSAI01000129.1:51899-69516 GCA_036245035.1 Adrianichthys oophorus | reverse complement strand
ATTCAGTATTGATTTTCTTCAATATAAATAGTGGAGCACGCCTGTTCTCATTATCTGAATGTGTGAATTTATATGTCAAAACGGTGCCCTCTGCTACACAACACCCAAACTGATGCCCTCACCTCATTGCGGTATACCGTGGAATATACCAAGTCAAAAAATGTGAGAGGGGGGTGCAATTTGGGTGAATCACACTCAGAAAATTGAGATTGTTTTTCAGTCTAACACTCATCTCAAGTTCAAAGTACTTTAAACCGCTATCATTCATCACACCAAATTATGGATTGCATTCACCATGAATGTATTTTTGAAATGCGATTCTGGTTGTAGAGGTCCTTCAGCGGGTCCTGCTCCCGAAGCTTACAGAACTGCAGGATCATCCAACATTACACTATGTTCCAAAATGGCTGCTGCTCCTGCTCCATCTCCCAACACTGAAGTGACTGGATCATCAAAAGCTGACATGCAGATCACTAACCTCAAAAAGGACATCCAGAAACTCTCTGATGAGTTGAGGTCTAAGAATGATCTGTTGAATTCTCTGCTGGACTTGGCACATCAACAGTCTATGCATATTGCCTCGCTGAAAGTGAGCTCTGTCATATCACTTGCGTATTTTTTAAAATCACCAGTTCTACTTGACAGGAAGCTCCATTGGGAAGCATGAGGAAATGATACATAACTTCTGATTAATAATGTTAATCAAACTCCTCCCCAGATTTTACCTGCATCATGTGATTTTATGGTTGAATATATCAATAACAAACTAAAGTCAGCCATTGATGCTGAACTTCACTCAAAACAAAAACTGTAAAAAAGTAAAGCTACAGCACCATGGAGAAACGAAGCAATCAGAGCCATGAAACGTGAATGCAGGAGAGTGGAGAGGTAGTGGAGGAAAATGAAATGAACTGTACATCAAACATTTTTAAGGAACAACAAATGATGTACAGTTATATATATATATATAAGTAAAATTATTGAAAAAAAAACGGTTCTAATCCAATGAAATTATTTTTTAAATAAAAATAACTTTTTTTGTAAAGCATCATTCTGGTTTTAGAACAAACCACAGCACAGAGACAGCACTTGTTAAAATAGTAAATGATATTAGATGTAACTTGGACTGTCAGAAATTCTCAGTCCCGGTACTACTGGATCTGACCGCAACATTTGGTACAGAAGATCACAATATTTTACGTAACAGGCGGACGGATTGTGGGGTCCCCCAAGGTTCAATTTTAGGCCCACTATTTTTTAACCAATTTATGCTGCCACTTGGGGATGTCATCAGCAGGCATGGCATTTGTTTTCTCAGCAATTCCGATGATACACAACTCTATATTGCTGTCTCTCCTGATGACTAAGAGTAAGTTAACAATCTTTTTAATTGTATTTTAGACATTAAGAAATGGAGGACAGATTACTTCTCACAGCTCAACCAGGACAAAACAGAACATCTGTTCTGAACTAGAGAGAGATTGTTTCATGTAGACTAAAAAAATATAAGACTTCTCAGTGTGTGAGAAACTTGCACAATAATATTTAAAGAACTCTTCAAATATTATTGCTAACCCCGGGCTCACACCACATGCGGTCTGGCTCCGGTGTGGCTGCGGTGCGGACGCTGGAGTCTTTACGTAACACGAAAAGTGCTAGAGGCACTCACTCTGCATCCAGTCCTGTCCTGCTTTTGCAGCGCTCCGTATCCATTTCGTTGGCTTCAAATTTTTTCCGGACAGTGGAGCTGAGCCGTAGCACTTTATTGTGAAGTTGGAGCATTTTATAACCTAAACCGGAAACCATGCGAGCGAATGTAAAGTGCATCCAGTACATTTTTCAAAATCAAACCTTTTTTTCTGCTGTACTTGCTCTTTTCACTGGGCTGCAACATCACGTCATCTCCACTGACACGGGGTCTCAAAGTGTGTGGTAGAACGTAATGTTGGTCATACAACGCCATGGACGCTGAAAGGCTGATCACAGAGATCCAGAACTACCCCATCCGTTTTGAAACAACACATGCTAGGATGACAACAAAAAGGGCGGAGTTTGGGCTGAGCTATCACAGGCTGTTGGACTTGATGGTGGGTTTGTGTAACATTAACATTCACACTCAGATTAGAAAGTTCAGAAAAGTATGCCCACCTTTATAAATCCATTATATGAGTGGGAGTCATGCAGAAAAAGAAGTGTTGTGAATATACTCCAAAATCCCGGCGGAATGAGGGTTTGTTTACTGTGACACATTTAAATTAATTATTTAATTAAATTAATTGGTTCTCCCGTCAGTTCAGGGGTCAACGAGGTTTGCAGCAGAGCCTGTCTGCAGCAGGACCACAAGCAATCCGTAGTCAGAGTGAGTTACCGACCGTAGCTAGACCGCTCCGCAGCCGCTTTGAAGGCGGTCTGCATGCGGTGTGAGACCGGGGTAAGGGTATTTTTAGTATATACTTTTAACGTTTAGTTAATCCAAACTCAAGTTGTGCAATAAATGCAGATAATTAAATACAATTCTATTAATTTGATCGTATCCAACCAATTTTAATTAATCCCTTCACTCATGCCTTTATTGAAATAGCATAAAACAACATGATGACCTGCTGTCACATTATTTAAATATTTTTAATTACATATTTCCAGTACATTGTCTCTTATTCTCAGTATTATTAGGATTACGTTGTAATTACTTTGTGGTGGTTCATCAGCTTGTTGTCAGAAATTGCATTAAAAAAAAGCTTCAATCCCCTCTACTTTAGTACGTTAAAATTTTTGTAAGAAAGTTAAATTTTTCTATTCACATTAGATCCACTTCTAGAATATTTGTGGCAAAATTTTAGTTTTGTACTAATTGATCAAGTTTATAGTGATTTTCTAGGTTGATTTGTGATATTTGCATTTCGAAACCTCAATTAAACAAACATGTTATGTTATCCTCATACGAGTTGCTAATTTTTTTTTCAACTTTAGGACATTTCATAACAGTCTAATATTCTATAAGAATTTTCAAGCTTAAAGTTTCATTAGTTGTATGTAGTTTTCTTGAATCTTATAATGGAAGGGATTTTAAACCTCAAGCAAACAAACGTGTGATGTTAACCTCATAAGAGTTATCTTTACTTTAGTATTTTTATTTAACAGACCTTTAAGCTGTAAGAATTTTCAAGCTTGTAGTTGTACGTTTTATAATCGATATTTGTTAAATATTTGAATTGTATGTTTCTGAGTCGTGGGGGAGGTGCTACTGGTGTGGCTCGCCCAGGGTGCCATTTGTGCCAGAACCACCACTGCTCAAAGTAACTTACATTTTCTTGTGAGACCATGTTGTAAGTATAAGTTAGGAACTAGAATCAAAATCTTAAGGGATCCAATTAGTTTGTAAAATTGTTTATAAATATGAATTAAATGAGTAGAAACTCACGTCACAGTGCATTTGTACAACTGTGTCTCGACATTAACAACCTCACAAACACAGTGTGAAGGTCTCTTAATGTACATGATTCTGAGCGTCAGTCTCCTGGGCTGCTCTGTAGCAGTGATGGATGACCTGTGTGTGGTGGCAGTTATGTGTTATGCGAGTGAGTGTGTGTGACTGGCTGAGCGGACCCTACACCTGCTGTGCCTCCACAAATTTTAAGAACAGCTGGACGCATTGATTTAGCGGCTCGCTCTGCAGGAACAAATCAAATAGCAGCCAATAAAACCAGCTTTTATGATGGCTTCCCTGTTTGCCCTCCAAAACAACTGGCGACATCATGTGTTTTTCTAACGCCTGCCACAGCTCGAAATTAAAAGCCAGTCTAAGGTGTCACTTCTGGATGCTGTGGAGCTCAGGGCTTAATGTCTGGCTTTAATGCAGCAAGAGTAATCAATGTTGCACAGTGTACACATTTCCATACACAGCTATTTCCTCAGATTAAACTTAATTTCCTTGTAGGTCCTTCAGTGTTTATTCTTGGTTGTGGTTTTGAGTGTTTTTCAGACCTGTTTGTCCTCACAGCTCGATGTGATCAGGGCAGTGTCTTAGATTTCTGTCAGAGTGAAAGAAATGCTTGCTTGGTCCCAGGCAAAGCTGGGGGACCAAGGCTCAGGCATGTGTGCATGCATTCAGAAGTGGGCTTTGATGGAGTTACAAGATCTTGCTGTTAAGACTGTTCCACAAGCAGCAGTGAGTGCAGCTGTGCTGAGCGGCTGCAGACGACACAGTTACTCTGTTGTGAGACCATTGTGTCATAAGGCCTGCTGAGTCATTTGATACAGACCAATGGATTAACTGAGCCTGTGCAGTTTGTTTTAGAGATATTTTGCAATTTTTTTATTTTTCTTTGGCATATGCAAAACCCCTGAACATGGGTAAAAAACATGTTTCCTGTGATTGCTTAGGTAGAAAATTGTATGAGTTTTTTTTGGTAAACATTTGTTGCATGGGATCGCTTGTTACAATTTTAGAGAATGTAATTTCAGCAAAAGTTGAGACCTTAAAAATATTGAATAGAAAAACTGATGTGAGGTATATAAAGTAAAATTGCTACACCTTTCCACAAAGTGAGCTCATTTCAATGATGTCAGTCACAGAAAACATTAAATTTTTTCTCAACTGTTGAAACAGGACAACAGGGCAGATCTTTTTGCCTAGAGCGCCATGCAGCTCAGGCCTGGTCCTGCTCAAAATAAAAGACATGGACTTCAACAAGACTCTCAGAAAAGGAAAATAGCTGCAAGTCAAGCATATGTTTCTGTTAACATTTCCTTATGCCTTTCAACATTTAGACTTCCTTTAAAACCACACAAGCTGCTCATGCTCCCTCATAGAGGCCTGACTTGAACTAAATGATGAAAACACATTGGAAGGTGCTGTCCTGCTGGTTTTCCAGAAACCTTGCTGTATCTGCAGTTGATTACCTGGATCAAGTGTGTTTAGCCAATAAGGAGCTTCCATTGCAGGTTGGCTGGGAAACATGCAGGACACTGGCCCTTGAGGTCTGGAGTTTGACACATGTGCTTTAGAGTGACCAATTAACCTAAGAAGCATCTTTTTGGACTGTGGGAGTTTCCAGAGAAAACCCAAGCACACATAGGGAGAGCATTCAAACTCCACACAGAAAGGTTATAGCCAGGATTCAAACCAGGGTCTGCTTTTGGGATTTTCCTACCCCTAGCAAATTATAATTGCAAAAATGATTGATATAGCTATTCAAATGTCCTACCTCTTGAGATATCCCTACCTATGTATATGAACGAACAAACAGTTTTGACAATAGACTGTATACACAGCAGGGTAGGATAGAATTACAGGGCAGCACAAACTCACCACAGACAGCACAAACTCACCACAGACAGCACAAACTTACCACAGACAGCACAAACTTACCACAGACAGCACAAACTCACCACAGACAGCACAAACTCACCACAGACAGCACAAACTCACCACAGACAGCACAAACTCACCACACACAGCACAAACTCACCACAGACAGCACAAACTCACCACAGACAGCACAAACTCACCACAGACAGCACAAACTTACCACAGACAGCACAAACTTACCACAGACAGCACAAACTTACCACAGACAGCACAAACTCACCACAGACAGCACAAACTCACAGTGGCTAGCACAGTTTAAATGTATTTGTAGTATATTGTTGTGTGCGGGTGAAGAATGTAAGAAACGTGTGCGGTTGTTGTTAAAGAGTTGTATGGAGACAATCCAGCAGAGCTGCGGCAGAATCGTGTCCACACTGACTCTTTGTCCGCACGGTGAACGTTTCAAAATCCGAGAGGTCTTTCAAACCAAACGCTGGGGAATATGAACATATACTGGAACTGAATCACTCAGCCAAGGTTTAATTCACAATCCGGTAAAGTGGTAAACTAGGCTAAATGTCCAGAGCTAAGTTGACAATTGTAGCAAGTTAGCTGCATTAAGCATACAATTAAATTTAACCTAAAGTAAAAAAAAAAAAAACAACAGAATAGTAACCACAAGGTTACAGAGGTAAGACAGAATTGGGCTATCGCCCAAAACTGAAAAATTTGGATGTAATTTTGGTCGTCGCATGCACAGTAGTTGTGGGTAGGAAAAAAATCACAGGTAGGAAGGATTTATAGAACACCGGTGGTGGGGGCATCTGGGGTGTCCGGGAGAGACTCTATACTCCAAAACTGGAGGCTCACTTTCTAGCGGAGGGGGGAGTCATCTGAGCTGGGGGGTCGAGTCCTCAGGCTGTGGGCGGAGCTCCCTAGATCAGGGTACTGGTCTACCCCAAAAAGTCCATCATTGCTGATAGCAACTGGAGCCCTGTCCTCTCTGTCCTCTCTGGCTGGTCGTGTGTGGCTCTGGCTCACTTCTGGGGGTAGGGGGTCTCAGGCACACGGTGGCATGCCTCTCGTCTGGGCACCTGTGAATGTCTCGGGTGGTCAGGGCTTGGATCTGGGGCACCTTGGAGGAGGGGCAGGTTCCTGCGGGGTTTGGTCTCCTGCGTGGCGCACTCTCTGTTCCTTTGGCCCTCGGCAGGGGGGCTGCGAGGGGGTTCCCTGCTCCATACTCTCACTGGGAGCATTCAGTGTGATCAAGTACACATCAAGAAATGCAGTCATTCAATGTACTGCTCATTTCTTCTGTTTGAACATCATTTCAAACATAATATAATATTCAATACAAATATATAAATATATTTAAATATAATAAGCACAGATATGTACAAGAGAGAAGTAGCATCACTGAAAAGAAGCGTGTCCAGGGCATCCGCAGTTTGCCTTACAATGGACTGTTGGATGTCAAGGGCAACGTCATTCATGTCTGTAACATACATTGAAGACTTTCAAATTTCCTCCTGCCTCCTGGACTGCTTTGAATTTAATGAGCGACACACAGCAGATAACTTGGCAAGAATCGAAGGTTGACAAGAAAGTGGTGTGCTGCTTAACATACAATGCTGCAAACATCACGAAGGTCATTCAGATTTCAGGATGGGCCCACCTTCCATGCCTGGCACACACCATAAATCCTATTGTGAGAGATGCCCTCTTACAAAGGTCCACAGTCCATCATCAATAAAATTAAGGAAGCTGTTGAATACTTTCATCAAAGCACAGTGGGAGCACAACAACTGAAGGAAACACAGCTCCAAATGAAGATGGACCTACTACGACCCAAACAAGACTGTCACAAGATTGAACTCTTACATGTTGCAGAGTTTCCTCACTGATAAGAACCCCATTGTCTCCACCCTGGCCATTACAAGTGCACCTGTCTACCCTTTATCTCCAGAAGAATGGGCTACATTGCAAGAAATATGCACCCTTCTAAAGCCATTTGAAGAGGTCACTGTTGAGCTCAGTGCAGAAAGTTATGCAGTTCATCTTGTCAGTGGTAGTTTTCTTTAACATGCATGCAAAACTTCTGATACTAAGTTGTGAATATTTTTATAATTAGAATACTTTATAGTTGTATCATTATAACGTTTATTGTCTCATTAGCTATGCGACAGCCTCCAAAGTGATCCTGCGGGCCAGGGGACTGCAGGGAGCCGCAGCTGACTTCCATAGGAGGGCAACAACTAAAGCAGCACAAGACATGGTCAATTTGGTTTCATCTGATATGTCAGCGAGATTCCATAGAGTTGAATCATACCACATCTTTGCCGATAATACTGGACTTGACCAAAGATTTTTAAAACTGACATTTGTAGATGGAAAAACTGTAGATGATGCTTTTCAAAGAGTATCAACAGCAGCAGCAAGGATCACAGCTAGCAAAAGCGAACCCATCCAGCAATCGATCCAGCAGGAAGAAGCAGACAGTGCTGCTCCGGAGTCTGTTGTTTGGAGCTATTTCCATGAGGAAGTAAGAATGGCCTCAGAGAGGAGAAGTCGCCTTCAAAAGCCTGCAAAAGGAAGACCAATTGTCTTCTTCAATGCAAATTTGCCAAAGGACAAGGACAGGCCATGAAAAATGAAAGAGCTTTATAATTTGGAGACTGTTGCATGTTTTGTTAATTCTTGAAATTATATTTAGAGTTTTTCTATTTTTAGATTATTTTATATTTTGTTAAATGTTAAAATATGAAATGAAAACATAAAACAAACAAGTAACGGGAGATTTAAAAATAGTCTTGGAATCAAAACAGAGCAGAGTGTACTCAAACTTTCATTCTTCAAAGCGGACTTTTTTAAACCGATTTTACAGCTAAAAACAGTTGCGACATCCTTTCCACAATATAAATGACATTTCCCACTGAAAGCTCTTTCCAACTCTCCTGCTGTAGTTTCCATAAAACTTTGGCTCATGGAATTTTTTTCGGTTTCACTTGTGCTCCTTTTACCCAAAAATAAGCTCAAAAGGGAGTTAGTCTGGATACTGTGCTCACCACTCCATGCTTTCAAGTTTACCCTCTTACTCTTCTGTCTTCATGTGGTTCTGGCAGGACTTGTACTTCTGATTTGGGCCTTTAACCTGTTGTCGGACAGTGACCAACACGGCTCATTTCAGTGTTAACTGCATGGTGCTGCAGAATGATGTCAGTATGTTTCCCACTCTGCACAAGTCACATACCCTGGATTCGACAAACAGCCCAAACCATCACAGTTCCTCCTCCATGTTTGACACCTGCTGTCCACCACTGTGCAGTAGTGATGTGTCGGTCGCAAATGAAACAGCTCTAAGAGCCAGCTCTTTGGAGTGAACCACAAGAGCTGGGTTCTTACTGGGAGCCGTACTTTTTCTTTCCTTTTTTTTCTTTTTTACTTTTTTCAACCTATCTTACTTTTTTTCTCTTCAAACTGCATGTGATTGGTCAATAATTGTATGCTTTGCGCTGAGCAAAGGGCAGAGGTGTGAAAGCTCGTTACACGTGTGACAGCAGCAGTGAATGAACCGAGTATGAGGGAGAGAAATAGAGAGAGTGTCAGGTGCAACAGGAAGAGAAACGAGTGACACTGGAAAAAGCTCAAACTATTTCACTTTTATTGATAATACAAAGGAAGATTGTAGAGTCTGTAAGAAAAACGTTCCATACAGAACAGGCTCCACAGCCAACCTGCATCTGAGAACTGAGAGAACCTTCTCCAGAACAGGGCAGATCATTATCTTATCATCAGAAGCTAAAACAGTTCCTCAAAGCTAAGACATTTAATTCTAAGTGCCAATCTTCACTGTGATTAAAAATCTTTTTTTTCTTTTCATTTTGCACATTTTAATTTGTATTTTATGTTGTAATTGCTGTGTTTTTGTGTTGTTTTGCTTTAAATTTCTTCAAAATAATGAAACAAAAAGTATATATATACTGTTGAAATTTGAATAGAAAATAGCTAATTTAAAGTTAAAGTCCCATTACTTGTCACACATATGGATGTGTGACCCATGCCCTGGCGTACCGGTAAGCTGCAGACACAGCTGTGCTCAGGAACCATTTGGTGATTTAGCCCCCATTCAACCTCTTAATGCTGAGTGTCAAGCAGGGAGCCATCCAGATTCTGTGGATTTGAACTTACAACCTTTCAGTCTGAGGGAAGACACTCTTCCTCAAGGCCACAGAATTTCTTTTTGTTTTTATTTTTTATTTTGCACATTTTATCAGGAGGAAATAAATAAAGGCACATATGAATAAAACACATTAGTTATTCATTTTGTGCAGAATTGTAAATAGTTATTGATATTAAATTGAATAAAAAAAATTAAAAAAAAACAACCTGAAGTGCTGTTTGGGAGCTAAAAGAGCTGGCTCTTTTAAGTGAGTTGATCCAAAAGGGCTGATCGTCTCAGAAGAGCCGCAATTCTGTCGAGCTGTCGAACTGTCGAGCCATCCTTTTACCTTTTTGACAGCATACAAAAACTTTGCATAATGAACGAAAGATTATATATATTTTTTATTTCCTCCAAACTACCGTTTTCCACTCTTCCAAGCAGTCAGTTCCTTCAGTTCTGAGAGCTTTTTGATAGTAAAAGAACTACTTGGCTTTCTTTGCAATTTCTCCATATAAATGACCTACATTTTTCACTGTTGTCATGATTTGTCTCTTCCATCTTAGTTGGCTTTGCCTTGCCTCTTTTAAAATGATACACTACTTGTACCTGTAGAATACTGTTCAATTGATTCAAACAAAGGTGTGGTACCACAGCGAATTTTGGAACTGCTTTTATGCAGTCAAAAAAGGGTTATAAGTCAACCAAAAAAAACCTTAAACACATTTAGGACTGACTTTTAAGACCTTATCAACCTTTATTGCTCACAAACAGCTTTAACAGCTTTAGTATCTACTTCCTCTTCAGTGTAAAGGATATTCCTTGGTTTGAATCTTGGCTGGGACCTTCCTGCGTGGAGTTTGCATGTTTTCCCCAAGCATGTGTGGGTTTTCTTTGGGACCCCATTTTCCTGCCACAGCACAAAAACATGCTTCATAAGTTAGCCGGAAGGAACTCAGACAAACTTTGACCGTGTGGTTGTTTGTCTGTCTCTCTCTACCCAGCTCTAAGAAGGACTGGTTCAGGCTTTTGCCTTGAGGCAGTTGGGACAGGCTCCAGCAACCCATGTGACCCTACTCAGGAAGAGGACAGTAAAAATAATGCATGAATTAATTGGAAACAAAAGCAAACCAGAGCTGAGGGAAAGCTAAATCTATATACACAGCGTGTCTTACCAAATGCAAATGGAAAATGGAAAGTAGCTAAAATATTTATTCGTGGTAAAGTTTCCATGTTTGTCATGTCTTTCCAAACTGAGACTGCTTTTGTACAGTTTCGACCTAACTGTCTCCATGGGCATGTATTCTTGAATCATAATGAATCAGTGTTCTTTCTTCTGAAGATCAGGCTGAGATCTCCGGTTCACACTGACATAGTTCCACCTCCATATCTAGAAGCCTCTCAAGACAAACACTTTTCAGAGAATATGAATTATAACACAAAAAGAGAACAAATCATAGTTAGGGGTGAAGCCATTTATTGTCAGTAAAATTCTGTTTACCTCTTTTAAACCATACTGACAACAGACACTTCCCAAATGACCCTGTTCAAAAGTTTACATCCCCTGATGATTTTGTTCTGAAAACATGCACACAAGCTGGTATTAAAAGGTTTGAATGACAGCTAAAGGTAACCATCCTCACCATGACTCGTTTGCCTCTAATCCATGTGTGTGCACAAAAGATCTTGGAGTTTCTGGGATCCTAACAGACCCTTGCATCCTTCATCCAGTGCTGCACTGGCATTTCTGCATCCTGAGTCATGAGGAAAGCTAAAGAGCTGTCAAAAGATTTATGGAAAAAGGTAACAGTGACCTTTCAGCTGGAGGTTCATGTCGGCCACCACTGACCATTCATGCAGACCGCACACTCCTTGCAGAGGGTGAGACTGACCTGTTGTCTCTCATAACCTTTACAAGTCTGAAAGTAGGAGGTGCTGAAGACTCCATCAGCCCGCAGCTTCTGGAGCTGTTTCCAGCTCTGCGTTTTTATGAAGCCAAAAATCAGAATCTGACTCAAAAATAGTGAGAGGAACGAACGCTGGGGTCGATGAGGTGCTGATGATGCTTGAGTTTTTGTTCTGTTGAATCTTTGAAAATGTTCCTCACAAAGAACAAGCTCTTTCATGAATGGAAGCAAACTGTCAGAGATGAAAGAAGTGAGAAAAAACTTTTGATCACCTTGATTTGTTCACTTAACGTGATTCATACTCCCTAGAGTCCCCCTCCCTGATCTTCTTCCCCTCCCCTATGTTAGTCCTGTTGCCTGACTTGTTTTATTATCTCTGTAACGTGTCAGCACAGCTCACTTTCTGTCACCTCACAGAGTCCCTTTGAATTCTCAACACGGCTGTTTCTGCGAGGTGTATACAAGCCCCTGGTGGTGGAAACAACATCTGCTGTTTGCAGAGGTCTGGCAATGACAATGAGACGGGGAGAGCGACCATTTGGCAAAACCATCAGGAGCATTTTACGCGTCTGACCTTCACATGTCTACATGCAGTAAATATAACTCTGCAGCTTCAGTAAAAGAGCCCCAAGTGTTCTGACTTCCATAGAAGGACACAAGGTCCTCAAAGTGTAAGAGACAGAGCTGGAAACATTTGAGGAAACAATTGTGCATGGACCTCAGGATGAGGCTGAAGACCTTCGTTGACAGTCACACTGCAAGTTCAGTTAGGAGCTTTCAACTCTTCTGTGTTTTCAGAAATCACTGCCTCCTTTTTCCGCTGGCTGCTTGTCAGTTTTCCCTTTCAGAAATGACTCAAGTTGAATATTTCAACACACAACTCAGTTTATGTCTGTACTGGCCAAGCTAAGTGGCCCTTGTGGCTGCATAGGCACGGGTATCAAACCCTGGTTTCTCATGTCCCTGCCCTGCACCTAAACAAGCTATTAAAAAGGCACTTAAACTGAGATATTCAGCTGACCTTATCCTCACCTGATGCATTACAATCCTTACCAACCTCCTTCCCACCTAGCTATTCACAAGGCTGTCCTGTGGATCCACCCAAATGTTGCTGTTGCTGAGCAGCTTTGTCCTTTCTTAAATGATGGCAGCAACAAGCACCTAAGGTCTTACGCCTGTTTTTGACACAATGCTGTATGTGTGTGTGCAAGTTCTATGTTAATGGTCAGTGTTGAGCAGATAGCATTACAGAGTACAACTGAAGAGCTAATGGAGAAAATGCTAACAATTGTCTGGACAGCAAAACACTCCATCAGTCAGCACAGACAGTTAAGCACTGACGGGTGGGGGGTGGGGGGGCCTGCAGTCTAATCTGTCCCCAGACACAGCAGTTCCAGCTGATCCAGGAGAAAAAAACACAAACTTCAGTTCTCAACAGGGCATGGTGATAGATACAGAAATCTGACAGCTTCATCAACTTTGTTACTGGATCATGTGATACATGTACTGAATTGCAACTATAAATATTATTGCATCTGTCCACCATCAGCCTGTAGAAAAGCAAACACATCCATCAGGTTATCATTGCTTCTCCATTCCAAGCAACAGTATTTTTTACCATAACTTCTTTAAACACCTCAGCATTATTTTTCCTAATTCTATTTAAACAATCTTTAACATTTATGTCATTCTGTTGACTTTATTAATTAGGACAAAAGCAAACCCCAGCTGGAAGTCATTTTCATTTTGCAACATTGTGGATGGCATTTTCTAATCAATATTTTTCCACATTGTTGCCTTTTCTTAATTTATGATTCTGTGTATGAAAACAACCGATATGGCTCAGAACAGATGCTGCCGTATTGGGGCTTAAAATGAAAGTCACATTTCCTCCCTGGTTTGAGCAGAACTTGGAACAATGTTTTGAAACAGAAGTTCCGCTGGAGTTTCAAAACGTTTCACAACACAAGCTCAACCTTGCCATCACTAATTATCATAGATGAACAGATAAACTCTAAGTCTCTATATACACCAACTCAGTGGCCCTGAGAGAGAATCTTCACCTTCAGACTGGAAGGTTGTGGGTTCAAATCCAGGCAGAGTCACACCAAAAACTCTAAAAATGGGACCTGATGCCTCCCTGCTTAACACTCAGCATTAAGGGGTTGGATTGGGGGGGGGTTAAACCACCAAGGGGTTACAGAGCATGACTGTGACAGCACCTCACCGCACCCCCAGGAGTTAGGTCAAAATAAGAAAACAGATTTCCCACACTAGATGTGTGACAACTGATGGGTCTTTAACTTTATGGCTCACAAGAGTTTTTGGACCCTCTTAAACAGGGGTTAGCAATGTTTATGACATGAAGTGCCAATTCAAAATTCAAACAATTGTGCCAACACCAATGACAATGCAAACTTGTCTTGTTGTTGTTCACCTTTCAGCATATCCCCATTAGAGGTGGCCACGGGATTCGCACAGGTGGTTTGGCAGAGAGTTTTAATGCCGATGCCCTTCCTGACTCAACCCTGTATTTTCAAGACGCAGGAAGACCCAGTTAGGCAGCTGCAAGGGTCTTCTCTAAAGACCCACATTGGATTTTTTAGCTCATTGCCTGGGAAGCAAACCTGAGTGTCCTGTGTGACAGTCTTACACACAGCCAACCATCATTCGAACAACTTTAACACAAAGAAAAATACAAAACATTTCCAATGAATCTAAAATGGAATCCTAATTCACAAACAGCAGGTCAAATATTTTTTAAACATATTTTGCCATCAACTCAAAAAAGTGCTTTTATAACAATTTTACCCAAGGAAAACAGGCCAAAGTTGAAATAGTATTCAACTATGTTTGAAACAAGAAGTTCTGCATTTATGGTATGTCATTCCTACAGCAAAAGTATTGATACGTGAGAACAAAACACCATCAATATTCATAAGAACATCACAACCATGAAAAAAATAAACGTATGCTTTGGCAAATTTATTTCAATTCATTCTGTGATGGTGCTTTTTAAGGCATGTTAAATTAAATATTTTTACTTTTTCTTTAGTGTTCTATTTATAGTTATATTCATTTTCTGCAATTGGACAGTGTCATTATGTTCTTTCAACCTTGCAATCTGCAACTCACTTTAAGCCAGGGGTCCCTAAACATTTGCTTGGGAGGGCCACATAACTGTGGTACACCTGTGATACGGGGCCGGGGGTCCGTTTGTAGGCTAACAGAAAAAGTGTAGCAATCGCAGGATGTTTCTTACTGTAAACATTTATGGTTTTCCAGAAAGCCACACATAACCAAATCTTATTAATCCTGTCTGGGATCTTCACAGATCAAAAGGTCAGAAAATAAATACTTCATTGGCTCCCTGTTAATTTTAGAATTCAGTTTAAACTTTTACTATTTGTTTTTTAAAGCTCTTTATGGTCTTGCCCCTGTTTACTTAACTGAGCTTTTACTGTCTACAGCCATTCTAGAGTTTTAAGGTCTGCTAACTAATATCGGCTTCATGTGCCCAGATCACCACGGAAACACTGGGGTGACCATTATTTTTCCATTGCCGGCCCTCAGTTATAGAATACCATTACTGCAGAACCATGACATCAGACCCCAACAGTTTTAAAAATAAACTAAATACTTACTTTTTTAAAGAATTATTTTAATAGTCAGTGGCATTTTATTTTCTTTTGTTTTATTGCATTCTTATTTGTCTTTTATGAATTCTATTGCTTCTTGTCATTTTATGCAGTTTTTATTTTTTGTCCTGTATAAAGAAAGTTTCATTCATTAATTTATCATCCTAATAATAATATAAACAACATTGTTATTAAATGTAATGAAAAAAAACTCTCTGTGATCTTAAAATAAACCCTCGCAAAACTCGTGAAGGTGAAATCCATAAAGTAGGATTACAGATTTTTTTAAGGGTGTAAACCTCCTCGCTACACACTTTCTACATTGTTCTCAGAAAGGCATGAACATTTTCACTTTCTTCTCTCTGTTGTTTAAACTCTCAAAGTTCAAACCTTTTTGGAAAAATAAGTCCAGTATTGTGGAATGAAAAAGATCTGATTGCAACCAAAGATTTAGGAAGAGCTGCACATATCTGCACAGGAGATGCGGCACAATAGCAGCATAATCACACAAGAAGAATCAGCGAGACAGTGAAAGGTGAACTGCGATGTAGAAAGAGAACACTATTCTATTCTATTTGACAGGGATTGGGGGTGGGGGGTGGGGTGGGGGGTCAAATAGGGGCACAGACTGCAGAAGAGGGTAATAAAATGTCACTGTCTATGCGGGTCTCGATCATGTGACCAGATTGGGAAAAAAAGATATTGTTCAGGGGACCAGGCCAAATGTAAAGACTTTGGTTCCAGCCCACGGGCTGTAATTTGGGGGTCCCTGCTTTAAGTTGATCCTAAATTGACCCCGTACAATCAGCTGTAGTTTAATTTCAAAACTTGTTCACATTTCATATTGGCATTTGGAATAACAGAAAGAAAGTCTGGCTTTAGTCTGGCCTTGCTTGGTTATTATTCAACAAACTGAAATTAAAACTTTATAAATGTCAGCCGCTGCAACGCCAAAAACATGACCAAAAACAGCTGTGTGTAAGAAGTGTTTGGTTTCAGGTTGTTTAATTCCACCAAATTTATGGTAAATAGTTGTTTTCTAAACATTTGTACCTGAGTGTTAGTCTGTCCAAAGGTACTTGAACCCAACACAGCCGGTGCCGACTGGCATGAGCCCTCAGACTGCTGTGGGCCGTGACTGAGGGGGAAACACGGAGGGAAAATCGGGACGGCAGTGTCATGTTTGTCTTCCGTTATCCTGATTAAAAGAAATTGACTCAACTTCCAACTGTCGTCTTTATTCACTGGAACACAATGCAGAGCATCAAAGTCCAACCGGTTCCACATGCAGTCATGAACGTGTGCAACAGCTTTGTGCTTTTCCCACTCATGCACGCACTTATGTTCCATCCACAGAAACGCGCTCACCGCCAGTAGTTTGAAAACACAGAGGAATTATTATGTTTTCATTTCGCCGAAGCTAACTTTATTTCATTTTCCAACGCTGCATATTAATTTAAATTACCCATTCATGATGGCTGATGCAGACACTAATGTACGCTGTGTGAAACTGTAACGTTTTATTGAGAAAAGAAACTGCAGTATTTATATAGGTGGGCGGGGTCACAGTAACAGCTTTGTGAATGGACCCTTTCCTTATGATCCCATGTTGGAAAAAAGCTCATTGGGAGAAGACAGTCACGTGGCTGTCCTGCGGGCCCTGGTTTGGGTGCTCTCCCGGGCTGCCTGGCGGGTGGATCTCCTCCGTTGGCCCCACAGTATGGGTGCGGGGGTGGGCCCTGGTCGGCGCTGCTGCCTTGGCGGGGGTCTTGGTGTGGGGATGGCTGGGGGTTCTCCCTCCTTTTTTGTGCATTCTATCATCCACTTCAGCCTAACATAACATTCACCTGAGCACAGGCGTCAGCTCACCTTTGCACCTTCAAATAGTGTGCGTGACAGAATGTAATGCTGTACATGTGTTGGTTGGTATGCACAAGTGTGCGTGTGAACTGGATGTGGACAAGTTTGTGAACACTCTTGGAGCCGGCAGGTATGTAACAGCTGAGTGTGTGGACAGGCCCCGCCCATTTTAGACTAACACTCACTATTGTAATGGGTATAAGCTCCAGCATTTTGTTGCCTGTAGATTTACAACTCTACCTTCCCTTCCCAGTAGTCATCCTCTAACTTCTAAAATCCCCCCCCCAAACTCTCTGTTTGTACCCCTTTCTTTTTCCGTCCGGTCCAACAAAAAGAACACAAACAAAATTAATATTAATAAAGTTTCGTTTAAATTACAAAAGGGGCTTATACCTACATACATTTTGTGTTGGACAGGACAAGTTAAAAAAAAACAAAAAAAAAAACACCACTCCACTCAGTCAGTTATTTAAACATGATGAATAATGTGGAGATACTAATTTTCTGAGTGAGTTCTTCACTGACATAAGTAAAGAGTCACAAAGATTCAATTCAATTCAATTCAATTTTATTTATATAGCCCAATATCACAGCCATAGCCGTCTCATTGGACTGATTATCAATATATTGCAAGAAGCAAAAAAAGATTATTGACATGTAAAAGTAAACAATAGCTGGTTATAAAACAGACTAGACTGAACAAACATCTCTGCCCTCCTTCGCGGTGAGGAAAAACTCATTA
>BSAI01000129.1:39018-51799 GCA_036245035.1 Adrianichthys oophorus | reverse complement strand
AAAAAACCCTATCTTTTTTTTTTTCTTTTTTTTTTGGGGGGGGGACTAAGAAACCTCAGGGTTGCCCACATGAAGGAGAGATCCTCAAACCCGGACGGACAGGTGATGCACTAGAACTATTAAAGAAAAGTGAGCTTAATTAATTCTATAACTATATGGTTGAATAACAAGTATATGTCTAATAAACAAACATGTCTAGATAAACAGCTACAAGTTAAGATAACAGCTAAGTATTAAATAAACAAAGACATGTTTGAATAGTCTATCAGATGGGCTTCATCCAGTAGGAGTTGTGGTAACAGCTGGGGTTGCTGGAAGAGCCAGGCGAGGTCACGGCCAAAGGCGAGGTCACAGCCAAGGACAGGAGCGGGAGGGGCCAAAGGCGAGGTCACAGCCAAGGACAGGAGCGGGAGGGGCCAAAGGCGAGGTCACAGCCAAGGACAGGAGCACAGATGATCCACCTGGAATCAGAAATCTCTCCCACTCCCCCGTAGGGGGGTGGGAAAGAGGGACAACATGTGAATCGCACTGCACCAAACAGAGGCATGATAAACCAAATAAAATAAAGCAATGGCAGATGGCAAGTAATGTAATGAAGATTGCAGGTGGAGAGGTGGGGGTGCAGACCCGGGTTAGGGTCTATAGGGTTTATTGTGAGATAGGTAGGGGGTTGGTAGAAAAGGAAAGAGAGAGATGAAGGAGAGGGGGTTGTGGACTTGAGTATGTTGTGTAATGCAGATGGGACTTGGGGGTCCCTTGGAGTCTGAGTGAGTGCAGTGGGATCCAGTGATCCCTTGAAATAAAGGTGTTATGTAATGTTGTGCAGTTGGGATTTGGTGGTCCCTTGAAATTAAAGTGAGTGCCATAGGACATAAAGTCCCTTAACGTGTATGTAGTGTGAGGGGAAGGGTGGAAAATAAGAGGATGTCTTGAGGTGGAGGGAGTTGGGGGGGGGGTTACTGAGCAGGAGCGAGCAGAGCCAGCGCGGCAAACCCCATCACAGCAGGTGAGGTAGAGGAGCAGTAAATTGAATAATCTCTGATTGCTAGCTAGCCTGGCAATAATCCTGTCCAAAGAGGAATGTTTTAAGTCTAACTTTGAATGTAGAAACTGTGTCAGCGTATCTTACATGAGCTGGGAGTTTATTCCATAAAACAGGAGCTTGGTGGCGAAAGGCTCTACCTCCAACTGTGCTTTTAGAAATTCTAGGAACCACAAGCAGTCCTGCATTTTGTGAGCGAAGTGTTCTGTTTGGTTGGTAAGGCTCTATGAGATCTTTAATATAGGATGGGGCCATACCATTCAAGGCCTTATAGGTTAGCAGGAGGATTTTGAACTTGATTCTAGATTAAACTGGGAGCCAGTGAAGTGAAGCTAACATAGGAGTAATATGTTCTCTTCTGCTGGTTCCTGCTAACAATCTAGCTGCTGCATTTTGAACAAGCTGAAGACTTTTTAAAGAACTTTTAGGACACGCTGCTAGCAAAGAGTTACAGTAATCCAGCCTAGATGTAACAAATGCATGGATGAGTTTTTCAGCATCGCTTCTAGATAATATGTTTATGATCGTAGAAATATTGTGTAGGTGAAAAAATGCAGTTTTACAAGCCTGTGATATGTGAGCCTTAAATGACAATTCCTGGTCAAATAAAACCCCCAGGTTTCTAACTGTGGGATTGGAGGCTATATTTACACCATCCAGGGAGACCATCTGAACAGGTAGGGTATCTCTGAGGTATTTTGGACCTAGTATAATGACCTCAGTTTTTTCTGAGTTTAGGAGGAGGTCATTAACTGCCATCCAAATCTTGACGTCTCTAATGCAGGCATTAAGTTTCTCTAAGCGGTCATTCTGGTCAGGTTTAATGGATAGATACAACTGTGTATCATCCGCAGATCTTGAAATTATTTGAAAAATATGATGTGAATAATTGGTGCAAAAAAATAATGAACAAATTCACATTCAAGTTTTGTGACTTAAAATTTGCGGATAATAATAAATGGTGTGTACTTATAAAGCACTTTTCTACCAGCAAATGTGTCCTGGTTAAGTCCAAAGTGAGCACAGGCAAGCGGGGAGTTGAGAGTGGAGAACAGTTGTTTTTTGTTTTTTAAACCCTAAATGTAGCGATAAGAAAAAAGCCCCTTTTTCTGTTTTTCATGTTGTCACAGCTGGTAAAACATCAGCTATTGGTGTTTGCACAAAGATCCTGTAAGTCCTCTGAGGTCTGCACTGCTCTTTGTCCTCCACAACACCTCTGCACTCTCTGGCTGTCTCTCCACTATATTTAGTAATGGTGATCGCTCCTACCCATTCGACTGTCCCCCACCCCCCCATGACCTCACTCTCATTTGGTATTTTGGCTCAATCCGTCTTTGTCAGGGACAGCTCACTGATCTGTCTGGGCGCAGACATCTCATGGTGAGGTCTAAATGTTCTGATAAGCTGTGAACAATGTTGTTACACGTTAATGATACCGATTGGAAATACGTTTCAACTTGTGAACATGTTCCCCACTCACACAAACTCACACTAATTTTCCACTGAATAAAGTTACCGCTATCCCACTTTTAACCTGCTTTCGCCAAAACATGGATAGGACAGTTTTTAAATGGTTGCCAGTCAACTAAAAAATGACCAGCACAGTTCAGCAGACAGAAGCTGCTTGTGTGCTTTGTGTGCATTGTTTCTCAGTGACAGCGTTGTTGTTTTTGGTGGAAAAGGTGGGCAAATATGCAAATGAAAAATCAAATGTCATAATCTGAAACAAAAATGGATGCTCTATTTAGAATTTATTTCTGCTTATTAAGCAGATAGGGAAACACAGGCGGTTAGAACATGGATGAACAACTGGTATGCAGGATTAATAAGGAAGAGAGGAGTTTCATTGATTTGTGAGGACAAAGTAAAGAAACATAAAGCTTTAAGAGTCTGCATGTGTTTGAGATACTGAACCTGAGCAGAAACAAACAAACCTGCTTGCCTGGTAGCTCCAATACAGATTTGATTTACTCTAGTGAGCCTGTTGGAACCAGGGCATTCATCAGTGTGTTCTTTCCAGTGTGATTGTCATTTGAGCCAACACCAAACCCAGAGGATCTTTGTAAATCTCATCTTACTGCTTTTTCAGTTAAGTTACTGAACTTTACTTTGTTCCAGATACGTTGCCTCACCTGTCATTTTCTTGTGGGGTAATCCATCCTGGTAGCTGTTCTAAAACATTTAGCAAGAGTGATGAGCGTCCATTTATCATTTTCAACAACATTCTGGAAACTTAACATGAGGTGTTTTAAATTAACATGGCTCATGTGATCTGACTGGCAAGCATGGAGTGCACATATGTTCACGTACTGCCCACTTTCATAAGCATTCAAGTGTGTGTGTGTGATGTGTCCTGAATAAGCTTGAGCCTGTGTGAGTGTGTTTCTGCAGGCTGGCTTTGTTTGGCCAGCTGTTCGGAGGGAAAGCCTGATCTCAGGGTGTTTCTCCAGCTGCTCTTGGATCAGAACATTCAACACACTCCAGACTTTCAGAGAAGGGTCATATCCACTTTAATATATAATGTAGGGGTACTTCTGACATTTGAAAATATAGAAAAACCCCCAAAAAAGTCTCATATTAACTGAATGATGTCTTTTTATGAAGTGAAATCAGTCAGTTGCAGGTCAAATCAATACAATATCATACACTATTAAAAGCCTTCGTCACAACTGCCCTTATAAGTGAGGTAAGCAGGTTTTCTTAAGGCAAAAATTGGCAAACCTGTGCGTGTTGTGTGGAGGTGCCCCTTCACAAAACGCCAGTGTGGTCCATGGAGCCATGCACATTGCTCATGCAAATTTTGTCTATAGGCATGCTGCAGGCGACAAGTCGTAGTGAACACTTACGCGACATACAAGGATAAGTAATGCTACATTTACACTGTGCTGGAAAACGCACACTTATGTGACCGCTTCCAATGAAGAGTCTATGTAAACCCTCGAATATGCTCATTTCTTGCTTTCATTCTCAAAAATCGCGAATTCACACATTGTTATGGAAGATTTTGAGTCTGTTTTCAGGTTCTATGTACAAAATACGCATCTATTGACACATGTTAAATCTTAACCCTGTTGAACTTTGGCCATTCAGGAGCTTGGATTTGGTAGTGACGAAAAGGCAGCATCCTTTTCAAAACACAGAAGTGCCGACCATTTTAAATTGAACATGAAGGGGAAATGAATCATTGCAGATTGTGCCTGGATAGGGTTATTTAACACCAAGTCTTTCTCATATATTAGAATGGATCTGTGAAATAAAAAACCTTTAGAGAGAGTCACAAGATTTGCACTCTTTCAACATTATGCACTAAGCCTCTTCCAACGATGAGTCCATGTGCTAGTATTGGGTCATGACAGTCCAGTGTGAACACCATATGTTCAAAGCGCATTAAAAAACTCATATTAAGTGCATTCTTGCATGCGCTACACATACACGGTGTGTACGGTGAAGGGTGAAGAAGGGTGAACCCCCCAAATTCTGCACACCGTGCAAGGATCCAGTTAGTACTGTTCACACGATTAGCGCACATCTGCGGCCTGAGAGTAAAAAAGTAAATTAGATAATGGAAGTGGAATAAGCTCGCCATATAAACAGGATCACATATATATCACAAGTGTGTGGAACTTACAATTTCTTTACAAAAACACACACATGACAAAAGTAACTGACATTTTTGACGTCCTATGAGGTGGCTTAAGGGAACTGCAAGACACGCCTGCACTCCCACGATAAATAAACCTCACCAGTCTACCACCCTCCACGCACCTGGACAAAACCAAAACCCGCAGCACCTGTGGGATACAGGTCAATCCCCTGCATGGGTGCATGTGAATAAGGCTTTATTAGCAAATAGTGAAAATGCTGCTTAAAAAAACCCCTTTGTTGTTTTTTTCAACTTGGTAAAAAAAACAACCATGTTTTAAAAAAATGTCTGTACTGATGTTGGGTTTTTTAATGAGAAGGTATCATAAAAGCTTATGAATGAGGGATTGAGTAGCATTCGAGTAAGTCACTTTTATTCCTTGCATTGGAGGGTTGAAACACAAGTCCTTTGTAGATGTTGTTGGCTTGATGACTGCAAGCCACTGCTTCCATGATTACAAGTCTAGTACAATTTTTTGGTAATGTCTGTAGAATTTATTATGAATCCAGTTTTAATTAAAAAAGCTAAGTAAAAATGTATTAAAGTATACATTTGGGAACATTTATTCAAAAAGTGCATTCAACACATTATTGGGTGTTACTTATTTGTCTTTATGGGTTTAAAAAATATATTTATATGTTTCAGATGGTGGAACATTTGATGCCCAGTGGTTTTTTAATACACCATGTCCTCAGTGCACAAGTTAAATGTTACACAAGTGCACTCACTGGTATTTGGCACATACTGCTTTGCATAAGAGCTCAGTTCTTTTCTGGTCACTGTCAACTTGACTTCTACTTTAAATTAAAAATATAACACAAGCAGCTTCAGATAAATTCTGACATTCTAAAAAATATTAAAGATTGATTTTTGCTTTTGGTAAAGTATTTTCACATTTTTAAGGAAAAACAATCAAAACAGTTTAAATAGACACATATTTTGGATATTAATCAATAAAATTGCACTGACTGTTTGTGTGGCACACACACACACGCACACACACACTCACACACACACACACACACACACACACTCATCCACAGAGACACACACACACAGAAGTTTCAGAGACACATTCTTTGAAGTTCATGCACTACAGTTTCATGAAGCCTCTTTAGTACAAACAAACAAAATGCTAACATCTTTGGAACATTCACATCCATCTGCATTGTCATAACTTTAAATTATTTGTAGACTTGTTTACTTTTAAAGTTTAGTATTAAAGGGCATTTTCAAAACCATCAGGGTGTAAGAACTGTCAGTGTAATCTAACTAGTGACCCAAACAAAGACAGAATATCTTGCAAGATGATAAGTTAGTTCTAAAATAAAATCAAATTTGACCTTCATTGACCTGAGAAAGAATTGCTTTTTAAAAAATAATATATACATATTTTTATAAAGCAGTTGCACTAAACAGAACAGAAACTAGAAAACTAGGGGGAGAAGGAAAAACTCTGTTTTAATTTTCTGTGTGAAATGTGCATTTTCATAAAATGAATGTACAAAACACTTCCTCGTTTTGCCTTAAAAATATAAAGATAATTTAAATATCTATGCTTTACATTTATAAGGATAGCTGTATGTATATATATATATATATATATATATATATATATATATATACTCAAAATGGTTGTACTTGCAAGTATTACTATGCTTACTTGTCCATTTTTAATGACTGTAGGATAAGAATGTATTTTTTTTCTAAATTATCCCCCAAGTACTTTATACCAAAATTCTGTTTTTCCATTGAACCAGACCAACAAGCTGAACATGTTTGATTTACTTTTTAATATAAACTGTTAATGTAAATTTAGCCCAAGTCAATTAAACAAATGACATGGAGGATTAAAACAAGCAGTGGCATGTGTTTTAAAAATATGTATTTTACTCCTGTCACAATTAAAAGTAAGCTAGTATTACTTATGAAATAAATTTAATTATCAATAAATTGAGTCATATGGCTTGTGCAGGGACAAACAGCTAGGCCTCAACATTTGCAGTAATCCCTCTTCTGTTCCCAGCTCTTGTTTACAGATGTCTTTCTCTTTGCTGCTTTAGGTTCAGTGATGTTTAAAAGTATCCAAATGGCCTTTACCCAGACTTCTGCTCAGCTGGTCGCACATGTCTGTCAGCACAGCTATTACCATCCTCTGCATGCGTGTGCATGTTGTGTATGGCTGTTTGGTTGAAAGACCCAAGCCTGTGACCTTGAAACTAACGCTGAAGCTTATGCTCAACACCTTCCCACACGTACGCACATAAAAGTTGGCTAATGTTAGCTGCCTCTTTTGAAATGACAAACGTGTTAAATTCTTTCATTCAAAAAACGGATATTTTTGATCTCTCAATCAAGATTTCACATTGTTACTCCTCTCTTGTCCCAGTATTGCCTCTCTTTTTTTTTTTCTTTGGCTTTCTTCTGTATGTCGATATGGAGTTTTAACAGATATCGACACCTCAATGTTTTCTACAGCAAAGCTGCTTCTTTCTGTTGGAAATTGTTGCAGTGAAAAACCAGTAGACTTCCTCTGGGTAAATAGGTTTAATGTAATGCTGATGATTTAAATAAAGTGCTACACAGTTTTTAAAGCAGCATACTTGATGTTTTAAGGTTGTTATTCCTAAGTTAAATTCTTTCATCTTTCAGTTTAAAGAATTTTGGTGAAATAAAACTATCTGTAACAATCAGAAGATGTTAAAAGATTTTGTTTGTAAATGCGGTTCTTCTCTTGGGACAAATGGTTAAGCTGAAGTGCTGTAGTGGTAAACTGTTAATGCTTAGTGGCTATGACAATGTGCTAATGCTACAATGGGACTTTAACGAGTGAGATCCAGTGATAATTTCCTGGTTTGACAAAAGGATTCTTTGATCTTTAGCTGCCAGTAGTTAGGCACAGAAGCAGGTGTGAGTTTGTGTGTTTGTCCCATGAGGCAGACAAATGGAGTATAAAGACAAGTGGTCTAAATCCTGTATCTTTAGTTTCACTCTGTAAAATAAATACAAATAGGTAATAATAAAATAAGGCATAATGATAATGGGCTCGTACAGAAAGCTTGCAGTTTATGCATTATACAACAGTGTACCTAGACCACAGACAGAATTTGTTAGGTGATTAAATTAGAAGTCATAAATGACAAAACCAAATACACCCTAATAAGATAGATATAGAAACTTAGTGAACATTTAGGAAAATTTAACATTTGATTAAAAAAAAACCTAATAATAAACACATATATTAAGAATAGAAAGTGAGAAGAAAACTTGGCAAGATATTGCTTTTTAAATACCAGCTTTAATACTTTGTGGAAGTGTGTTCATGCTGTGAATGGTAGATGTGATGTGTAATATGCATGTGGTGGCACAGTGGTTAGCGCTCTTGCCTCACAGCAAGAAGGTCCCCGGTTCAAGTCCTGGCTGGGGGACTTGAAACAGTGTCATCAATGGGGACCTTTCTGTGTGGAGTATACTGAATTTTAGCCTTTACATGTAACTTCAATAGTAATGGCAAAATTACATGTGGGAGTTCACAATTTCTGTGGGAGGGGCTAAGTCACCAGCTGTGGCATCAGCGTATTGCTGATGAATCCCAAACAAAGCTTAAAAAAAATTGTCATTAACTGCGATAATGGTAGTGTAAATGCTGCGTGCTGATAGTGGTTGCAAAATATGCTTAAGCCGTGGGCTGAAAATGCTAGAACTATTTGCATAATGCTAAAGGTTGCTTGAGGGCTTAAACTTGCAACAAGTGCAGACAGTACACAAATAATTTCTTCAAAAATAGCAACATTTGAATACAATTTTTAATATGTGTCAAAGGTATGAAAATCTAAAGTACAAGGATGAATGTCCTGAACATTTTGATACCAATATAGCAAAGGTTTTGACAGTGCACAAAGAATTTGAAACATTTCGCTAAAATATTTTTTCGCAAAACTTGCATAAAGTTTTTAAATGTGTAAAAGGTATGAATACCTAAAGAACAAGCATATGCATGTGATTGAGTTTTTACTAGGCTCCAAATAGCCCAAAAACCTCAGTTGACGTTAAGTTAGCCAAACAGCCTGGCACATTGGTAAAATACTATCTTAAATTAGAATTAGCCCAAAAAACTTCAGTAGGTCCCAAATTAGCCAAAAAAGCTAGATTATTGATTAAATTAATTAAATTATTGCTTAACTCCAATTTAACCCAGAAAACCTAAGTAAATGCCAAACTACCTTTACAAGCTAGCATGTCACTACAATATTAGCTTAGCACACAATTAGCCCAAAAAAACTTCAGTAAATGCTAAAAAATCTAACACGTTGCAAAAATATTATCTTAACTCAAAATTAGTTCAAGAAACCTCAGTAGATGCCAAATTAGCCACAAAAGCTAGCACATTGCTTAAATACTTGCTTAACTCCAACTTATCCTAAAAAACTTCATTTGTTGCCAAATTAGCTTAAAAAGCTGGCATGTTGCTAACATGTTAGGATGAATCAGAATTTCCCCAAAAATCTCAGTAGATGCAAATTAGACCAAAAAAGCTAACACACTGTTAAAATACAAGCTTCACTGATAATTAGCCTAAAAAAACTCAATAGATGCCAAATTAGTCAACAACATTTGCATGCTAAAATAATCGCTTAAGTCCAAATTCATTCATTCATTTTCTATACAGTTTTATCCCCTTTGAGGTGACGGGGCTGCCGGAGCCTAAACCGGCTACTCATAGGCGAAGGCAGTGGACACCCCTGGACTGGTCGCCAGTCTGTCGAGGGGCCACAATCACACACCCATACACACTCACATCCACATCTAGAGACAATTTAGAGTAACCAATGAACCTATGAAGCATGTTTTTGGACGGTGAGAGGAAGCCGGAGTCCCTGAAGAAAACCCACGCATATGCACGAGGAGAACATGCAAACTCCACACAGAAAGGTCCCCCCAAAGTCCAAATTAGTCCAAAACAACATAGTATTTGCCAAATTAGCCAAAAAAAGCTAGCAGAGAGCAGGAGAATAGCTATTGTGTGAATGTTGCAAAGCACTCACACAATAAACCACAAAAAAGGAGGAAACCATTCAAATGACAGAAGGTTGTAATTAAAAAAAAACGAATAGTGTGTATATTTTATAATATGATTTCTCTTTCAAATGTCAGAAAAAATTGAGCAAAAAACTCCAGTTATATATAGTTAAGACAGTAAACACTACGAACTTAGAGGTTTTCATAAAGGTGTATTTTGAGTGCATTCTCTTTATTTCCTCTATTCGTCTCATTGTTTCAGCCACAGGTCATGTAAGCCACAATAAATAGTTTGTCCGTGAATTTAATACTGTTAGTTCAAAGTAGTTTTAGATCTGTTGGTACTAAGCAACAAGTAGCACACATAGCAGAAACCTTTGTAGCTCTTTCATACCAAAGATAAATTAAAAATGAACTCAGAAATGTGAGAACTTGCTGAGTTAAAACATGTGGTGCTGGGCAGAGTCTAGTGTCACTTGTAACTCAATATGCTCTTATTTTGATCACGGTTTTATGTTGGGTTTGGCATATGCAGGAGAGACAAGATTACAAATTTGGCTCCTCCAGAGAAACTGATGAAAGCAGGAACTTCATATCTCTTCAGAGCAATTGTAGCTTTGACAGAATCAAGTTCACCTTCCTCCCTTTTCTCAGATTAGTACTTTCAGGCCACTTTAGTATACTTTATTAATTTTTTATGCAGTTACATTTACAGAAAGAGATTATTTTATTTTGTGTTTAGACAAAAAAAAAAAAAAAAAAAAACATGGATACAACCATCCATTGCACTCATTTTCTTACGGATTGATGCTCTTCACCCCCAAACCCCCCCCCCGCACACACACATACAGACACAGTATGTGTTTGTTTGTCTGTATACATTTAAATGAATGCACTGTAACATTCCTGCACACGCCTGGCGTGCATAAGATGCTAGCACATGCAGTGTTCCAACCACTGTCATTTTTAGAGTTGGTTTTAAGGCTCTAATTCACATCACATTCACATGAAATGCGATTCGTGGGTCAAATTTGCATCTGCTGCCCTTGTTTCTCAAATTTACTGCTTGGAACCTATCCAAACCCGTCACATTGATGCCCTAGCCGCGTGTGGGAGGAGCTACCACCAAATGGAGTGGTGACTTTGTAAATTTCATCACAATACATTGAAGATGTTCAGAGAATGGATTTATTTTGAAGTTCTACAAAAGCATTGGTGATCACGCCTCTATGTCTGGATCATGAGATCAGAGTCTCTGCCAGCACAGTGAGCTTCAAGCCAGCAACTGGGACTGGGTCTGAATGACGGCTCCTGTCCGCCGCTACTTCCGTGTTTCTGTGACCCAGTTTGATGACTCTCTGTCCCACATTAGTCAAAGAGGGGAAGAATAAAAAAACAAGAATCAAAATAGAGGATCTTTTTATTATTGTCCAGATGAAAATAAGATGATAATCATAAAGTTTAGAAGGCCTGAGCAGGCTGCCTCTCCATCTCACAGCGGCTCTCGGTCTGCTGGCCAGCCAGTCACCCAGGGGCTTGCAATGGAAGCAAGCTACACCGGCAGAGCTTGCTTGCAACGTAGTCGGAGCTCGCTTACCTCCTGCTTGGCGTAAGTAATGGAGCAAGAGCAGCTAGGCTCGGCATAGCGATCGCTCCAGCTCCAGCAGGTTCTTGCCTCTTCTCAGTGAAAATGTTTTGTCCATTCTGCCCGTCATCACTGAGCAATCGCCTTGCTTTTGCACTTCACTTGAGTGACGGTTTTTCATTTTCCAGTCGTTTCAGAAGAAAAAATAAATGTGGAACTGAAAGAACTTAATAAAATACACTAAAAAATAACTAATGCCTTATGTAGTTCATTCTCATTTAAAACAAATGTGATCAGTTCTGGAGAACTATTACTGGTACACCTGAGCTTTTAGCTTTTAAGTGACCTTAAGCTTGACCTCCAATATATTTAAAAACAATTGTGATGTTTGCTTCATATCATCTACAGTTACCAGAACACGAATTAAGACACATTGACTTCAGCTATTTCAGGAATGCCTGAAATTGTGCAGTTAACTGGGTATGACAGTGAGCCTATTTGAGTTGTGTAACATGTGAGGCTATTAACTTTCACTCTGGCAATCATTTATTTGCAACTAATGCTTCAGCTTACAATAATGGAAGCAATCAGTGGTTGGCTATTAACCTCTGCCACTGGAACTCCAAGATCCTCTGCTGATTTTTCCTAAACTTTGCCACCCAGTTTCCACAACCTGCCTCGTGCAGGCACAGCAGATGATAGACATAATTGCTTAGTGTCTATTATCACACCATCTATCATACACACCAGCTCACACACACACACATGAGGGTCAGCACCGCTGGGATGAGGGTCAGCACCGCTAAGTCTGAGGCCATGGTTCTCGACCGGAGAAAGGTGGTTTGCCCTCTCTGGGTGGGTGGAGTGCTCCTTCCCCAAGTGGAGGAGTTTAAGTATCTTGGGGTCTTGTTCACGAGTGAGGGAAGATCAGAGCGTGAGATTGACAGGCGGATTGGTGCTGCGTCCACCGTCATGCGGTTGCTGTACCGGTCCGTCGATCTACACTGCGATTCTCACCTATGGTCATGAGCTCTGGGTCATGACCGAAAGAACGAGGTCCCGGATCCAGGCGGCTGAAATTAGCTTCCTCCATAGGGTGGCTGGACGCTCACTTAGAGATAGGGTGAGAAGCTCAGTCACCCGGGAGGAGCTCGGAGTAGAACCGCTGCTCCTCCACATTGAGAGGAGCCAGTTGAGGTGGCTCGGGCATTTAGTCCGGATGCCCCCTGGACGCCTCCCTAGGGAGGTGTTCCGGGCATGTCCAACTGGGAGGAGGCCCCGGGGAAGACCCAGGACACGCTGGAGAGACTACGTCTCTCGGCTGGCCTGGGAACGACTCGGGGTCCCCCCAGAGGAGCTGGAGGAAGTGGCCGGGGAGCGGGAAGTCTGGGCATCTTTACTTAGACTGCTGCCCCCGCGACCCGGTCCCGGATAAGTGGAAGAAAATGGATGGATGGATGGATGGATGGATGGATGGATGGATGGATGGATG
>BSAI01000129.1:0-39008 GCA_036245035.1 Adrianichthys oophorus | reverse complement strand
ATGGATGGATGGATGGATGGATGGATGGATGGATGGATGGATGGATGGATGGATGGATAGAGAAGTTAGAAGTCAATGTATGACGTCAAAGATGAGCCATCACATATAGTCCACGCTTTGTTTGCTGATTTAAATATTACTTTTCTTTCTGCCAACTGCATTTTACAAATAAAACAAGTAAAAGTTGATAAATGATGTAATAAATAAGAAATTAAATAAGAAATGATATAAACAAAATGAAACTTGTTTTAACAGTTTCCTCTCTTGTCTTTTTACAACAAGGACTAAAAGCAAAAATAAAAATCCAATTAATTGATTTTATAGCCAAAAAAAGCAATGAGTATAATAACTGTCAAAAATATGTGACTTTGCCTCTTACAGTCCACTTAAAACGATACAGCAAAATGATTCATATTTAATTAAATCCATTTAACTTGTGGGTAATAGCTGGTAGTTTTTTTCATTTCAGTTATTCTGCAGTTATTGTGAAAGATCTTAACATAGGACCATCCATCCATCAAGACCATTTTCAGATATCTATACTTACAACATTTTTTAAAACATTTTTTAGCATGTCAGTGCAGTTTTGAAGCTCAAAAGATCCAGTACCAACACAAGCCAATGAACTGATGTGTCTCTTAAACTTTCCGCTGTAATATCCGATGTCTGGGTCTGATCCAGCATAATTGTGTAGCGTCTGGTGTGGATTTGAGATTAGGCCACAGCTGTCTAGGAGAACATTATGATGCTGGCGTACTCACGTTTCTTGCGGAACCAGATAACATTCCCTTCTCAGGGGGGTTGACACTTAAATATCAGGACCATCTGACTCAGGAGAGGAATTTAGGGAACAGGGTTGTTTCCCTGACATGCCAAGTTTTTTTTCTGGAGATGGATTTTTTCTTTTACTTTTTGCTCCATGGTTCCATGCTGTGAAACCCTACACCAATATCACAAAATATTACACTTTAAACTCTCATTACATTTAATATGTGTATTATCACTGTTTTACATCCAAGTCTAAAATACAAAGGCATAAATACATAGTGCTGTGTGGGTTTGGTGACATGTGGCAACGGTAGCAGAGGGCACTAAAACGGCTCCAATGATGAAAAACCTCCCAGCCGTTCCGGGAAGCCATCTTCTGTTTCACACTAGGGCCAAATTTATGAGCGCAGCACTCAGCATCTCTGCTCTCTTACTGAGATGTGAAGACAGAGATACAAGAGCAGTGAGGGAGGGAGATTGAGATGTGGAGAGGCAGCAATTGGTGCAGAAAAAAATTAATTGGGTGATAAGAGGAAAGAAATAAACAAGAGTGCAGGTGAGAGATGTAGGACAAGATTGGAATACAGAGGCCGTGTGTGGCATGTAGATTCACTCCCCGTGAAACGCAATCAACATTCACCCTATTCAGACTTTAAAGTAAACAAATGGTGTGCTTGTTTACCTTGTTCACAAAGGTAAATCCCTTTTTCACTTTCCAGATTTATGTGTGAATGTTTTGTTCTGGACTGAAAAAGGAAACAGTCATATGTAGTCGCTAAAGATGCAAAAGGTTGGCCTCCTTGTAAAGTTAATCTGAACTGTGAGCCTCAGCTGTTAAAACTAACAAACCAGTTATTGAAAGTGGAGCACGTAACATTTTGATCGTTTTGCTGTTTTATTTGTTTTATAAATGTATTAGCTTTAATCTCATTCCCCTTCCCAAGTTTCACTCTCACTTCCTACTTTTATATTTTTTATATTGCTGTTACTCCTACCTGCTTTTGTGTGATAACCAAAGCAAAGACTGTCGTTCTGTTTTGCTTCTGTCTATTGATCCTGGCAACAAAGACATAATTCTAATTTAACTTGAGGGCATTAAAAATAGTCATCTTCTGTAAATGCTCGGTAGCAAAAGTATAAAGAATGACCAATCTGATTTGCTTTTTGCAAATTTGCAGATTGTCAAATTGTAATGTAAACATATCACTTATACATTTCTAAATTCAAATCTTGAGGCATATGGATTCAAAGTCACAGTTTTGATTAATGTAAAGACAAAAAATACATTTTAAAGGGGGGAGATTAAAACTAATATATATTTTATATATATATATATATATTATATATATATAATATATATTTTTTTAATCTTAGTTAAAGCTCAAACACTTTAACCTAACGTTTTGATTCTGTTCTTATTTTAAGTATTTCAGTTGTTTCAGTATTTCTTTACCACTTTAATACCAGAGCTGTTATCACTGACATGGAATAGCACACGCGCACCAATTACTCAAAGTAATTTCACCAGATTCATGCTTTGTTTTCAACAGCTTTGTGCTGTTTTGAAACACTTCACATAAAGAGACTTTGTAGAACTTGAAAGGTTTATAGTTTGTCCAGCAGATCAGTCTTATCAAGGTTAAATTGAAAATGAGTGTGTGGTTTAAGGTTTCAATCGTTTGTTTGTTTGTTGTAATCTCAATTATCTATTTATATAATAAATAATAAAAATAATAGTTATCTAAAAAATAATGAATAATGAAGCTACAAGCCACACACAAAAGGAAACTAGCAGCAGTTTTAGAACATAAACGGCAAAAAGTTTATCCACTCTAATACTTTCCTCCTAGTTCTATTTCACTTTTTGAGAAGATAAAGACAACTGTGTAATTTGACTGTTGCCATTCCAGCTGTCTCATTTGCAGTTTTACCTTCACCGTGTTTTTGACATATCTTTTGTTAAATTATAGAGTGCTACACTTTTCTGCCCAGTCATTCATCTTTTAATGTATGATTTATATCAATTGTTCACAATTAAAATGACACCTGTGGACAGCGTCCTTTGCACCACTGTACCAGACTGGTGTCTAAATCTTACTTTAAAAGTAATTTCTTTCTGTAAAGACCTAATCCTTTGCAGAGTTTTGATACTTGTTAATGAGTTTAGTGTTTACGTAAAGGTTGGCTGAAATCTGGACGCCCTGATTGACATTCAGACCACACTTGCACCTCATGGAAACTCCTGATGATCCAGTTGCTGAGCTTAACCATGCCGTGTGATCACCTCTGGTATGACACATGATAAGCATCTCATCAATCAAATCAAAAGCAATCTCTTCTTGGTCCCTTACATCAAAATAAAACAAAGTCCAGCAGCAGGAGCTTCAGGGGAAAATGCTCATTTATATTTACTCAAACCCTAAATGTCAGCCAAGACCTTGGGTCAATACTTTGCATAGCATTGCCCGACATGAGAATCTGTCAGAGTCTGGAACTATCAAACCACAGAGCACAGATCAACAGTGTGGAGATGATGTGGGAGTAAAGAAGGCAAACATAACAAAGACAATGATCACTACCATAAATTAGACTGCAGACACATCAACCTGTCCACGCAGTCCTTAGACTGAGTGTCAGCTGGGTTGGGAATGAAAACACTTAACCCCAGGATGGCTTTAAAAGTCATGACTCACAGCTCTATGCTCTGACATGAGTTACGACCTCTCGTTGGGACTGGTCATCCCTGTCGCTCACTTCCTACTGCTCTTCAGTGCCCTCGCACAAGATTCACTTGCCCAACTAAGCAAATATTCTACGAAAACACAGTGGGAGGAAGTGAAAGGAGCTTACGGGCATATGCTTTGTGTGAAATTATTTTCTTCTGGTTCATTTATATGTGTTTTTGCACTTCAGCTTTAGCCTGTTTTAGCTTTTTTCAGGTCCTTTGAGACATTGTTGTATGATAAGTTTTTCCTAATCTTGTGGTCAGTGACATGCATTAAACTAATGTATGCTCAGTGTAAAGAAAATAATGTTGTGTTCTTTTTGGTTTAAGAACCTTTACATGCTTTCAGCTGGAAACATTGTTCACACATTAAAAATTTCTGCAGGTATTGGGGACTTTGTTGCTTGCATTTGTTTTAAGCTGAAGTCATATCCGCCCTTTCAGCGGTGTAACCCCACATGGGCGCTGCAGGTTTTTGGGTTGTCCAGACCCATGGTTGGTCATCTAAGGCTCATCGTAAGGGGAGTGCAGGTGTGTGTTGCAGTTCTCTTGAAGCTCGTTGAAAGTAGGATTTACAATTGTCGTATGTGTGGTAAGCATATCGCATTAGGTGCTAGCTCCTCCCACATGTGAACGAAGCAGCTGACTTAGGGAACACATTTTTGGCCAAGCGGTGATCAGTGAATTCTCCACGTGGCGAGAAAGGGGCAGGCCACACGAATCGCGTTCGGTGTGAATGCACCTTTAGACTTACAAAGATTAGATGCTAAGTCGTGTAAAATAGCTTCTTCCACTTGACATCTGTTAGTCTGTAATTACTGTCCTGTGGTTTGATGGACATTAGGAACAGAGGAAGTTCTTATCAAGTAGTCAAACTCTTGTAAAAGTTCATCACCTGCAACACTAAGAACTAGATAAACATGTTCCAACTTCAGCAATAGAGAAGCTACATTCAGTTCTGAAACACACAAACAACTGTTTCACTGGATTCCAAACGTTGTGCTAAATCTTTAAAATAGTAATTCAAATTAGAATGCTGAATGCTGTTGCATGCAAAACATTTAAGTGCTACTGCTTCAGTTTGTGTGGATGACCTATGAAATCTTGACAAGTGGGTCAAAAGTGCCTTCCAAGTCTTGCAAGTACAAAAGCAGTTTGAATAAATGCACGAGTAGGGGTGGCGGCACCCAAGATGTCTGTGTTGAAGCTCATAATGTTTCAGAAGTTCAGATCTTCATGACATAATTGTATCACAATCTTTGCATTTCCACATTCATCAAAGGACTGGGAAAGAGAAACGAAGAACAACTTACCAACCTGCCATTTATTTTAATAGATAAAATGAGGTATAGAAACAGCTGTTTGTTGAAGGGGAGAAGTTGAACTGAGCCAACAGTCCCACCCACAAAACAGAATTGTTTTTCAAATGAGCTACTGCCGCTGGGCATAAAATATTCATTCATTTATTCATAAAATACATCTTAAAAAATTGACTGTCTTTTTGATTTTGGCTAAAAACTGCACAGTCATAAATAAGACTGCTGGGAACAATTTGACAAAAGAACAAATATAGTTGGAGTGGGACTTTTAAGTGGTTAAATGTGACTGAAAAAACAAAACAAAAAAAAAAACAAAACAAACAGCTATAGTCTGATACCATCAGTATGATTTGCTTACCAGATACTCCTTGAAGAGTTTCTCCTTGTCTTCCCTAAGGTATACAATCAAGGCCTTCAGGAGACACTCTCTTCTTACATGGATCAATCAAATGGAAAAATCAAGTTCTGGTCAGACAGTGAACTTTTGACCTTGGTGTTGTGTAATGCGAGAGATAATTAAAGAGAAAATAAATATATATAAATATATATATATATATATTTATATATATATATATATATATATATATCAATTTTGTTCCGTTCTGAATAAAACCATGTCCATGTCTCACTTTCAGTTTTGGGTAAGTGAATTTAAAAAGGTGAATAACTATTCGAGTTACTACCTTGAATAGTGTTTAAATTACTTTACCCATTCATATTTTTAATTTGTTAATTGTTACTTCAATACACTTGTTACATTCCCTTTTTCCCCATCAATACAAATACAGCATACACCAAAGTAAATATGATTGGCAAGTCCTGTGAACTTGTTAAAGTCCACCTGAATGCACCATGCAGCGGAACACAGAGGTCAAACAGAGTTTGGATGAGTTTGTTTAAGCAAAACGTTTACCGTTTACATTAAAGAAAACTGAAAAAAATAATTTAAGAAACTTTAAGAAACAATTTTACATTACTCCCGGGAGGAAAGGTTTTTGAAAACAATGACAGTAGTTTCAATTTTTTCAGTGAAGAAGAGAAGAAAATGAGAAAGGAAGAGGTGCATTTCCTGCATTTATCAAGTTCTTTAGTACATTAATCAATAAAATATTTTTTTCCACAAAGCCCCCGTCTACATTTTTATTTACAGTCAAGTTTTATTCTCAAGTGCATTTATCTTCATTAATGATGTAATTATTAATTTTAACAATAATTTGACTAATAAAATAATGTTTAGTTGCCAATCTGATTCATAGTCGATTTTATTCATTATAAACAACCCAATTGGATCTGATTCACTGACCTAAAATAGATCCAGGATATCTTTAGCCACAACTTCAACCAGTGTGACTCAGAGATAAATACCTGCTACTAAACAGTGCAGGGGAAGTTTTCCAGATTCCTTGTATTTCTTTCAAGATAATCAAGTGTAAATTAAATATGTTTACAAATAAACACGTAAACAAGAATGAATGTCAAATCCATTCATATTTGAGTTTGATAAAGTTCAGCCCACTGTTGTTTTTTCACATCAGAATAATCCACAGGAACATTATTAGAACATTCTAGCACACTGTATGCTCACAGGTCTTTGCTAAATTCAGTGTTTCTACACATTGGACTGGAATGACGGTCAATCAGTTTTTGCTGTCATCATGTGTGTTGTCTGCTGTGATGCACTTGGTCATTTTTATTTGTTATCCGCTGTTCTGGGGCCCTCCTGGCTCTGCCTATGGGTGAGCTGGTGCTGCGGTGCTCATTCTCATTGGGGCGGCTGGGGTACCTCCATGTAGAGTGGGCTCTGTGCTGCCCTGTGTTGGGTGGGCACTGCGGTGATGACCCGTGTGGTTGGGCTGGACCTCGGAATAAGAGGATCTCCATATTACCGTTTCTGCACAGCAGTACTGAGCCAGACTTTTTCCTTATAGCCAGTTCAGTTTTCCTGTGGGGGGTGTCATGTATTGTGGGGGCTGGGTGGATGGAGGGAGGAGCTGGGGGAGGGAAGGGTGGTTGTTTAGCGTGGCTGTTCCTTTTATGCTGTGTGTATTTGGTTGAACCTCTAAGTTTTTAATGGTTTTTATTATTTATGTTTTTTTTATGTAAAGCACCTTGGGTTTCAATTGACGGAAAGGCACTGAACAAATAAATAAAGTTTGAGTTTTAGGTTTGTGTACTAGTTGTCCATTTCCCAAGCAGGATCAGGACTATTTCCTGGATCGACCTGATGTCTGCATCATTCCCGTCGCTAGCTTCAATGAGGGAGACCAGCTCCGCCGCTCCTGCTCTCCTCAGTTGCGCCAGCGCGGATCAAATCGTGGGAACCTGACAGTGCTCTCCCGGTCACTCTCGTCCAACGACGTTCAGGCTGCTGCAGTCCATATTTGGACTGGTAAAAGCCAGATCGCCGGCAAACAAAACATTTATTTTGCGGGATTTCCTCACTTCCCGCTGCCTGGACTTCCTTATTATTACTGAGACCTGAACATCTCCCTGTAAGGACATTGTCTTTGAGAAACTTTTGCCTGAGGAGTTTTTCTTACTTTAGCTCCTTGCAAATGTCCGGTCGGGGAGGAGGGACTGAGTCTGTTTTTTTAAATGCGTTATCTTACTTGATGACAAACCTTCCGAGATGGTTTCCTGACCTGGCCTCCAATCTCCGTGAGCTCATGCGAGTCCACGGCGTTGGTCCGTAGCTCAAGAATCCTGCTGATCCTCCCCGTGCTGTGATCCCGAACTGCCTTCACTTCTCTGACCAAGATAGGATTCTTGGATTATCCAGGAAAACACCAGTGATGGTAGATGGCATGTCGCTGCACTTTAAACCAGTCAGCCTTGATGACATCTCTGAGGCAATTAGCAAGCTGTCTCTTAACAGTGGCCCTGATGGGATTGAGGCTAAATTTATTATATTTGCATCTTTGGTTCTGTCAGCTCCATTAGCTAAGCTCTTTTTCTCGAGTAAAGTGCCTCTTCCTTGGAAAAGGGTTAAGCTTATTCCATTACACAAGTGAGGTGATACCCAAAAAATGAACAACTACAGGCCTATTGCAATCATTAATACTGTTGTGAAAGTCTTTGAAAATATTGTTTTTAATCAATTATCTAGTTTTTTCACCACTAACAACTTGCAATCACAATTTCAACCTGGCTTTAGAAAACACTTCTCTACTACAACTGTTCTCATGAAATTTACATCCAGAAACAAAACGTGAATGTTGATGGAATAATACTTAACTTGCATTTCCTAGATTCCTTTCCTCTTGAGAAAACTGAGACTTTCAAAGACCTTGGTGTTGGCTAGAAATGGACTTATCTTTTAAAAGTCATAGAAAATCTATAACAAATAAAATAAACTACAGACTTAAATCATTGTATCAGTAATAAGTAAAGCCTGGATCTAAACATGAGCCCTAGATCAACAACAGAACCCGGGAAGCTCGCAGAACTTCCAGGAAAGCTGAAAGCAGGCAGAAGAAGGATGAGCTACAACTCCATCCATTTTCTTCCACTCATCAGGAACCAGGTTGCAGGGGGAGAAGTCTAAGCGAAGATGCCCAGACTTCCCGCTCCCCGGCCACTTCCTCAAGCTCCCCTGGGCGGACCCGGGGGCTTTCCCAGGCCATTAGAGAGACATAGTCTGTCCAGCGTGTCCTGGGTCTTCCCCGGGGCCTCCGCCAAGTAGAACAAGTATCAAAGATTAAAAATATGTGCACATTATGAAAAATCTATAATATTTACATTTTTGGAAACCAAGTGAAGTGATATGATTGGAGATCAGTCATTTTAATCAATGATTTGTTTTGAATATGGTGATGCTATGCAATGAAGAGGTCCAGATTATGTTTATTGTTTGTGGATTTAGTTCCTTTTTCTGCAGCCTGATTAACAGCCATCCTTCTGGGTTTAAGGGAGTTTATAAAGTTTTTCTTTGGTATTATATCTGCAGACATTGTTTGTCAGGGTCCTTGTCCTTCTGCAGCAAATTTTGCACCAAGCACGTTGTCTGCAGGTCAGAACTCTGCTGTAAATCACGGTGACAGTTACATTTTGGAGATAGTGAAAGATCCTAGGCGCCATGATTTTCTTGAAATTGTTTGGTTATTCTATTATTCCATTTGTTTATTCAGACGTCTGAGATCAAGCACTTCCCAAAATCTCTCATATTGTTGACAACCAGAACCTTGGACCGGTCCAGATGACCAAGTGGTTTAACGAAGATCCTGCAGTTCCTCATACACATGTTGAGTATCTCCTTGCACTGTTTGAGCATCCTGGCATGTTTGGTGATTTTCTTTTTGTCAAATGGTCATTAATGTAGACAGTTGATCCATTCAAATTTCTCCTTTGCTTCATCAGAGCTATCTTGTGCTTTTGATTCACAAACTTGATAAGAAACGCTGGTTTGTTTTCGTCCTTTCCTCTGGGGTGCGGGTGGCAGATCTCGATGGTATTTAGATCCAGGGAGATCCCTTTAGACTTCAGAAAGGATTCAATTTGACATTCCACGCTGTCTTCTGGATCAGAAGCAACACCGCCGGCATTGTAGCTAACGGTAGCTTCAGCGGGCCTCGCCCGGAGTTTGATCTGTAATCCCGCGAGAATTACATTATTCTGCCTTATTTGTTGTTCCACTCTTTGCTCCAGAATGTCGGCCCGGTTATCCTGTTGCTCATTCTGAGCACGCTGTCTCCAGATCTCTTACATGAGTTCCATCACAGGGGTTAGCTTAGCTTGAATGTCCATCAGAGGAGTTATTTTAGCATTAATCTCATCAATAGCCTGCTTGATGTCAAATTTGCCATTTGGCACTTGGTTCTTTTTTTGGGACCATGGCAGTAAAGGAATTACTACTTTTCTTTTGCAGTAAATCTGTGATAAATCAGGTTTTTATTCGCCTGTTGAGGATGATTGCTTGCAGAGCTTGCGACGTGTGTTCGCTCTTTGACCGGAAACTCCAATTTTTGATCTGGAAAAACAACAGTGGGCTGAACTTTATCAAACTAAAATGTGAGTAGATTTACCATTCATTCTTTTTTTTACTTGTTTGTTTTCACACTTTTAATTCACACTTGATAAACCTGCAAGAAATACAAGACATCAGGAAAACTTTACCTGCACTGTTCAGTACCAGGTATTTATCTCTGAGTCACACTGTTGAAGTTTTGGCTATAGATGTCCTGGATCAACTTTAGGTCAGTGAATTGAATTATTCAAAATTAACCAACGTCGACTATGAAATGTATCAGCAACTACAAGTTATGATATGAATGAAAATCATTGATAAACTAAATCATTAAACCCCCACTGAATTTGTAATAAGCCCTGATTTCTTTGGGAATTCTAGATTGTGGTTTAAATGTTTAAAACTGGTGATAAAATTCTTGATGAATGCCTTTGAAGCGTTTCATGAAAAGGACTGTCAACATTAAGGCACTAACACACGCAATTACTTAAAAGAAAATATACGCATTACTATATATTAATGATGAATTACACTTCCGCCGGGTCAGGCTTCTGTGGCATGTGTCAAATTCTGAATGCACAGAATTTGTAGTGCGCAATCCTGCTTATAACATGGTCAAATAAGTATTAATTCGATTTTTAGTACTTTAGTCTTTTTTTTTTTTTTAGGTTTAGATCGTTTTTGAACAAAAGTAATGCAGCCTGTTGTCACTGTAACACAAAGCGTCACTAAACCGGCAGACCTTGACTGCAGCGGCAAAGGAAAGCGATATACATGCTGATCGCACAATAGGTTAAACAAAGCATCAGTTTAGAAAAGAGAGAAAGTTCACCTTTAACCTTTCTCACCACTTTATAAATTTAAACATTTCAGACAATAAAAATGAAAGCATAGATTTTCTCTCTGGCCTTTTCTTTTTTAAAAGCTGCATATTGTATAAAATGTAACTCAGAAAACATTGTGATTAATCACAACCCAAAAGTGAGATTAATTTGATTGAATTGATTGAATCATATAGATTATTTGTACTTCTCAGCACACTAGCCTAGACTTAACTGATAAGCAGAAGTTCCAGTGATTGCTGTTCAGTAAATTACATAATGTTTTAAAGTCAGCACTAAAAGCAACATTGGAAAATCCTCCTCCATCCAGTTTTGAGAGCTTTTTAAGTTAAAAAAAAAAACTCAACCTGTTTGCCTTGGCAACAGTGATCGTAGCTTTGGCCAAAGGGGGGCTGAGATGAGAGACAGCAGGTGGGATAAAAGGAAAACAGAAAGTTGGAGCAGAGAACGCTCTGGTAGAAAGGCTGGGGAACGGGGGGAGGTCTGCATAATAGTTTTATTGAGTTATTCCTATGAGTGAAAGATTGGTGATGGCCAGAGGCAACTCTGCAGCTGAGATTCCAGAATCTGATTTTTAAGATGCGATACTGGGTTTGGAACATCAGACCAGCCTTGAAAGACAAGAGGACTTCAATTAAGTTATTGCAGTGCAAAGTGAGGGGGGTCTTTTAACCTAATTAAACTCTAATGTGAAGCAGTCTGTCTTCACCCCATTTTCCAGGTGCCTTTCATGTCTGCACTGAGTATTTTAATAAGGGTGGGGGCTTTTATGAGGATCTTTAGGAACGTGGCCCTCTTCCCTCATTGGTCTTCATTCCTGGTGGTGTTTTAAAGTAAGGTTGGACTGTTTTGTGCATATTTATGTATACATCTGACTGTGTTTTATTAGCATTACTCTTGTAGGGTCAGTCAGTGTGTGCCAGAAAGTGCCTGTGAAGTAAAACCCTGAACAGTTTCTAAAACAGGAAATCAATATATTTTCACAAGCATTTATTATTTCTTTATTATATAAGTTTTAATGTCTGTGACTTTTTGGCAAAAAAATAAAAAAATAAACAAAACTAAATAAATGTAAACTACTAGGTTAATAAGGAAAATGCTTTCTTCTTTTTATTTTGAGATGAATTTACTGGCGTGCCCTCAAAGACTGTTCCCCACCTGACACCTCTGGAGAGGAATAGGAATGCTAGCTGCCAGCGGCTGCCAGCCGTGCTGTACCTTCCAAAGAATTTAACTTCAAGGCACTTTTGGTTGCTGGAATTGTCACTGTAGTCCTTGTTAAAATCTGAAAGCAGAGAAACGTATGTCAACTGAACATCACTAATAATGTCATAGGTGTCCAGAGATGCTCTCAGAGTCACTATGACGTCTGTCTATCAAATAAAAATAATGCTGTATAGATTTAGAACTATCTAATATTACAGTTCTGTAGTGTAACGTCCTCTGTTTTTTTGTTTTTTTTTTGCATTGGTTAAAAAAATTACATTGTTTAAGTGTATTTATCCGTTACTTTTAGTTCATTAAGGAAAATGTTAAATATCTAAAATTATTTTTCACCTTATTTACAGTTTGGTCTAATTAAAGGCACAGGAAATATAAAAGAAATACATTTGATAAAGAACAAAAGTGTAAAATAGCTATGAAGTCCCCTCTTAGTTGTATTTCTATTCCTTATTTTAGAGTACTTTTGGCCATTTATTAAAGAGAAATTAGTGATGAGGTTGTTTGTTTTGTTTACATTTTCAATTAAGGTTAAATGTTTCAAAATTAGAGCAAGCACGAGTGGCAATAGTATGATTATTAAAGATAAGAACTAAATGACATTCTGTCTGCTTCACAGAAACTTTAACAAACCAATGAATGAGTTTTTCTCTGCAGTCTGTGGAAGGAGTGGAGTTACCAGCTGCAGCAGCTGCTGATTGTTATGTAGAATAAAAATAAAATGTGCTTCACATCAGTCTTCATATATCATGAAAACTTCCCAAAAGCTTAAATTATCTTCAATACAAATGATAAATATGGAAGTGAACGTTTGAAATATTAACGACAACACCAATGACAGTTGTAGCAGCAGGATGGCACAGTTGGCTTGCATGTAGGATTGTCGATTGATTCCTGGGTTTGCTTCCCAGGGTGAGCAATGAGCTTGATCCAGTGTGTGTCCTAAAGACCTTTTAGGCTGCTGCCTAACTATGTCTGGTCTCTTTGTGCCTTAAAAATACAGGGCTGTTTCAAGAAGGGGATTCAGCATAACAATAACTGCCAAACCACGTATGCGGGATAAGCCAAAGGGGAACAACAACAAACAATGACAGTTGTGTTTTTAACATGTCTTTGCAGCATTTTCTTCATGATGGAGGGCATATTTAAAGAATAATAAGATTAAAACTGAATTTCAAGGTATTTCTTTACTCAAAAGTTTGTGAATCAGAAGCAGATGAAAAAGTGTTTGAAAAAGCCTGTAGCAGTGGCGTCGGTCCTACAGTCAGTGGGCAACAAGTTCCCTGCTCTTTCCATTCTTATGCATCCACTTGTAAAATAGATCCATGAATGTCCCTGTTTTCCTCGTCCAAGCTGACATCTGGTTTAAAACTGCATTGCTGGATATCACTGATATTGCTCGCCAGTTACTCGCTCGTTGAGGCTGTGAGGGGCTGTGATGCTACAGTCACAAATACAACTGCCACTCTGCAATGGGGAGGCATCTGCAGAATCTTCAAGATTACCCACCACCATTTTTTTAATTTTTATTTTTAAAATCATTGGCATTCAATGAATGCAGACAGCGGCAGTAAGGCAGTCATCAGTCAGACAGGCAGGCATGACGTCATTACAAAATTGGGTGACAGCTGAGCAGCCACAGGGCGTGGCGCCAGATCCTCGGCCAGCTGTATCTCTGATTGGACACATTATAATCTTGCAAATTTAAAAATGTGCACATTTTTAGACAATATGCGTCCCAAGAAAGCACAATGTTCTGTTTTCTTTTGATTATTTTCTGCATCCAGAGATGCTATCAAAGCCATGAGTTTTGTGCAGCATCAATGCCTGTGGACCCACACGGCTGGGGTCGCAAGACTGATGTCATCGCCGGGCCCCCAGTAAATGTCCCTGCTGCTACTGTACGATTTCTAATGATCGGACGGTGGCAGTGAGACGGCAACATGGTGGAGGGGGGGTGGTTGGGTTGAGGGTGGTATTTTAACTGATATCAGTCAGTTATGACTCTGCTGCCTTCCTGTCACTGGACTGACACCACGCAACCTCCAAATGTGGCCGGGTAGCCGCAGACCGAAGTCTAATTTTCCGCTGTGATGCCACTTGGTTGTTTTTACGTTATAGTAAAATAAACCAACCATGTCTCAATGCAAAAGGTATTTTCTCAAATATCGATTCAATTATCAATTTATCTCATATTCAAAATGTTTTTAATGGTATGGGTTTATTCGATTCTGCCTCACACAGATTGATCTGCTTGAATAGTAGGAATAGAAATCAATTAAATGATTAATCGTAACACCCTTAGCTTTTTGGGATATGTGACTGTAGCAGTGACGTGCAGTCAGGGGAGGCAGGTGAGGCTGTGCCTAATCTGGAAAATATAGCTTAAAAAATACATAAATTGAATAAGATGAATGTACTTTTTATTATTAAAAATATAAATCAAATCTTATTTTTAGACATGTATATTCTATGATAACTTTTTCTGTGTGTTTTTTTTTGGTAAAAAAGTAGCAAATTTACAAATTCCCTGTTCAAAAGCACAAGGAAGTGGTGGGTGAGGCACGAGCCAGCCGTGCAAACCCTCAAATTGTGCCGCACATGATGACTAGAGCTGTGGTTCACGAATGCGCTTTACTAATTCAGTCTTTCCATCTCATAAAAGACACTTTATCTTTAATTACTTCATTTTTCTATTTCTCAACAACTGTCTGATTACCATGGTGCCAGTTTGTGAACCATTTAGTCTTTTAAAATGCACATTCGAAATAAACTAGGTGAGGCCCCAGTATGCTTGCTTCACCGCAGTACACTTGCTGATATGCAGGGCGCTGATGAGCCCAGAGAATTTGACACAGCGCCTAATGAACAATAGAATTTGCGGTCACACATCAAGTGCAGCCGTTCAGTTATTCTTTTATATTGTTTAGCATCATTTTCTAAATGGAGGATTATGAACCTAAACTCAGGAATTTGGTTAGACACGTCACTGACAGTGATCCCCACTGAGACAAAAATACTTTTAAAACTGAAGCAAGAAAAGGAAGACTTCTACAAACAGGTTATCCGTGTTTCTTCAGAAGGAGCCACACTCGAACTACATTTAGAAGTAAAAGTAAATGGTAAATACTTGTACAACACTTTCTACCTTCATTGAAGAACCAAAGCACTGTACAGTCACATTCATCCATTTAAACTCACTGGTGCCAAACTATAACCACCAGAGGCCATTTGGGATTCTGTCTGACTGGTGACATCAGTGCCTCACCACACCTCACCTCACCGCATATCACTGGGTCGTAGCCTAAGGTACCAGAAGAGAATGTAAACGAAGGGATGATGGAAAATGAAGACAGGCTTACTCTGCGCTAAGGGGCCCGTCCAAAACTAAAGAGGTGAATTCCTGCCCTGTAGAAACTGATTTTGGCAGAAAACAGGATAATCATAATTAACAAACCATTAAGACTGATTTTAAAACAGATCAAAAGATAATTTGATTGGGATTTTAAGTTACTAATCCTTAAGCAAAACTTGCTCATAAATATTGTTTATTGTAAACCACGTGTAACATGTTATGCCACCTAAATCAATCGTTCTTCTTTTTTTTTTCCTCTTTCACAATGGGTCGTTTTTAGACCTCATCCAACATCCTAACCTTGTATTGGGCCATTTTCCACACTAAAACAGGTCAATTTAGAACCGAACATAATACAAGGGTTAACTTCAGTGATATGTAACTGTGCATGACTTTGTCTGTCATGAGAAAGGAGTGGAGTTTGCATCAACTTTTCCTAAATCTCCAAAGATTAGCCAGATGCCTTGAGGCCATGAGGTGGTCTGGACTCAGGCTGCAGGTTATGTTTGGACTGATGTGAAAAGACTGTCTTGGTTTATTAGTTGGTCAGCGGTTGGTGTGTGTGTTACTGGCAGGAGGTCCGTTCACTGACAGAGGGATTACAACGAGCTCGAATTCAAGCCTTTGTGCTGACAGACATCTTGCCCCTGAGAGCTTCTGCACACACGCTGTGGAGACACACTCTGTCTGTGGCCTCGCCTCACTCAAATGTGTGTGGTTATCACTGTGACCATTAGGCACCATCTTTAATGAGAAACTTTTTTCTTTAATGTACAGAAAAAAAAATCACCTCTCTGTGGCAGTTACATCCCCATAACAGCAGGAATTTAGATGTCTGAATCGGCGTTCGTGAATAAAGGCTGTAGATTAGTGAGTCAAATTGTGTAGATAAAAGATAGTTTATGATTTATATGAACTATTGAATGGGTTCAAAGAATAATGGATAAAGGATCAATCAAGAAAGACAAAGACTGCAATGTTGAGCTTGTCAACAAAATGAGTGACAGCTCACTGCTCTTTCTGGGTGGTCTGCTGGTAATGCTTCTGGTCATAAGGAAGTGACAGACTTTGTGTTCTTTTGTTTTATTTTTTTGGCATATCAAGTCACTTTTTTTGATTTACACAAATCTAAAAACAATTTTAGCATGCAATTGTCCAACCAAAACAATTGAGGTATTAAGTAAACTGTTAATTATCACTTTTACTATTACTTTACTATTTTTTTTTTAATTTTCCTGCTGAGGAACAAATTTCAAGGCTTTATCATCAGAAGACAATTAAAATGCTAAAGCCATCCAAAAACTAAATGAGCTTACAATTTGTTCACATATACAATCAGAAAACAATATTTAACTCTGAAATGTGTTCAGCCATAAGAACATTTGGGGATCAAACTCTAAGCAATAATAAGCAACATCAAGGAATATCCCCATCGTGGGATCAATTAAGTTCTATTAATTGCTGTCAAATTAATTAGCCTGAACTAACATTTCCAAACCCCAAATTTGGTTCCCATTCACAAAAATGAAAAACTGCTTTTTTAAAGTCGTTTGCAGGGTTGTCAAACTCCAGACCTTGAGTGGTCACTCTCCTACTGGTTTTCCAGAAATCCTGTCTCGCTTACTGCTGATTACCTCGATCAGGTGTGTTTGGTCAATAAAGGTGCATTCACTGCCAATTCTTGTGGCCCGCCCCTTTCTCACTGCGTGGAGAATTCACTGTTTGCCGCGTGGCCAAGAATGTGGGAGGAGCTAGCAGCTAATGTTTTTAGCCTTATTGCTACACAGAGCTGTGTCTGTTTATCTCATTTACAATGCATGGGCGACACAGATGATTCTTAGAGATCATGTTTATATATAAATAAAATATAAAATAAACATATAAACACAGACACCACTTCATGTAGTGATCAGGTTAAAAACATAAGCTGGTAGCTCCTCCCACATGCGGCCAAGGCGGCAAGCAAAGGGAACACATTTTTGGCCATGCAGCGAGCAATTGCCCGCACAAACCGTGTTAAGTGTTAATGCACCTTTACAATTAAAACAGATTGACAGGAAACGTAAATAAAGCAATAATAAAAATAATTTGGGCATTTTGGTACATGTGAATTGGCTTCATATTTGTGAACTGACAATGGCGGTGTCCCACTAATCCACCAATCCCACTGATGACTGCACTAACTCTTAACAGATGGTCTCTAGCAGATGGGTGATCTCACATAAAAAGCTTCTAGTTACTTAAAAAACTAACAAAGAAAGGTATTAATATAAAAAAAATTAAAAAAAAACTTGGCTAGAAAGGGCTGGCCTACAGGACAGCACAGAAATGCTCATCCTGGCAGCTCAGGAACAAACCCTGAGCACCAGAGTGATAGAGGCTCAGATATACCACACCAGACAAGACCAAAGGTGTAGGCTGTGTGAAGAGGTACCTGAAACCATCCAGTACATAACTGCAGGGTGTAGGATGCTGGCCTGGAAAACATACTTGGAGTGCCATAATGAAGTGGCTGGAATAGCATACAGGAACATGCGTGCAGAACATGGACAGGAAACCTCAAAGTCAAACTGGGAAACACCTCTGAAAGTGGTAGAGAAAGAGAGAGCAAAGATCCTGTGTGACTTCCAGATACAGATGGACAGGATGGTAATGGAAAACCAACCAGACATTGAAGTGGTGGATAAAGAACAGAGGAAAGCTGTTGTGGTGAATGTGGCAGTACCAAGAGATGGTAACATCAAGAAGAAGGAACATGAGAAACTGGAGAAATACCAGGAACTCAGAGAAGAACTGGAGAAAGTTTGGAAGGTGAAGGTGACACTGGTGCCCGTGGTAATTGGAGCACTCAAGGCTGTAACCCCCAAACTGGAGGAGTGGCTACAGCAGATCCCTGGAAAGACCTCAGACATCTCAGTCCAGAAAAGTACAGTGCTAGGAACAGCTAAGATGCTGCAGTATCCTAAAGCTCCCAGGAATCTGGTAGAAGACCTGAGGTTGGAGTGAGGTACCACATGCAGAGGGTGAGAGGGGCATTTTAATATATATATAAATATGAAAGAGACATAAGGCTTGGCTCCGCTGTGAGGAAACATATCAAGAATCTCTTTTACCAGGAACAGCTCAGCTGCAGAACCTCGCCACAGCGCCCACCCACACTAGACAGTAACAGGGTCCCCTCCACAGTAGTGAGGCTGCAATGCTAGACCCCAACCACCCAAGAAAGGGCGAGCAATAAACAGCAACCAAGACAGCAAGCCCTGGTACAAAAGATCCCTACATGGAAATGCTGGGGCTATTTTGACAACAATTTCAGAGAAGCATTGCTGCTTGCCTTCATTCTTGAGAATTATCATATGTCGTTTTTAGCTAAAATTAAAAAAAAAAAAACGTTGTGGTTTTCTTGGACAACGTTTCTGCAGGGTGGCAAGAGTTCATTAGAAATTCACTTCTGAGTTGTGAGCGGGACCGTTGGAGTGGAATAAGCCTGTACTGATTTCCGGTCATACCTTTGTTTATGACATGAAGTGCCACTTTGAAATTTAACAATTGCGCCATCAGCAACTATAATGCGAACTCTAATACAAATAAATAAAAAAAAAAAAAAAAACAATATATCTGAGATGTTATTTAATTCACAAACAGCAGGTCCAATTGCTTTTTAAAACATCGTTGGCATTAAATCAAGAAAGTGCTTTCATAGCAATTTTGCACAAGGAAAATAGTTGAAATAGTATTGTATTTTGTTATATACTGTATTTGACTGACAAAAAACACTGCATTTGTGGTATTTCATAACTACAGTAATATGATTTAATATGTTAGAACAAAATACCATCAACATTTTTAAGAACTTCACAACTATGAAAAAAAAATAAGCATATACTTGTGGCTTATTCATCTTTTGTTACGTTATATGACGGGCCTGAGTAACTTAATGCAAGATAGTTCTGTGATGCTGCTTTTGCTGCATTTAAAATTAAATCTTTTTACTTTTTCATTAGTTTGCTATCTATAGCAATATTACATTTCTACACTTGGAACGGGTCATTCTTCATTTTTTTCTCACCCCCAGTAAATTGAGTGATTATCAGCTGTAGTTTTCATTTTGAAACTTGTTCACATTTCTTATTGACATTTGGCAGAACAGAAAGAAAGAAAGTCTGGGTATTGTCTGGTTATTATTCAACAAACTGAAATCCATCAATCAATCCTGCTCTATTTACAAAAAGCGCTTTTCATGGGTTTCAGCTCAAAGCGCTTTACAATTGAAAACAAACAACAAAATCCAAAAAAGACAAAAAACTAAAACCATACCACCGCGAACACCGCATCAATGAACACCGACCAAGCTGGCAAGTTCCAGTACAAAACATTCCACTAGAGCGTAACTTCATAAATATCAGCGAGGCCAAAAACATGAAAAAAAAATCCTACTGTGCACTAATAAATGTGTCAAACAACTCTCGAATCAGCTTTGCACTTTTCTTTTTCATGCACGTGGTCATGCGGCTAGTGTCATCTCACCGGCAACAGTTCAAAACACAGAGGAATTGTTATGTTTTCATTTCACCACAGCAAACTTAGATTTTATTATTTACATTTTTTGGGCACTCCTAAAACCTGTTCAGTATTGGTATCAAAACATTCAGCGCTTGTAATTTTTCAATAACAAATTTGTAATTTGGTGCTTTTTTTTGAAGCATTTTAAAATGTTGGTGATTTTTTTTTCCCCTTACAAATATTCAAATTCTTTGTGCACTTTGGAAATTATGCAATACAAAACGTTCAGCACGTTAAGGACATTATTTAGCAAGCTTCTTCAATGACCACATTCAGCAAAATCCTTTACACTAGCATTATCACAGGTAATGCAACTTTTCTAGTCAAAGTTGTATTTTCTCATGTCTCCTCTTCATAAATCATGACTCAACAACAGCAACTTTTGAACATTTAAAAAGTCCTTGCACTTCTGTCCCCCTATGATCTGGCAGGGACTTCAACTCAAGTCAGGACAATTTAAATCTCCCCTTTTTTTTTGTTTGCAAATATGTAAATCAGAAGCAGCCTTCCATCACCTACAATGACCTGTGTTTTTTAGAAAAGTAGCCTTGAACATACATTTGGTATTTTAATTCATTAGCAAACAGCTCCTTTTAAACCCTTTTCAAGCCATTAGTGTTGAATTGGATATGGAGTTCAAACTGAGTTTTTTAGGTTTATTTTGTGCATTTAATTGGAAAAACGAACAGCATTCCAGCCCAGGACCACAGTGGCATGATTGTTCACAAAGAATAAAAACGAAAGGTCCTGTGTGGACTATAAACTCTAGAATAAACAGTTCTCTCAAAGCTGGGTATTGAATGTCTGTTTATGACTTGTAATATGAAGTGCAGAACCCTAAAATCACTAATTGCATCAACTATGAGGATTTGTTGGAGGAGCTCTTAAAAAGTTTGTTGACTGTGTGTGTGTATTTTTAGGTGCCTTGTATGAGCAATAAAGTCTTGTGTTTTTTCTCCCCTTATGGCCGCCTCATGTCTCAGCCAAAACATGCATCCATTTGCTCAGCAGTAACACTGCATATGTGCACACTTCAGGGGTTATGTGTTTGCCGTGTATGTTGTGCATATGTGCGTTAGGTGTGTGGGTGTGACTTTGCAGCTGCATACAGAGGGCTGACCTTGGTGGGAAAAAAATGGTTTCCTCTTCACTGATCTTTGCAGACGCTGGTTATTAAAGCATGTTACTCTCTTCCGCTGAGATGGGTCAGGGTGAGCAGCTCAGCATGTGCAGGAAGGAACAACTCAGGCTCTTACTTTATTAAAACTCCATCCTAGATACGAGTAATCTGTGGAGTCACTTAAATATTTTTTTGTTTGTTTTTCAATAAATTCTAAAAAGCTTCCATAAAGCCTGGCTGTTGCATCACCAACAACAATAGGAAATATAAATAAAGTGTGAAATAGGAGCAAAGAAAAAGAAGCATTTATACCAGCATGTGAGCAGCTCCGTTCCTGCACGCGCCATCACCTCATCACTCAGCGGCCTGCCTCACGCCACACACGCCACCTCCCTGTGCCTGCTGTGACCACCACCACTGCTGAGACAACCACATCACAACTGCGTCTCATCAGAGCGAGCCACCACCTCATATCTCAACGCAGGTATGGGCTCATTCACGAGTGCTGGACACAGATTTAACATGTGGCCCGTCACTCAGATGAATGGTGGCCTGGCAGGATGATGGATGGTCTGTCTGACAGCTGCTGCTGTTCTGCTGTCAGACTGAGGTCAAAACAGAGCGAAAGAAAAAAACAGATCATGGAAAATTTTACTGGAGAGTTTTACATTAGATTCAATATTTAATTAAAAAAATACACAAGTAAGTTATTGGATTTATTTGACTTCAGATTTTGTTTTCAAAAAGGTCAATTATTTTACGTTGGAAGTTTGCCACCAAGTCAAAAAACACTGCAAATTTGGTTTGGAGAGGGAACACCAAATGGTCTCAAAGTCAGTGTTTCTCAGAAGCAGAATTCACAGGGAATGTTACTATACAATCCTCTAATATTAAATTAAATTAAATTCACCAGACTGTTTTCAATTATGTATGTTTCAAATATACACAGTTTACTATTTAAAATTGTAATAACATTGTAATAACTCATATTGTAATAACATTTTTTTTAAACCAATCTCAATGATGCCTTAGTCACAGGTGCCCTTACAGGGGCTGTCTGTGGGTGAAAAATGAAATATCTGTAGGGGCTAAGCAGGTGTCCCGCAAGAAATATCAGTCGTAGACCATTCAGTGATCACGTAATGTTAAAATGTTAATGCACATTTTTTTTATACTGGAATGCTGCAGACAACAGGTCACAGTGAATTAAGCAACACGTGCAAGGAGCGCATTAGTGTTGTTCAAGAGAATGGTGCGCCCCTTGCATGCAGCCTGACTGCTAGAAATAAGGAAATTAGACAATCAGAGTGTAGTTTGTGTGGGCGTCCAATGGGCACTTGCGCATTATGGGCACATGCTATGACTGCTGCATTTCCGTGCGGTCAGGAATGCCTTTGTCACAACTGCCCTTGTGGGTGGATCCAGGCTGTACAGTATTAAATTCCCCAGGCCAACATTTTGGATTTGATGTCTAGAATGCTCAGTTTGCTATATCAGCCTTATCAAGTGATCAGGTTTCATTTGCAAAAAAGTGACACTTTAAGCAACGTGCAGCAACAATTTTTTATGTTTTATAAATGGATTCCTAATGACAGAAATGGAATGCTCCTCTTGTAAACTATTTGTATATAAGCTCATAGACACACTCCATCGGAAAAATGCTTGTAAACTCTGTCAGAGTTTTCTCTTTAACAAATTCTCAAACTCTCAGACTGTACATATTTTCAAAGTTAGGGCATTGTAAAATGCACAAAAACCCCCAGTTGTTGTAGGTTTTTAAATGTCACTGTTGTTAAAGAGCCTTGTTGCTGACTCAAAGGAACAAAAACATTTTCAATAAAAAAGCCACGACTTTAAAAAAAGTAGTTTTTAATGTGTTACAGTTTGAAGTTATCACGATGATGAATAGTACTTAAAAAGGGCCAATATTTCCAAATTAAAAATCCCAATAGGTATGTTCTTTCTTCGGCGTTCATACAATCTGTGAGTTTCATGTATTAGGAAGTATATTTACAGGTTGTTGCATTGCTGCACTCCCTTTCGCTGGAGTGGTTGAGATTTCCAAGTGTGAATCCTGAGCAGAAAGCAGTGCTGCTGAAAGATGAGGCTCATTACAGCTGGCAGCATTTTTAACTCCCATCTTCTCTGCTTTTTATAGACCCACTGGAGTAAGTCAGTGTGTTAGAATCAGCATAATCCATGTGTGATGCAGACTCCCAAATCAACCAAGACCTGCACAGATTAAAAAAAAAAAAAAAAAAACTATTTCCTGCCTGTAATGTATGTGCTGTACATGTAGATCCTAAATGAGCACAGTTTGTGCATTTTGATGCAGTAGAAGTTATCTGATTTAGCAGAACCACCAACATCCCAGTGACTGCTTCTTTCACAGTCTCCAGGCAGCTGCTGTAAAGTGACCCGTGTCCTAAAGCCACTAAGCTTGAAGTGTTGATGTCAGCCCAGAGACAAGTCCTGTGCTGCTGAGTTGCACTGACTCTCGTGGTCAGTAACTGAGCTCAGCCTGACTTTCCAGATTGTCAGAGGACAGAGAATAGCAGCAGGAGAAGTGAGATGGGTTGATCCAGACAGAGCAAGACTTCCATCTAGTGGGCAAACAGGACATTCTCCTTTAGACTGTTCTGCTAAAGCAAAGCAAACAGTATATTATGGGTTTGACCTTTCCACAAAATGTTAAAGACTCAAATGACACTCCTGCAACGTTTTTGCAAAACGTGCTTTAAAAACTTTAAATTCAAGATTTGAAGAAGAATAAACAAAAAGTTGTTTAAAGAAGTGGTCCCCAAACTTTTTCTGGCCACGGACCGGTCAACCCATGAGGTGTGTGTGTGTGCACAATGACAAAGAAACAATATCCTTGAATAAGAAGACGTGACTTAATAACAGTTCTGACAATAGATTTTAATCATCATTTCACTCATCTGACGTGCATTTTTGAGGATTGATAAAAAACACAAACGTACAACCAAAAACCATAAACATGAAAATGATTAACGCCTCTTAATTTGCTGCACACACTGCTCCTTTTTTCTTTTTTCATGGAGGATCTTGCATGAATTGAGTGTTCACAACTTATGTGAAATGTGCATCTAAAGGGATGAGCTGTTTGAGCTTTTATGTGAACATATTCCTTCGTGAAAGTCACATCTCAATGCAAACAAGAACGGTGTGTGGGAATCACCTGTTCCCATAAATCCATCTTTTAATCAGGACTCCTGGTAGCCTACGGGTATTTGGTTTTTGGGTGTTTGGAAGTTGTAGCTTGTTCCTCATGTCTGTTCCTTCACTTATCCCATTTGCAAATAAATGTTTTACATAAAACTTTTCTTTTCATTTTTCACTGCTATTAGTGCTCAAGTGACTGAAATGTAATCAAGAGAATCCGGTTGATTTTCAAAACAAAAAGATTTTTCAGATCGTCCAGACGTAGTCGTTTTGCTCCACTGACCAAACTTTACATCTCAAGTGATCAAAGGTGTTTTTTTTTCTAACATTCCTTTGGAATTATTATGAATATCTTAAGTGCCACGTGTGCGTGGCCTACACACAGCTAAAGCTTGATATACGGTGCAGCAGCTAACTCAAGGCTAATTAGCAACAAGATACTTTCCCTCTCTACAAAGGCTTACCAAGACCTTCTCGAGAAGATAACGGCGCTGGAAACGAAGCTTCACCTTATTTAAGTGAATGTAGAGGTAAATGGACTTTATGGAAACAACACAACTTTGCCACTACCTCAAGTCAGCAGAGAAAACAAAGCTAACGGGCAGCTAAAGAAACAGATACCACGACAGAGAAAGAAACAGTATCTGTGCACAACAACAAATTATGCGAGAGATAATCCTCCCCTGAACCATCTTGATGCAAAGCCAAAGAATAAATCATTCAGCTCAAGAATTGGAGACATGGGAGGACAGACTCAACACGGAGAGCTGAAGTCTTTGATGACTGGCCTCCTCCTCCTACGAGACAGAGGAGCTCTTCTACTCCTGTACATGGAAAGACCGCGGAGAAGAAAACTGTGAATGGAGAGGTGAAACTGCAAAACAGATTTGCTCCACAGTCAGATGACCCCAGATCTCTATCCAACGACCATCCACTGGAAGGCAGCAGGATGAGGACTCATAACCTGTCAAAAGGTAAACAGTTAGAAAGAAAGCTGAAAGCTCTGAGACTCTGATTGTTGATGATTCCACTGTAAAAGATGTTCAGTGGGTCTGCAGCAGGAACACTAAAGTCCAATGCTTTCCCACGGACATGGTCAGTGACATGCAGGAAAGAATCCTGAAAACGGTTGCCAAGTATCCAACTGTACTAAGTATTGTAATACACACAGGGTCAAATGATGTGTCCAAGCAAAAATCTGAAGTCCTAAAGCAAGACTTCACTGGACTGATAAGAACTGTGAGCTCTCTGAATTCAGCTGTTTTCATCAATGCTCCCATACCAACTATTCCAGGAGGAGAGGAAAGATTCAGCCGACTGTTGGTACTAAACAGGAGGCTTTCTGTGGCATGTTCTGACAACGGAGTTTACTTTATTAAGAGCTTTCACTTTTTCTGGGAACGCAGGCATCTTTTTAAAGCAAATAGATTCAGTTTGAACAAGTCAGGAGTTCAACTTTTCTCCTCCAATCTTTTTTACTACCTGCATCATGTCAAGACGGAGATAAACAAAGACTTTTCTCAATGTCAGGCCAGACAGACTGGATTCATGCAAGAGATGGACTCGCCCCCACTGGAGAGAAACGTCAAGAAGGGGAAATACTTTTTGCCTCCAAGCCCCTGAAAAGCACAAACGAGGACGATTGATGTTCTTCACCCTCCCAAACACCACCAAACCCCTTATAGGTCCCCCTCCCCCCTTTCCTCCTCTTCCCCCCACCTGAAATGATGGAGCAAGTAGGTATTGAGCTTAGATCTACTCCCCTGGCCAATCCATTTTTGTCCTGAGCAACTACAGACATATATCAAACCTGTCATTTTTAGGTAAGATCATTGAAAAAGCTGTTTTTCATCAGTTGAATGAACTCTTAGTAAGAAACAACTGCTATGATGTATTCCAGTCAGGCTTCAGACAGCACCACAGCACTGAGACGGCTCTGACCAAAGTGACTATTGATATACGTTTGAATACAGACAGTGGAAATATGTCAGTGCTAGTTTTATTGGATCTCAGTGCTGCATTTGATACAGTCGACCATGCTATATTACTCAAACGACTGGAAAACTGGGTGGGTCTCACTGGGCCAATACTAAACTGGTTCAAAACGTACGTGGAAAACAGAAAATATTTTGTGTCAGTTGGTAACTTCACATCATAGCCGACAGAAAATACATGTGGAGTTCCCCAAGGCTCCATCCTGGGGTCACTTCTATTTAGTATCTCCATGCTCCCACTGGCCCAGGTTATAAAGAAAAACAACATTAGTTACCATAGCTATGCAGATGACACACAGATATATATTACAATGACACCAGGAGACCGAGGCCCTGTACAGGCTCTTGGTAAATGCATTGAGGACATTAATGACTGGATGTGTCAGAACTTACTTCAATTAAACGAAAACAAAACTGAAGTTATTGTCTTTGGGGCTAAAGAGAAACGGTTGGAAGTCACTACAGAGCTTTAATCTATTCATCTTAACACCACCAACCAGGCCAGAAACTTGGGTGTAGTGATGGACACAGACCTACATTTTGACAAATAGATCAGGGCAGTCACAAAATCAGCCTACTATCATCTCAAAAACATTCCAAGCATTAAAGATCTGATGTCCAAGCAGGACCTGGAAAAACTAGTTCATGCTTTCATCTTTAGTCGACTTGACTACTGTAACAGTGTTTTCACAGGACGACCAATCAGGAAACTACAGCTTATTCAGAACTCAGTTGATGGTGTTCTCACAGGCACCAAAAAAGTAGAACCACATCAGTCCAGTTCTGAGGTCTTTACACTGGCTGCCTGTCTGCCAGAGAATAGACTTTAAGGTTATGCTACTGGTTTATAAAGCTTTGAATGGTTTATCGCCAAAGTACCTCCTGACCCAGTATGTACCAGCCAGACCTCTCCGCTCATCTGGATCCAGTCTTTTGTCAGTTGCAAGAGTTCAAACTAAACATGGAGAATCTGCATTCAGTTTCTACAAGAGTACCCTGTTGCAGGTAACATGGCGGATGGACTGATGGATGTCGAACGGAAGTTGTCATCATATCCCACAGAAGTTGTATTCATATGCCAAACGGAAGTTCTTTTTTTTTTTTTTTCTTCTTAAGGGCGGGAGTTGGCGATCTCAAAATGGAATTGGTGATTTTCATTCATTCATTTTCCAAACCGCTTTTCCCTTTCGGGGTCACGGGGTTGCCGGAGCCTAACCCGGCTACTCATGGGCGAAGACAGGGGATACCCCTGGACTGGACACCAGTCTGTCGCAGGGGCGAATTTGTGATTTTGTTATTGTTAATTTTAGTTGTGCTTTAATTATATTAGAAATGTTTTAGTGTAAAATGTATTATTATTATTCTAAGGTGTCACTGGATAAGCAGTAGGCCTGTAGTTATGAAAGCGAACGTGGCTCATATTTAAAAATAAAAGTCAATAGCGGAAATGCTTTTTCATTTTCACAATACAACAGCATCAGGTGACTCAAAATAAAATGACAACTCAATTCTCCAAACGACTTTTTCTTTTTCTTCACATTCACTTCCATTTGTAGTGTTACAATAATTGCAAAATTGCAATTAAGATGGCGTATAAACCTCAATTGAGCAAGGGAAAACAATGTTCAGCTCAAAACGAATGAATGGTTGCTGTGTTTACACTAGATCAAATGTAGACACGTTTGTTCAGCCCACTCTTAACAATTCTATTAATGAAAGTAAAAACTTTCAAACTCTAAACTAATATCCCGAGCTGGCACAGTGGATTTATCTCAATATGAATTACATATTGACTAAAATGCTATTGACTGTTATTACTTGTATTACTATGAAAAAAACACAAAGACGAGAGGCGCCCAGCTTCAGATGAAATTGACATTAAGCACGTGTTCATCTTGATTCATTTCTAAACAATGCTGCACTTGAAGATATCCTGGACAGAACTCAATGGGACTCAATCATGGTCGTCTTCTGATCTGCTGGAAAACAAAGCTTCAGGAGGTCCTTCCAGACATTTGACATCTCCTTCTGGAACACCTTGTTAAGTGTTCATAAATAATAAATTCATGAAGTAAAACTCAAGAACCATCCTGCTGCTACATTGATATCAGCCTACCTTTTAAGACCAAGTTTTCTTCATGATTCCATCATATATACGACATTAAGAACTTGAAAAGAGCACCAGTTTGAAATAAACTTTATTTTATAAACCAAATAAAACAAGGTAAAGCTACAACTACTGTCAAAATTTAGTAAAAATAAACATCAGCAATAAACTTAAAAAAAAAGAATAAAACCAAAGACGAAAAATAATTAAAAAATGCTGCTCTGGTCCAGGAGAATTTCTGCCTGCAGCCCCGACTTCCCCTTTGCATCCATCCTTCTTTATAGTTGATACATGCATCTAAAGAAAAAGTCAACAGATCTCTTACTAAAAAAGGATTGGGAAAAAGCATTGTTAGACAATGCAAATTTACAGTCTAAAGACAATTTTTATATGTATCTACAGATCAAATTTATGATGAAAAACTGCTCTCCTCTGTGTCAATATAACTTTTTAAAAATGTTTCTCTTTGTTTCCTCTATTTTGAATGCTTTCTCTGTCCTTGTCTTTTACAAAACAGGTTTGATATTCACAAACTCCACAAAAAGCCATCACATTTTCTTAGGCGAATGATGAATGACTGAACTATTATAACAAAAGATAATTAACGTTATATCTCATAACATTTTAAAAACAACAGGAAAATTAAGTTAAAAAAAGAGCGTTTACCCTGGAAATTGGTGCAGTCGAATCAAACTCAGTCAGTTAGTTAAACATGATAGATAAATGTGGGGGTGCTCATTCAACGTGAGAGTCCTTTACTGAAATAACTACAGAGCCAAAAAAATCTGAAAATTATTTGAAAAAATATTATGTGAATTATTGGTGAAACAAAATGGATTGTTTTATGTAATCTTTTTTTTAATAAAAATGTATTATATTGTACGGTAATTTATTGTGTATTTAATGCACTAAAATCACATGCAAGTTATGTGACATACAATCTAAAGATAAAAATGAATACCCATTCATGAATTACTTAGCGTGTTCCTTAATGCACATACTGTTTAGGATTCTCAAATGTGTTGATATCAATATTAATAATACACTGAATTGTGTTCTGTTTTGATCATCTGTTTTCTGTTGGACAGTAAATTGTTTTCGGTCATTGCCCTACTCTCACTCTGTCATTAGGTAATTTGCCAACAGGCCTATGTTGTGTAAAGCATTAGTACAATTAAAAAACAAAAGTTGAGAAGTTCGCGCTGTAAAAACATTGACTGTAAAAGCGTTACCAATAAAGTGAAAATATGTCTATGAGATTAAAGCAGACTCATTCTTTAACTAAGCTGACGCTAACATGGACTTTTGAATTATTCAGATAGAAGAACTTAGCAGAAAAAAGATTTAGAAATGTATCATACAGAACAGAGTGTTTGAAATTTATGAAGAAAAAATTATTAGACATCTCCTCCTTCAAATAGCCATTGTCATAGAATGTTTTAGCGAAAAAATGCAGTTGGTTTATACAGAATTATTAACAAACTGTTTAACTTACGCTGGCATCTCTCCTTGCGCTGAAGTGGAACAGTTTGAGCAAGAGGTGTCGGATGTCTTTCCTTAAACGAAACTACACACCACGAACTATTTCCGCTTACGACATTCAGTAGATGTCCATCCGCCATGGCGTATCCATCCGCCATTAGATGCCTGCAGCCGGGTGCCTCTCAGTTTCTATGCTCCACAGATCTGGAACAGACTTCCAGAAAGCCTTAGATCAGCTGAAACACTCAGTGTATTTAAATCCAGGTTAAAGACCCACCTGTTCTCAGCTGCATTTGATTCATTTGGATTCAAACGTTTACATATGCACAGTTTATCTGTTGTTTTAAATTCACTTCTTTTTAACTTTCTTCACATTTTATTGTAATGATCACACCTGTTGATGTTTTGATTGTTTTCTTTCTTTCATGTTTTATGTAAAGCCCTTTGAATTGTCTTTGTACGTGAAATGTGCTATGCAAATAAAAATGCCTTGCCTTGTGATGTTTTGAATATTTAACTCTTTTAAAAAATAAGTCCATATTGTACAGATCTGACTTTGACCCATATTTCCTTTTGTTTTACTTGCACTGTAAAACATCAATGTGAATAAAAAGAAGAGACTGGTCACTCTAATATGTCAAACTTTCTTTTTATTGAATCAAACTACAGCAGAACTACATCTACATATTTCACATTGAAACATTTTTTGCCCTCAAAATTTCGAATGTTGGAGTCCACTCACCACAACCAGATACAGGTTTAAAAAAGAACGAGATGAGATAAACACCTACAATTACAGTCACAAGAGAGTAAAGAAGAATAACCAAATGAGTAAACATGTTCAACTTTGGAAAAAAAAAAAAAAAAAATTAAATTAATTGTTCCTGTTGTAGTGGTGTCAGCATCCAGTTGGCCGGTTCCCTCTCCGATCACCAGAGGGAGCCATCGCCAGAATACTAACAGCCTCTGTTCTCTGAACACTCCAACTCCCAGCATGCATTGGACCTCAGCCAGCTTGGCTGCACCAGCTGCTTCTCATCAGCTCATCACCACCACTGCATATATGCCTGCTCACCTCTCTGTTCCATGCCTCCTAGTGACTGGTCAGTCTAAGTGGTCCCTGGCTCTGTCTGCCTGTGTGGTTTTGAACCTTTGCCTGTTCCTTTGTCTCCTGCCTTCCTTCCTATTTTGACCCTCGCCTGTCTCGACCACGCCTTGCCTTGTCCTCGTGCTGTTTATTAAACTCTTTTTCATATAGATCCACACGCCTCGTCCTTACAAGTAGACTGCACGTTTCTGGATATCTTCAAAGTTAAACTTAAAAAATCTGGATCACTTGTGTGATGTCAGGCACTACGTTAAGAGACTGATGTTACTACAGCATATCTGAATCCTGCTCTTATATATAATGACTTTGATAAAAGTAAAAAATAAAAATGAGAAAATGTAAATGTTTTTAACATTAAAACTAAAAACTAATTACAGTTGTTAATGCACGAAATTTAGAAAATAATTAAACCGAATCACTAGAATTAACAAATGATCATAATAGATGTATTTATAGTTTAAAAATGTTTAAAAAAGCATTGTTTTTAGTATTTACCAGAGAAAAGATAAGAGAACTCTCAGAAAGCGTGTTAGAACAGTTTACAGCACAACAGCATAACATATAGCAAAATTAACGTTGATGCTTAAGATAAAACGGAGCAGACGAGCTAAACACCGGAATTCTGTTCCCAGAATCCACCACGATCATTATCTGTCAATCAATAAACCGTACCCCCTCATTAAGCAATATTAGACGTTTTATTTATTTTTTTATCACCAAACGTAGAAAATAAATATCCCCTCAGATTAGCCATTAATAAAATTTTCAAGCATTGATTAAATAAAAAGTTTCAGCATCAGGCATTTATTATTTGAGGGTTGAAAATGACTGCTTCAACATGGGACTCAGAAGTCTCTGAGCAGTTGTGGTACTGCAACGTGTTGCTACTTCCTGATTGGTTTATCTTCCTGCCCGCTATAGTTCCTGCTTGTTTCTTTGGATGGTTGCAACATGAATGGCCAGTTCATCAAGCACAGCAAGTGTTACCTCAGAAGAATATACAAGAAGAAAATGTTAATATAGTGATTAACTGTGTTTGGAATGCCCTAAACATGGCACGACAAGAGCTGACTGTGCACTGGGATGACGACAATTTGCTGAGAGCCACACAGAGTACTTTTTGGCAAAGAAGACACAATTTGCAAGGTAATTTGCTTAAATATATATAAGGTGAGGGAGGAGTGAGATGCTGTGAGTATCGCGAGAATCGACGAGACGTGTGTGGTGAGTCAACTTGGCGGCGCGAAAAGTGGTTGAAAAAACATTTCCGTCTGCTTTTCTCTTTCCGCCATATAAGTCATAATTATAACAATTTTCACTAAACCTCTAAAAAGATTATTAAGTTCTTGACAGCCTGGAGGACCTGGAGAACTTCATAGACGAGTGTTACAATACCTTCGTCATGGGGAAGACAAACACCACCACTCCTTCCTCCAAACGCGGCCGTCCTGAAGACTCTCCCGGGGCCGCTTCTTCTCCAGGCAGCGGCATCAGCGAGATCCTGGAGTCCATAGATAAAAAGCTCCCCAGCCTTGATTGCCGCCTGAACCTGCTGGAGATCCTCCATAAAGAGTTCCAAGGCCTGCGAGAGTCCCTGGAGTTCAGCCAGCAGCAGGTGCAGGAGCTCGCAGCGGAGAACCAGGCCCTCAGAGAGACCGTCCAGACTCTGAGCAGCGACACCGCTCGTCTCTCTGAGGAGAACCGCTCCATCAAGGAAACCCTCCTGGATCTTCAGGCGAGGAGCATGAGGGACAACCTGGTCATCTCTGGGATTCCAGAGGAGGCGGGAGAAGACCCGGAGGCCACGGTGAAGTCCTTCATGGAGGTCCAACTGAAGCTCCCCAAGGAGGAGGTCCAGAAGATCTCCTTCCATAGAGTGCACCGACTCGGAGGAAGGAGGTCTGATAACCAGCGTCCGAGACCCATAGTGGCTAAGTTCGAGCATTACAAACAGAAGGAGCTGGTGAGGAGCCGCGGCCGGGAGCTGAAGGGAACACACTTCAGCGTCAACGACCAGTTCCCGGCGGAGATCCTCCGGTGCAGGAAGATCCTTTTCCCGCTGAGGAGGAAGCGCCTCACCGCCGGGTCTCGAATTGTTGTTTCTGTGGACAGACTCTTTGTTGATGGACGGCTCTTTCGGGACCCCGAGATCACCCCGTGGCTGCGCTGAAGACCCTCAGATGCTGCGATCTGAACCTCCATAATGCGCTGATGAAACCGACTAAACTGATTTAAATTAATGGAAAATCAGCTCATCAATCATCCACACCTCCATCTCGTCAAATCAGTTATTTCTCTCCCCTCTCATGTTTATGTTGTTTTATTGTGTTTGTTTTTTCTTGTTTTTCTTTTCTCTTTTCCTCTTTTTATTCCCCCCCTCTTCCCCCCTCCTCCTCCTCATATTTAAATCAACTAAAGGCAACACATCCCTGGTAAGTACCCATTTACTCATGCACGAGACATGCGCGCGCACGTACACGCGATCCCGCACGCACTCGCCGACATACCGCAAACACCTCACATAGGCTCATATAGGACACATACAACAAGCCACTCACACAGCCAGGAAACATTCACGCGCACAAGCACACAGCGCTCCTCTGCGCATTGGTCAGCGGGCACGCGCACAGGACTCACAGACGCACGTGCATTACTTAGTATAACACTCTCTCAGTCAGTGTAGTCATGTCCAGTCTGAACATCTTTAGCTGGAATGTGCGTGGACTTGGCTCTGGGCCAAAGAGGCTGAAAGTTTTCATCCATCTGAATGATCTAAAAGCAGATCTAGTTTTACTGCAGGAGACCCACTTATCCAGATCAGCTGATCATCTCCTGTGCTGCTCACAATTCCCATTCATCTACTCAGCTTGTTACAACTCCAATCAAAGAGGAGTTGCTATTTTGATGAATAAAAATATGACTTTTACTCATAAGAACACAATTGTTGATCCAGAAGGCAGATTTGTAATTATTAACATATCAGTTCAGAATAAAGATTTCTGTATAGGCAGTATCTATGGTCCCAATGCTGATGAATCCTCCTTCTTTCACAGATTCTTCACCTCACTTTCGGTTCACGCTGACTCCACAATAATTATAGGAGGAGACCTCAACTTGGTCCTTGATCCTGAACTTGACAGACTCAGCACAGCAGGACACCAGCGCACATGGCGTTCTGCAAGTATTTTGAAGCAGTACATGGATGAGTTGGGTCTCTGCGACGCTTGGCGCTCATGTCATCCAAACGCTAAAGGGTTCACTTTCTTTTCTCCAGTTCACCACTCACAGTCTCGCTTAGACTATTTATTAGTCAGTAATTCTCTTTTAAAAGATATCAAGGATTCCAACATTCATCCAATTATCATTAGTGATCATGCACCAGTTTCTGTAAATATTTCTAGAGATATTCCCACACCTTCAGGCTTAACCTGGAGGTTTAACACTTCGCTGTTAAAAGATCAAGAGTTTATTCAATTCTTTAAAAAAGAGTGGGCAACCTTCTTAGAATTTAATGATACTCCGGATATTTCACCATGTGTTCTTTGGGAAACAGCAAAAGCAGTGATGAGAGGAAAAATTATTTCTTATTCAACTAATAAAAAACACAAAGAGAAAGCAGATTTATTAGAAATAGAAAATAAAATCAAAGATCTAGAGGCTGCTTATGCTGCTTCTGCACAAGAACACATTCTGGGAGATCTGAAAAACTTAAAGCTTCAGTTAAATGACATCATCAATAAACAAACACAATTCCAAATACAAAAACTTCGAATCGAAATTTTTAGCTAATCAGCTTAAAATTAATAAAGAAAAATCAACAATTACCTGTATTATGGACCACACAGGAAATGTTACTCACGACCCGGTTAAAAACAAAAAAAAACGTTTAAAGATTTTTATAAAAACTAGTACACATCACAGGTCAATCCATCAGAACAAAGTATTAACTCATTTCTTAATAATGTAACTCTACCCAGATTAAATGAGGATCAAAGCTCAAACTTAGACTCTCCGCTCTCATTGGCTGAACTTCATGAAGCTCTGTTGCTGATGCCCAACAACAAAGCTCCAGGGCCTGATGGCTTTCCTGCTGAGTTTTATAAAGAATTCTGGGAACAGCTGGCACAAACTTTTTATAAAATGGTTACATTTATCAAGGAAAGTCAATCACTGCCACCTCACATGAATTCAGCTAACATCATCCTCCTTCTCAAATCAGAAAAAGATCCCATAATTCCTTCAAGCTATCGCCCCATTTCTCTAATCAATGCAGACGTAAACATTTTTTGCAAAGCACTCGCGCAGAGAATAGAAAAAATCACTCCTCATATAATTCATCATGATCAAACTGGATTCATTAAAGGTAGACACTCAAGTGATAACGTCCGCAGACTTGTTAACATAATAGATTTTGCCACTATTAAATACCAGGAAACAACCATACTCTCATTGGATGCTGAAAAAGCATTTGACAGAGTAAACTGGAAGTACCTCATTGCTGCCCTCCATAAGTTTGGGTTTGGGGAATCCTTCATTGATTGGATTAAAATATTATATCACAACCCAAATGCATCAGTCAGAACCAACAAACAGACTTCTGACAGGTTGTTTCTTGGTAGAGGGACCAGACAGGGTTGTCCACTCTCCCCCTCTCTTTTTGCTATATTTATTGAACCTTTGGCTGCAACAATAAGACAGCGCGAGAGCATTAAAGGAATTACAACAAAATACAGTAATCATAAAATTAGTCTTTATGCTGATGACATATTACTTTTTCTGAATAATTCACATTCCATTAGTGAAACAACAACAATTATTAATGAATGTTCCTCTATCTCAGACTACTCAATTAACTGGAACAAATCAGTTTTATTGTCACTGAATGGTAATGCCGAGCAAACGACCTCAATCCCAGTCAAATCAGGCAATATCAAATATCTAGGTATTTATTTCTCCCCGAAACTATCAGAACTGGTGCAACTAAACTACACCCCATTACTGAAAAGCATACAGGACGATCTAACCCGCTGGGTCAACCTGCCTCTGTCACTCATGGGTAAGATAGCCACAGTAAAAATGAACATTTTACCCAAAGTTAATTATCTCTTCTCAATGATCCCCACACAACCACCACTAAAATGGTTCAAAACATTAGACTCAGCCATCAATACAGAGGGAAGTTTAGCATCTGTAATCTTCATAACTCTTTGCATAACAAAAAAGACAATTTTATCAAACTGGAAAAACAAGAAAAATATTAGTGTAAGTCATTACAGGAATCTGCTATTGGATCATATCAGCTTGGAAAAAATGTCAACTAAGAGCTCAAATAACTTGGAAGGAATTCAGGCTCTCTGGTCTCCCATAGCTAATGCCATAACTTAGGGGGCGGGATTCCTAGGTGTTGCCGCGTCCTGGCCGTCTGCTGGGATTTTGGTGCCGGGGTCGGGGGGCCTCTCTGGCACCTGGTGGTGGTGGTGGGGGGGGCCCTCTGTTGGTCGGGGGATCTGGTCTGGCGCCTGGGTGGGGCAAGCGCGGGGGCCGCGTGGTCTCCCGGGCGGGGGGGGTGCATTGCGTGGGGTTCTGGCTTGGGGTGGTCCTTTTGCGTGCGCTGGGGGGGCTTACGCGGGGCCCTGGTCCTGGGGGGTCTGCCTGCGCTGGATGGGCGGCCCGTCTGCACCCGGGGGGCTGGGATCACTCCTTCTCCGGCCCTGGGACGGGATGGGGCAACCCTCTTGGGGCCTGCGTTTGCTCCAGGAAAATCCTACCATGGCGGGGTCTGGGAGGACCAGGGGGAGGGAATTTCGTGGGTAAGAGGGGGGGTCCACCACCAGTATGGGACCCTTGGTACCTGACCAGGCAGACACAGGGGCGGTGCCTGGGGGGGAGGGCTGGGGCCTGCGCCTGGGGTCTGGCCCCCTCTTGGCTCCTCTCTCTTTGTGTGGGGTGTGGGGCCACGGGGGTCGGCTTTCGGGTGGTGGAGTCTGGGGAGACTTGGGCCCAATGCTGGGGGGGGGGGGCAGTTGTTTCATCATCGGGGGTCAGTCTGGTAGCTGTCCTCGACCTCCCCTCCTTCCTCATACAAACACTTATTAGGTTAGAGGGGGGCCTGCTTGCGGAATACCTCGAGGGGCCGATCCACTTGGCGGTGGTCCCCCCTCCCATGGTCTCCGCACAGTTTCACCCCCTTCTCTTGGTTTTAAATGCACCTTAGACACGTGGGGGGGGGTGCTGGGACATCACTGCCAGCAAGCAGGAGATGTCCTCCCAGTGCTCTACCCTCCAATTTTAATTGCACCGTATACATTTAGGGTTCCTTGGTGAGAGGGTGATTGGACATCCCTGTAAGCAATCAGGAGATGTCCCCAGTGCCCTGCTCACCAATTTTAACTGCACCCTTTATTACACACACCCATCAACCACAAGAAACACACCTTAACACACACACACAAATACATTACACAAGGAAGGTGGGACTACTGATCTTCTCTCCCCTACTCCATCCGCGGTGGGGGGAACAGGACCTTCAGCAGCGGCAGCCTTGTCTCTTGGGTGTCGGCCTCCTGGGCCCGGTGGCCCCCTCCCCACCCAGGGAGAGGGATCCCTCGGTCCTCTGGCAAGTCCATGAGCGGGGGATCATATTCCACCTGAGCCTGGAGGGTGTCTGTGTCCTCGTGGTGCGGGTTCTGGTCCTTACCCTTGGGTGCCGGGCCCCTTCTAAGTCACAACATAGGAGAGCCTGGTCAGGCTATGTACTCCTTCGGGGACCCCCACTTCTCTTGGTCATCCCTCCTCTAGGTGGGGGTAGCTGACCCCTGCTGTGCTCTCTTCTGGATCTCCGCAACTACCTGGAGCTTCGGAGTGGGTCTCCCTTGGGGGGCCCTGGCTCGTACCCGGGGCTGGGGTGGGGGGATGCTCAGAACTCCTGGGTGGTGGTGGGCGGTTTGTCTAGGGTGGTGGGGCTCTCGGGGGTGGGTCCACGTGCTGGGCCGCCTGGCGCGGTGGGAGGGGTGCTCTCCTGGCTGGGCTGGGCCTTGCGCTTCCGTACCTCACTGCGCTTGGGTGTTGGGGGCCCATGTGGTGGTCCTGCGGGCCCTGGTCTGGGTGCTTGGCCGGGCTGCCTGGCGGGCGGATCTCCTCCGTTGACCCCACAGTATGGGTGCGGGGGCGGGCCCTGGTCGGCGCTGCCGCCTCGGCGGGTGTCTTGGTGTGGGGATGGCTGGGGGTTCTCCCTCCTTTTTTGTGCATTCCATCATCCACTTCAGCTTAACATAACATTCACCTGAGCACAGGCGTCAGCTCACCTTTACACCTTCGAATAGTGTGCGTGACAGAATGTAATGCTTTACATGTGTTGGTTGGTATGCACAAGTGTGCGTGTGAACTGGATGTGGACAAGTTATTGAACACTGTTGGAGCCGGCAAGTATGTTTCTAACAGCTGAGTGTGTGGACAGGCCCAGCCCATTTTAGACCAACATTCACTATTTTAATGGGTAGAAGCTCCAGCATTTTGTTGCCTGTAGATTCGCGACTCTACTTTCCCTTTCCATTAGTCATCCTCTAAAATCTATAATCCCCCCCCCCTCTTTCCCCCTTTCCTTTTCCGTCCGGTCCAACATAATAAAGTTTCGTTTAAATTACAAAAGGGGCTTATACCAACATACATTTTGTGTTCCCAATGATTTATAACCCCCGATTGTAAGAGTAAAATCTGTCTAATGCAAGAGGCTCTCAGCTCATATCTGTCTACTCAGCTGTTGGACAGGACAAGTAAAAAATAAATAAATAAATTAATAGTGAAAGAGAGAGATAATAGAAAAATAAAATAGCTACTTTGCTATTCTTTTAAAAGGCATCCAAAAACGTAAAACATAACATTTCTTGGTTGTCACCACAGCCAAGTGCTACACATTACCACAATGCATCAACAAAGAAACTCTACAAAAATCAGATTTTTATTCTGTCGAAGTCTTACTCTACATTCATTCATTTTCCAATCCGCTTTATCCCTTTCGGGGTCACGGGGTTGCCGGAGCCTAACCCGGCTACTCATGGGCGAAGGCAGGGTACACCCCTGGACTGGTCGCCAGTCTGTCGCAGGGGCCACAATCACACACCCATGCACACTCACATTCACACCTAGGGACAATTTAGAGTAACCAATTAACCTATGAAGCATGTTTTTGGACGGTGGGAGGAAGCCGGAGTACCCGGAGAAAACCCACGCATGCACGGGGAGAACATGCAAACTCCACA